>CAJQZP010000478.1:7327500-7692978 GCA_907164705.1 Parnassius apollo | reverse complement strand
ATACCCCACGCTCCAGAGCAGCGCTTCTATAACCGCCTATGATAACCGCGCTTGTCAAATGTGACAATCATAGTCAGTAATCTATGGTGACAATGTCAAATGCGAAGCGTAGACAGACAATCCTGGCATCTAGCTCTAGCATTCTCTGTCTACGGTCAAATGTCAATAATTGTCAATGTATATTTCTTTTTTCTTTGATAATTGACTAGAACTGTGATAATTTTGCCAGCGTTAGTACTAAAAAAGGAAAACCCTTAGAATATAAATAAGCAAGCTATAAAGCGCGCGTATGGCTCATTGTCCATTATGCCAAGCGTCAGAACCTAGACTTCGAATATGTATCCTGTCCTGGCGTATCATAGACTTAAAATATAGATATACTGGCGTATAGACGACCTGACACCCTGACAGCCCGAAAACGCGTGACGAATTTTTAATTTTCATTATGAGCGTTAGGAAAAATCCAATAAAACGCAGGTGGGTGCTGCTTATTTTCGGGAACATGTCATATGTTCTTTTTTAATTATTTTAGAATATCATGTTAAAATTTATTTAATTTTTGAAGTTATCCAATTTCGAGCACTAAACTAGTTTTTGTTTAAATTTTGGTACCACTTTCTTAACAATCATTTTTCAATAGTTCTTGTAAATAAAATGTACATCAGTGAAAAATGATTGTTAAGAAAGCAGTAAATAGATTAAATAACATTGTAAACATGTATCAATACTCTAATGTCGGGTCTCCAACAATGCCGAGATTTTATGTCTTTTCTGGTGAAAATTTAGACGGCGTGACGAATCGACATTTACCCATGTTGTAATTTATAGATTGAAGGTTGATTGAGGAGAGTTACGTATCTGCAAATGATACGTGCCGTCATCGACACAATGTAATAAAACGTTCCTCTGAGCCATCTACAAGGAATAAATTTCCAGCATGATGGATGTCCAGCTCATTACGAACGATTTGTGTGCGCATATCTGGACAGCCTGTGAACTGAAGACCACCAGACCTAACACCGCTAGACTTATTTGTAGGCTGAACTAAAACGATTAGTGTGCGCATAAGAAACACAAAGTGTTAGTGATTTAAAGCAGCATATAATTGTGCGTCTATTACACACGCAGTATAGTTTATTGTGATAAAAAGTGATAGAGACACGCTTCGATATTTAACAATCAATCTACAAAGACGTGCTAGTTTGTGTTTAGAAGGAAACGGCAGACATTTTAAACAATTATTATTACGCTAAAAAGGTAGTTTTAATTTGTAAATAACAATAATGAAATATAATTTTATAAATATCAATCAGTGTTTGTAAATAAGTTTATTTCGATCTTCGATATGCTACGGCATTATTAATGAAAGAGTGGCAATGAGAAGTGTTGCTTTTTTAAATCTATTTCTTTTATCGACCAAGTATTTTACTAATATTCAGTGTATGCTGATCTTGCATTAGTAGGCAGTAACTAGTACTGGGAGGTGTACATACACTAAACGTTTTAAGGTCATTGACATTATACGCGAACGCCGTAGGATGAATTGTTTTATGTAATTTTTGGATATTTGGAAATTTTGGCTATCTAGTTATATTTTACAAACACTTTCGAGTATAGCTTCTATTCTACTCACACAAAACTCCATATTATATTCCACACGGTAAAAATAGTCACCCAGTATAGGTATAATCTTTTAGTAGAACAAAAATCTTCATATCAGTTTGAAAACAAAAATTGATTGACACCCAAAGTGGTATGTAAAATAGACACTAAATGGCCTAAACACGTTTAATTAAATATAATATTCTATTTCATTCTCTCGCAGGCTGAATCCTATTAATGTATATGTTTGTCTCTTTTTAGTCTCCCTTTTTTTCATTGAGTTTCGAATCACAACAATTCTAAAAAGTTTTCACTAAAAAATTGCCTGAAAATTCTGCAAGAAATACAACATACAACTAATAATACAACCATACTAGTTAATTACCAACGAAAGAAAGAAAGTTTTTAAGATATTCTATAAATAAAATAATCTATGAGGTATAAAAAATGTAATGTAAAATGTAGTCTATGGTCGTAAGGGTTTACTATGCCTGCTGTCCGTCAAATTAGTCTTTTCTCTTTGACTTGACCCAGGCAAGATGGGTAAGTGGTGCAAGTTATTTTTGAGCAATATCCAAATAAATCTTGAAAGTTATTTATATTTTTTTAACATCATTACAGTTTGGAAAAAGTGCTTTATTTTATGTTGTTGTATTTGTCGATATTTTTGGTTTCTGGACTCATAGTCATGTAGTGAAGTGATTATTACAGTAAGAACAGCGGTATCTTTGTATGGTGTATAGTTATTAAACTTAATTGTATGCAGGTATCAGTCGCGATCACTGGCATAAGCGCCGGGCCACTGGTGGTAAACGTGCGCCCATCCGTAAGAAGAGGAAGTATGAGTTAGGTCGCCCTGCTGCCAACACTAAGGTGAGATTCCACATAACCTAACTTATTTTGAGGTTCCCATTCTTGTTTCATTTAAATGGAGTATCCTTTCAAAGAATGTAAAAAGGTTATCAACTATGAAATAAAGATACCTCGTTGTTTTGGTTTTGTATTTTAGCTTGGCGCTCAACGTATTCACTTGGTACGAGCTCGTGGTGGTAATATCAAGTACAGAGCTTTAAGACTTGACACTGGTAATTTCTCTTGGGGCTCAGAATGTAAGTGGGGTATTATTAATAAAATACTTATAACCTGTGAAAACTCTTTGGCTATATCCTTTTTTTTAATCATTATTAATTGCAGGTGCAACACGCAAGACTCGTATAATTGATGTTGTGTACAATGCTTCCAACAATGAGTTAGTACGTACTAAAACTTTGGTGAAGAATGCTATTGTTGTTGTTGATGCTACACCATTCAGGCAATGGTATGAGTCCCATTACCTATTGCCTCTCGGCAGAAAGAAGGGTGCCAAGCTGGTATGTTTTATTTTAGCATATTTATTTTCTTTTTTTTCAGTGTTTTTTTATATAGTTATTTATACTTGTCCTGAATATAAGGTATTTTCATTTGAAAGAATCTAATTCTAGAGTAATGTTTATTTTATTACAATCTGTGTCTTGACTTTGTTTACATAAATAGTAGATTGCATGTTCTTTATATAATAAGTTTTAAAGAAATATTAAACATAATTGATAGAATCAGGTGTTACTTTGCAGAAATCCATTATAGTAAAGATATTAATAGTTACTTTGCAACCATCCACTCAATTAACTAAAATGATTTGTCTTACCTATTTTGAAGAGCACCTAATGCCTGCCCTCCCTCCCTGAATTGCGTGCACTGATCCTGTCACTACTAATCCCAGCTCCACTACTTCCAACACCACTATTCTAGGAAAGACACACCATCGACGATAATACGACACATGTATCGCCTCTACATGAGGCATGCCTCGTTGAGTGGTTGGTTGCAAAGTAACTATTAATATCTTCATTAAATATTAAACAAGAGAGCCTTATAGTAGTCGCATATGATGTCTAATATCTGATGTCTCACCTTGGTCATAACATTGTATCCTGAACAACTATATTTTTTTTTTAAATAAAAATTAAAAATATTACAATTAAGCATGTATACTTGGGGAGTGCTTTTAGCCGGGATGGAAGATGTGATTTAGATGTGGATAGGCGTGTCGCTGCCGGAAGCAAAGTAAATGGTGCCCTGAATGCATTAGTAAAAAGGCAAGGCGTGGTAAAGAGTGCACGCCTTGGAATACATAACGCAGTGTTGGTACCGACTTTGTTATATGGCAGCGAAACCTGGGTATGCCAGAAGAAGCATAAAAGCAAGTTGAATGCAGTGGAGATGCGATCTCTTCGTAAAATGTGTGGCGTTACCATAGCCGACCGAAAGCAAAACGAAGAGATTCGCTATATGGCAGGATTGAAAGATGACCTTATCACAAAAATTGATAGGGGCGTACTCCAATGGTTTGGGCACGTTGAACGAATGAGTGAAGACCGAATGGTGAAGAAAATATATAGAGCGAAAGTAAATATTAAAAGGTGTCGAGGTAGACCGAGACTAACTTTCGAAGACCATGTGAGCAAATTGCTCGAAGAGGGGAGGGTCAAGAGTACTCGGATACCTAGACGTGCATGTATGAAGAAGTTAATGAACCTGAAAGAAGCGAAAGAGGTATGTAAGGATCGTGACACTTGGCGATCTGTTCTCTCTGGCTACCCCGTTAGGGATTGTGCGTGAAGATAAGTAAGTAAGTAACAATTAAGCAGCAGCAGAAATTAACCTTATAATTTTAAAAGGCTTAATAATGAAATATTTATCAGAATAATTATTGCACTTGCATTTTCATCAATGTTTTGCACTGTTTTCAGACACTTATCAACAGTAAATACATTTATTACTGTCGTTTACACATAAATTGGTTTATATCATAGCACACTTTACTACCACTGCACATGCTCGTTGGTCAAATCAAATAGTGCATGCTGTCCTGGTTTTACGTTACACACTTCTGTCCCTTCTCACAAAATCACTTCCACAGATTGCGTGAAAGCGAGAGAAAAGATTTTACGGATTGATAACTACGATATATGTTTTTTTATCAAAGTAAAAGTAATTGTAGAATGGTTTTAGATTAACTACACCTCAATCTACTGTTACTGATTTACTAGAAATAGGTGCTTACATACTTTCAACAGTGATAACAGAAATCTTAGTTTGGCCAAATCATAAATTGGCAGCGTATCATTTATTTTTACTGTAGTATATTAAATGAGGTAGAGCCACACCAGTTATTTTTTTTATATAGAATAAGGGTGACAAACGAGCACACAGTCCACCTGATGGTGAGTGGATGAAGTGGCCCATAGATGTCTACATTTATCCTCAATTAAGAATCAAAACGCAGGTGCGTTGTCACCCCATGTGTCATAGAATACCAGTGTAAAATAACAGTTTAACGCTGCTGTGTCTTTTGTAGTAGTGTAGAGAACCAAAGACCCGTTTCACTGGCAACAAGGCACTATCTTAGTTCTTAGGTGTGATAATGCATCTTTATTTCAATTATTTATTAAATATAGATGCAGGGATGGAAGAGTGATGATGAGAGTGGATGCTGAGGTTTATGGAGCTCAGCATTCACTTACCATTTGATGGACTGTGTCCAAACATTCTATAAAATAAATACCCAGGCGTATCACAATCTATAAAGTTCTATACTCAAACTAAATTATATAAATTGACTTTAGTTTTACAGACAAGTTTGAGGATTTGTCTGTAATCTATGATTTATAGGATCGATGCGCTGGTTTTCGGCCTTTTAGTGGAGTTGTCAAATTTAAGGTACAATAAAAAATAATAGCCATTATGTTGACCTAGTGCTGTTAATGTTAATTTGTAGCTTATATAATGTAGTTTTCATTTTTAAAACTCATTGATGCTACAAAAGAAATCTATTTTTTATAATAATTTTTGATGTGAAAAATATGCAAAACGCTAGATTTCGGCCCCATTCACACAAGAATTTTAGTTTTCTGCCACTGTATTAGAAGAGGTAATACAAACTTAAAAGTGTTTTTGTATAATCAGAAAATGGCAAAACGGTTTGGGAAATCAGTGTATTTAGTTTTTTCAATCGGTGCTTGCGATTTTTTTACTGTAACATTATTTTTTTCATTTTGGGGGTGCTTTTGATATAAAATAATCATGATTAATCATTTTTCTTTGAATCATAATCTAATAACAAAAACCTTTTTAAATATAGCAATCAAATCTTCTCATTTACGAGTATTTTGTACTTCCTCATAAGTATTTTAGTTCAACAAAATCTGTTACCATCTCTAACCACCAGTACATCACAAATCCATTTGGTGCAAAAGTCACATCCAATATAATGATTTCTTATATTTATGCGAACACTACACATTGATTAAAACTACTTTTACGGATTTTATCGCGTTTAATTTTAATTGATTTTTTCACATCACAACCAATATTTTTTCCAGATCTTCTTCTGTATCATTTATTAAAATATTATGACACAAGGAGCAATTTACTCTTAACACTTTTCTCCTTCATAGATTTCTTGGATTTAGCTATTTTTCGTATTTGAACTTTAGCACTCTTTAATTTTTCTTTTTCAATTTTTTTCTTTTTTCAAAATATTTTAGTTCTTACTTCTCTATTTTAACTTTTACTTATCTTCATAAAATTTTCGCTACACCGCAGATGAAATTGCTGCAGAAGAAGGTGCACGTCTACTGTAAGCAGTAAATTTTTTTTACGGGTTATGGTTTAAATAAATGTTTTTTCTATTGCGTCTCTATATTCTGTCTAGTCTGTTTAGTTGGAATATCAACCCACACATTTTCTAAAGTTTCAGAAATCTTGTTTAGTTATCGTCGGTGTTTGTAGTGGTATCATCGTAGTCATTTGAGTTGTTATTGTTTCATTACCGAAATATATTATCATTTCAGGCATTGTCAGTACTATTCGTTACTAGACTCTAGTACTCATCGTTGGTAGGCTTATTTGAGTTTGGATTACAAGAACATCATATAACGATGCTTAGGAACCAATATCCAAATAACTTCCTGACAAATGCAATGTTGAAATTTTGTTATCGATTAACGATTCTGATGCGTCGGTAGATGAATAAATAGTTACCACAACATTGTGAGTTAGAATATTTTTATCTTGATCTTTGTTGCGCAGACTTTCTGGAGACTTAAATGGACTTAGCGGTCTTATATTGCTTAATTGGGGAATTTCCAAGTCTTCGTTGGCCTGTCTGTGTGTAACAATATTGATCTGAGAAGACTTTCGTTTCAATTTTTATGTTTTTTTTTCTGCCTAAGTTGATTTAAAATGTTTCTAAACTTTTCTAGTGGAAACTAGATCTGCGTTAGTTATGTCTTTAGAAATATTTATTCTTTCTATCAATTATCACCGATCAGTCTTCCCAGAGTTTGCTGGACTCAATTTGAGTAATCCACATATTTCTTTGGAAGAGCTATCTGAAGAAAAAAATTTACTGTTGAATCTTCTTCCTAAAACACAATATGAATAAAATATTTGATGAAATGGCCGTAAACGTAAACTAAGACAGCATTCTATTTTCCGCCGCCGTATTCTTTCATACAATTTTAAGTTGGCCGAAAACTAAATAAATATTTCAGGGTCAATCCAGTTTTCGGCCATCACCGAAATGGGTATTTTTGTTTCGTCACTAACTGTTCAAATTGCAGTAATTAATTACTGGCCGAAAACTGAAAGTTAGTGCCTACGCACGCTACGATTCAATATAAGTAAGAAAGATGAATTATAGTACGTAACCAAATAAACGAAAGAGAAAAAGTATTTAGGCTAAACTCGGGCTACTTTTCGGCTGCATGCCGACAGTCAACTAATGGGAAAATTTTATGTGTCACTTTTCGGCCACTTAATTTATTAATTTTATCAATAAAGTATTATAATAATCAGTGTCAATTAACTGTATTAGGTTATTTATACAGTGAAATATAAGCAAAATATTAAGTAATTGTATTAAATACAGCACGAAACTTACTTTTGAATAAACCGCGCGCCCTTATTTTTTTTGCTCGATCCCCGTTTTGACAGTTTCTGTGCCGGTGTCGAACTAAACTATTTATTATAAATCGCGTGTTGTGTTTACCTGATTAATTAATGCTACCAGATATAGTGCAACTATTTACAAATGAATCAAACTTTATCTCGTACGATAATATTTATTAAAATTGTTATTAATTCAAATTTATTGCATCACCTCGTGCTAAAGGCCGAAATCTAGACCCGGCCGGCCTACCGGCGCATCGACCCTACTATTGCTTTTAACAGACAAGTTTAAGGATTTGTCTGTGATCTATGATTCATACTATTGATTTTCATATAAAATATCTTCATATATCTTATATAAATATATTTATACTTCGAATTAAACACAGTAAGGGTATAGACACATAAAGGGTTGTTTAGTTTGTGTTTTAAATATAACATTCATAATGGTAATTAAGCATTTTAAAATGATGTAAAATTTTGCGTGTCATATGACATTTATAATGATATACAAATTTTCAGCATTAAATCTGATATGAAATATAAACATTGCTACTGTTTTCTACATTTCGTTTTCAAAATAAAAATATTTGGTTGCAGACTGAAGCTGAGGATGCAATTATTAACAAAAAACGCAGTAAGAAAACTGCTAAGAAGTACCTATCAAGACAGCGTCTTGCAAAAGTTGAAGCAGCCCTTGAAGACCAATTCCACACAGGACGTTTGTTAGGTGTGTATATTTATAATAATGCAAAAAACTTATAATACATATTTACATATTACTTTCATTTTAAATTATTTATCTACTAATTCTTATGATGAATAAGCATGCATAATTAAATCTTACACCATGTTTTTTTTTTCACAAAATAAGCTATAAATGATGAGATCGCGAAGTTTTGAAATTGCATCATAAACTGGTACCGTTTTGGGAACAGTTTAGCAATTGCATGATCTACTTGTCATAGTTACTCTGATATAAATTTCCACAATTTAGTGTGTATTGTATTGTCTTGTATATTTTTGTTTATGCTACATACGGTTTTACAGCGTGTGTAGCGAGTCGGCCTGGCCAGTGTGGTCGAGCTGATGGCTACGTTTTGGAGGGCAAGGAGTTGGAGTTCTACCTTAGAAAGATAAAATCTAAGAGGGCGAAGTAAGAAGTGTAATGTAAAATAAACAAAAAATTCACTCTGCTTGTTTTCTTTTTACTTTTACCTCTCTTTTTACTCTTGTAAAAGTAACTTTAGTTCAATATAAGGAATTTTAAAATTAAATATTGAAAAGTTAAGAAACGAATTCTCACAATAGGTAACTATTTGCTTTTCGGTGATACTAATTATTCTCAGCTTTGCAATGATGTTTTATTAGATTTTTTGCACTTAAACAAACTTAACTTAGGCATCATATTGATTATAGCTTATAATCAATATGATGCCTTATAAATGAAAAAATAACTTACATACCTCTATTTGCTTAATAATTAATTCCTTTATTATCTCTGAACTTTAGACCTTGGGTTGAACACATGTGATGTATCAGTTTTTTAAACACTGGTGTTTAAAACTTTCAAATACTACCAGTCTAGTGGTAAATTATGGTAAGGATATTTTTAATTATAATCCTTAAATATATTTATTTATATATATATAATATATATAGTATATCCTCGTAAGGTCCAAAAAAATGTTTGCTTAGTGTAGATTACGACCCAAAGGTAATTTAAAAGGATCAAATTTTATTGATGTTCAGACCCAAACATAAAGATGTAATGTTTTCTTTTGTTGCAGTTTTTATTTTAAATATAGTTTATTAGTGTCTTTATAACTTACCAAAGGACCCATTTGTAAAGTATAGACCTCATATCTTTGGTTCTTTGTAAAGGCCTTTGGGTTAATATTAGATAAGTAGGTACCAAAAATTTACACTACCTGTCCGACTTGGGTTGTTACGATATAAATAAAAACACAATGTTTATGAAGAAAATCAACATTTATTACAGTTTTTAATAATAATACTGTTCACAAAAAGAAGAAGATACTGAATGCATGACATGGCTAAAGCTATGCAATTCTTTCGTAATGAGACCAAGGCACTTGCCATATTTTGATAAGAAAGTTTGATTAGTTTTCAATACTGTTAGCTTCATTATTTCGTCATCGATATAGAGCTTAAAGTAATCAAATTTATCGGCAGATGAATCTGCATCAATCGGTAGATATGAGGGTTCTATACGCGAAATAACATGCGGATTAAAATTCTTCATTGACCACTCACAATGTCTTACATCAGATGAAGGTGACGCTGGCACGTTCCTATTATTGGTTACTCTTCGCGATGTAATTCCGCGTGAACGTCGCATGGCTCCACGTTGTTGCATGGTACGATCTCGTCCTTTTATTTGTAATGAAGGTGCGGGAGTCATATCTTCGTCGGAAAGTTCGGACAGAGAATCTAAATCACTTGATTCCAATTCCGATCTCTCTTGACACTCGAGGATCAGGGTCCTGACAAATCTTTATCTTGTCATAACACACTACGGATGCCTGTCATCAGGCCATCATCATTTCATTGATATCAGCTGCTTCATCTTCAAATTCTGAATCAACAAGTAAATCAATTATTTGTTGGTCATTTACTCTTGAAAAAACAGTAGTTTTTTTTTGTTAATTAAATATAGAAACAATAATGTTTGGTACCTACCTAAATAAATTTTCAAAAAATATTTTAGTTTAACTCATTAACTTAACGTGTACTTCATCTTAAGTAAACATAATAACCAAAAGACTTTTGTATAAGTCTAAAATAATACGGGTTTTTTGGTATAAAAGCCCGCGGCACTTTTTAAAGTATCAAGTTTGGTTATTATATTAAATGTATAATTTTCGATAGTAAAATGAAAAAAGTATTTAATATAATTACGGAAAACATATAGCCACACATATTTTTGTATACAAAACCGTGCTGATATGACTGATCACAAGGATAAAGAAAGATTTACTTTATCTCCTAAAGTCAGCCATCGTGTCGAAAAAGAAATGTCAATTTTTAAACCAGTAATTACGACTTCCGGTAAAAGATTAAATAGGTCATCCAGGTTCGTCTTAAATGTCAAATATTTATTTGGCGGTCCATTTGAATTCGAAAAATGTGATTTTAAAATTGAACCTTTGCAATAAGAGGTAACCATATTTGATGCTGGGTCTGAACACACATATTATTTATTCTTTTAAAAAGGACTTTGGGCCTATATATATATATATATATATATATATATATATATATATATATATATATATATTCAGGGTGTGTGCCCACCCCCCACCCCCCTACGCACAACAGACAAAGTTCATAGGGCAACAATTAATACCAATTTTATGCGTGGTAGAGCCATGCTGCAGTTATATTTGTAATATAGTTTGTAAACGAATGGGTCGGCTCGACCGGGGAAGGACCATGCTTTCAGAATACCAGCGTAAAATAGTAGCTTAATGCTGCTGTGTTTCGTATGGTGAGTGTTGAGAACCGGAGACCCTTTTTACTGGAAACGAATTCCATCTTAGTTCTCACGGGTGACAACGTATCTGCATTTTGATTCGTAATCGAGGATAGATGTCTATGGGCCACAGCAATCATCAGGTGAACTGTGTGCTTGTTAGTCACCATATCTTATTAAAAAAAATGTTTTATTGCTATCTATTGTTTATATCTAGAGTTATCTAGTGTTTAGGATAATACTAAGACATGTAAGTGAAAATTAGTAATTAGAGTAATTCACCAGATCCGCTACTACAACTACTAATAAGTAAGTAATACTAAGAATTATATAATGTTATCTATAAATATAATAAATCTGTAGAAAAGTCGTGTTTGTAATTCTAATATTTTCTGGAAAAAACAAGTCCAGAGGACTAAAAGGGCACTGAAGCCAAATTAGTGGTTTTTAGAATTTATGTCTGTCTTCAAGATTCACGCAAAAAGTACTGAACAGACTTCCATGAAATTTTGTGTATAAGTAGTTAAGAACCTTCAAAAAAGGAAGGTAAGTATTTTCCTTCCTTTAGATGTTAATTTCTATTTTATACGATTGATGTGTTTTATTAAAATAAAATATTTATAAATGAAGCCTGGTAGAGCAATAGAGTCTCTGGTTCGATTCCGGGTCGGGTCAAATTTGTTGTGCGAAATCAATTTTGTTGTCGACTGTAAGCGTGGTTCTCTACAACTAAAAAAGATAGCTGATGTGGCACGTGGCAGTCTTGGGCAATGCACTCGCTATTATCTATTATCTAGCCAGTGTCCTGTGCTGGAATTAAATTTGAGCTGTTTAAGAGAAAGAGTAAAGAGAACAAATAACAGCTCAAGGCAATTTAAAAAGAGCACTTACCAGGGTGGGGTTCCTTCTGCTTCAGCGGTCTCGAGGACGATGCCCCTGGTGTTGCGACTGCATTCCAAGAGGACGCGGTGCGCGAAGACAAGTTGTACTATGCGAAGCGGTTAATACTAGGTTCTGTGGCTGACTGCCACAGGTGCAAACACATCTAGCGTGTATCTTCAACTGCGATGCAGGAGGGCGAGCGGCGGCAGCTGACGTACTTTTATACGCCACCCATCTACACTTCTATTGGCGACAAAATAACGCCACATATTTTACCTTACCCCCCCCCCCTTCCTTTCAGTGCGTGTGGAAGGATTGCGCGGATGAGATGGAGAGGGGCACTGGCTAGATACCAATCAAATAAACAAAATGCGAGAGTACCCGTTTATTCCGCTCAAACATTACCCCTCGGCTGAAGGGTTCCCTTCAACTAACTAAACTACTAAACCTAATTTAAACTACTTATCTAGCCTAGTGGCAATTTGAAACTATTGATTGGGCAAAGCGCATAGACGGACAACAGGACGCATATATAACCCGTCCGCGGTCTTAACACGAGTTATCCTAGTTACCACGTCGGATCCGAGAAAAACCTCTTCGAGGATCCCCAACAGCCAATGAAGAGGCGGCGTATTTTCCTTGGTGAGAACAACCACCGTTCCGACCGTTAATGGTTTAGTTGTCGTTTTCCATTTATATCGAGATTGCAACGTATGTAGATATTCCGTCTTTCATCGCTTCCAGAATGACTGCACTAGCCGGTCTAATAAGTTATGACATGAAAGAACATGAAATTTATCCTCATTTATGTCTATAACGGGTAGGTACTTCAAAGGCGTTAGATTCAAAAAATGTGCTGGATTTAGAGCCAGCGGCTCCGAGGGGTCACTCGGCAGCGTACGACAAAGGGGGCGGCTATTCATAACGCACTCGATTTGTGCGAGTACAGTGATCAACTCTTTAAAAGATAAAATTTGATCTCCAATTACGCGATATAAATGACTCTTTAGACTCTTAATATTAGTCTTCCCAATCCTCCCCAAAATGACTCGCGGTGGGGATGTTCAGACCACTCGATGCGGTTCTCAGCTAAGATGTACGCGAACTCCGAATTATAATATTTAGAGGTCTCGTGTAGTTCCGATAAAATACGTTTCGCCTCTACGTAGTTTGTACCATTATCCGAGTACACATTACTTATAGGGCCGCGGTGAGAAAGATACATTTTAAATGCACACATGAAGCTAGCCGTGCTTAGATTACCGGCAAGTTCTATATGTACAGCGCGAGAAGTTAAACATACAAAAATACAAACACGCCTTTGTGGATCTTACACCACGCCCGCGATTGAGCGTCACCTTGAACGGACCAGCAAAGTATGATCCGGTGTGCATAAAATGCTTTGTAGATTGTGTTACACGGCAAGACCTAAGGTCCGCCATTTCCGGGAATAACGGCCTTGGTCGAACTCGAAAGTAACTTATACATCTGTGCACCCGATTGCGAATTAAATTACGTGCAGAAAGAATCAAGTAATTCAGACGCAATGTAGATATCAACAACTCAGGATCAGTGTGACAATTCAATTTATGGTGGTAATCAACTAATAAATGCAGAATATGATCTTTACGCGGTAAAACTACAGGGTGTCGTTGATCGAAACTCAAATGTGAGTTGGACAAGCGCTAACAAATCTTGCCCTATTATATTATATTATATTATATTATAATCTTGTAATTTCATCGGCAAAGTGCATACGTTGAAAGCTCACGAAATATTAACATCGCGGCATAACCACACTCGGACGCAATGGTATACGGACGTCGCGGTAAAATCTTTGCAAATCAACAAACTTATATTACGCTACGCAATATAAACTACATAATTATAAACAATCGATACTACAAACAAAAATAAATATTCCATAATCACTTCTGAAACTACAAAGGCTTTATATTAACGACGAAAAATGATTTAAATATCACGGCAGCGTACTGCTGTAGAGCGAATCGACTTCCTGCATGTCTTACCAGGTCGTCATTCCATCTAGTGGGGGGTCGCCCTACACTTCGCCTACCAGTACGAGGCTGCCACTCGAGAACCTTTTTCCCCCAACGGTTGTCGGTTCTTCGAGCTATATGGCCGGCCCATTGCCACTTCAGTTTTTTAATCCATTGGGCTAGGTTGGTAACTGGTTCTACTGCGGATATCCTCATTTCTAAGTTTGTCACACAGAGAAACCCCGAGCATAGCCCTCTCCATAACTCGCTGAGCGACTTTGAGCGTCCTCATACGGCCAGCAGTGAAGGACCACGTCTCAGTTCCATAGGTCATCACTGGCAACACGCACTGGTTGTACAATTTAGTTTTCAGGTTTTGAGGTATACCTGACGAGAAGATGTGTCGTAATTTCCCGAACGCTGCCCAGCCGAGTTGAACCCGTCGATTGACATCACGGTCGAAGTTGGACTTACCTAGTCGGACTATTTGTCCAAGGTAAACATACTCGTCAACAACTTCGAGCTTAGTGCTCCCAACCACTACGGGCATGGGTGTGACATGGACATTAAACATGATCTTTGTTTTGTCCATGTTCATCTTAAGACCCTATCCGTTGGGAGGCACTATTGAGGTCATTGAGAATAGTGTTTAAGTTCTCCAGCGATTCTGCCATAAGGACTATATCGTTGGCAAATCGAAGGTGAAAGATGTACTCGCTATTGATGTTAATACCGTATCCTTTCCAGTCCAGTAGCTTGAAAACGTCTTCCAATGCAGTGGTGAAGAGTTTCGGGGATATAACGTCACCCTGTCTTACACCTCTCTGCAGTTGGATAGGTTTCGTACTCTGGTTCTGTACTTTGATAGCCATCATAGCCTTACTGTACAAACACTTCAGCACTTCGATATACCGACAGTCAACTTGGCACCGCTGAAAAGACTGTAGAATCAGTGCGTTAGCATTTTTATGTGAAAAACTCTGTCTGGCAACTATGCCAAAGGAGACATTCCATAAGGGAGGTCTATTTTCAGCAGTCGAATTTTGATAGGCTGTACTCGTAACGGTAGCTGAACCTCAGCACTTTGCTTTGTGACCTCAATAGTATCTGCTAACGGATAAGTCGAACGGTTTGTACCTACGTGAACGTGGACATGTTAAAAAAGATGTATAACGTCCATATGTCGAAAGAAATTTGAATTATTGATGAGACTGCTTGCAGTGAGATTCATATGCTGTAGTCCATAGCTTCCGTTTTGGACTTGTTTTGTTAGCGTTTCATCCAACCACCATAACTGTGTCCTCATTTAAATGAAATAAATAGAAGATTAAATGATACCCGAGTGTTTCGACACTAGTCACCATAGGCACGAAAGCAGCTCTTCCGAGACCTTCCCAACAGCTCTGAGACCGTCACTCAAGAAGTTCACCATCCAGCCAATCAGAGATTAACGGATATCACTTGCACTAAATTTTTAACATTTTACGCTCATTACTGAAATATTGAACAAGAAAACAACGCTTCCATACCTTCAGAGGGTGAACCAATACCTTGCTTCCCTTAAAGCAAAACGCGCGGAATTATTATAATAATCTCTTCTGTTGTAAAAATAACAAACAAGTCATCAATAAATCCCCGTAGTCTTTACTTTGAGTTCAATCGAGATGTAAAATAGTGGAACTCAACTCACATATCCGTATAAAAATTCTACCCGCGGTTTTTAACGTAGCTTTCAATGGATTTGAAAGTTGAGTTCGTGATTCGTGTGTTCTGTAAATAACAACCATATATTAATAGTAGATATTTTACTACCTATGGTTTTAATTAGAGCTCGACAAGAATGTTGTAAATAAAACTATCATCAATTTCTTAAAATCTATAATATACGTGTGTTTAACGGATCGACCATTTTGCCAGCCATTAGCGCGACGTGGATGTTTGCATCCATTACAAAGTAGAGGAACGGGTAAGTTGCAGAAAAGTAGACACGATGCCGATTCATCACGTATCCTGAAACATACAACAAGTAAATTTTAACGTGATAAAAGATGTGGGATAAAATTCGGTAGGATAGCCCATGGTAACGTTTGATGCTTCATTACTACAATATTTTCCTTTCTGTTATAGTATATTGGCTTGGCCCTTGAAAATTCATTTACGTATAAGCCATACTTGCACAAGTCTTCTTTGCCAGGAATTATTATCAAAATTGTAACTTTTAATTATTTTAGTTAAATACTTTGAACGAAAACCATGTAGTTCAGAGCACCTAGCGCATGTCTTAAAATTTTATGATTCATTAGCAAGCGTTGACTTACGACGTGTTTGGCGGTGATAATTTAGATGTCTAAGAAGTTAGTAAAATATTTCGAGGACGTAATATTATATATCGGGGCTGCGCGGTGAACTTTTTCTTTTTTATTTATAGGAGAGTAGGCAAACGAATATGCAACAAAAATTAAATTAAAAAAATAACCAGGTGATTTCCTGGTGCTTTGCTATTTTTTGGAAGTCCTTCAGTCGTAATTCGGAAAAATCGCTGGTGCTAGATAGTTAATTCCACAAAAAAAGCAACAAAGAAGCAAGCTCTACTCTCTTTCATTGTAGGTCATTAGACAGAAAACGTTTTTGTCTAGTTTGGTTAGTTCCTTTTCTAAATTAACGCCCACTAAATGTGCACGGCACGCGATGTAATGCCCTTTTATGTCAGAAACATCAGCTCCGCTTTTATCATACAGGGAGTATCACACAATTTAATTCTTGATAGTACCTAAAGCTTATGCAACATGAATATTGAATAATATTATATTTATTTTTGTATTATTCTAGGAACTGAAGGATTATTTTTTGATACTAAAGCTTATGCAACATGATTATTGAATAATATTATGTTTAGTTTTGTATTATTCTAGGAACTGAAGGATTATTTTTTGATACTAAAGCTTATGCAACATGAGTATTGAATAATATTATATTTAGTTTTGTATTATTCTAGGAACTGAAGGATTATTTTTTGATACTAAAGCTTATGCAACATGAGTATTGAATAATATTATATTTAGTTTTGTAATATTCTAGGAACTGTGGGATTATTTTCTTAGATTATTGATATTTTAGATGTGATATACCGTGTAGTGGCGGTGTAAGAATATCCACTACTCCATATCGTCCCGTGGGTGTCGTAAGAGGCGACAGAGGGAAGCAAATCAGGAGATGAGCAGCATCATCTTCCTAGTAGCGACTAAAAATACAAGCTGCGGTTGCCAACCCGCTCCCCAAGCGTGGCAACTATGGCACAAATCCCCCTTATGAGGAAATCTATACGGATGAGGAGGCCTATGATCATTCAGCAGACTTTAATAGTCAGTAACGGCAGTATCCTATTTCTGTAGTTTTTGCAGAGGCGATATGATATAATGATTCTAATATGTCGACGCCATGAAAGGCAATTGAGGCTAAATATTTAAATCGATTGTGTCTACAGGAAACAATCACATTTTATTCACTTTTGTCCATTTACGTAATTGAAGAGGCACTATCTGCAAATAATTTTCATCTCGCGATTAGGCATTCAGGTCGCCACAATGTCAATGCAGCGGGCGATTTCCCTAATTGTCGTCCATGTACGGTAAAGAGCGGCGCGCATCAATGGATTCAAATGCGCGTGTCGCCGCGTTGCGCCACCGTCAGGAACAATGGGAGCCGCGTTTCGCTTCTCGCCACTTGGCACTACAGATTTTGCACTCTTTTGGCCACAATTACCTTGTCTTTGCACTGGAAAATTAGCTACTTTGTCTTTGCTTGGTGTAATTTGCGGCTAATTGTCACCAATTTTTTATTGCTATGCAATGCGACTGTCGCATTATTTCTGTTCTGTGGTCGCAATCTCCCGCGCCTGTCTGTAATCTTTTTTTTTAAGGGACAACTACCAAAACACCGATTCTTTTTATACGGTTTCCTTTGTTAGTGATGATTTTTAAATACCTAATGGTGCTGTATCAATTTGGGTAATTTTCGGAACACATCAATGACGCTCAAGGATAATCCGGCGGAGATCGGCGGCGCGTGACTTCATCAACGTGTGGCGGACCCGGTCTTGTAATTGACCCCTACTTCCGTTCGCTCGCTTTAATTCTTATGCTTAATAAGTGGATCACATCGGAAAAAGATTTCATTGTTCATCGTTTAATGTATATTTTTTACATAAATTATTTTGTATATTTGCCTATGATGCCCATCGACCTGCCCGCAGCAGCAAATTGTGTTTCATTTGTTTGTTCAGTTGTTTTATTTTACTGGTAATGCGATATTTCATCATATAGTTTTCAAAGGACATAATATAACGCATTAACCCAACGCAACTGAATTTTGGTTCTTAATCGAAGTTAGGTATTTTGCCACCTCTTATCTACTGCAACGTGGACTATGCTCGATTGTCTTCCTTGTAGGAATACACCTGCTGGTACTTTTTTACCAGCTGGTACATTCCCGAAAAACATATTTTTTTAAATTGGATGTCGATGAAGATATGTACCTATTTGAAATTGAAAACGTTTGCTTCCTTATTTAAAACAACTGTTCAAAATGACGCTTGAAACTGAATAAGCTCCCAAGCAATGGTCCACTTTGACATAATTCTTCTGTTCGAAAATGGAATCCAACAGACAATAGGAATTACAGGTCAGTAAGGTTATTGTCTAACATTTACAAACTTAACTTCTATTATAATAAGCCAAATATCATCCAAAATAAACAATTACGAAAAACTAATAAGAATATGATCATCCACCTATACAGCCTGTATCGATTACTCGATACCATTCGATAGCATAGAATAACTCAGCTCGATCTGTATTGCCTTATGTAGAATAAAAAGAACATGTATAAGCACCATAAAGAACATCTCCTCGCAACAGTGTTGCCGTTTTGGCGACTTTCTCGTTAGATCTAGCGGATTTTAACAATGTTTAGCGGATAAAAAAATTTTTAGCGAGAAATAATTATTTAGCGACTTCTAGCGACGTTTGGACTTTTGAGATGGCGACTTTTTTTATAAAGTAATTAATTTCAAATAAATTATTTACTTTTATCATCCAATTTTGTAATCTACAGCTGATAGCACTGTATATGTAATATAATTTCACGGGAATTCCCGAACAAAAAATAACGATTCAATGTCGTTCGTTTACTTATCATCTGTTTCGTTTATTACTACCACTAATGAGTGAAATAAAAATACTGCTCAATTTACCAATGTTTCATTCCGCAGGCTCTTTTCTTTAGAGTTCTTATTTTGTGACTGTTGTGTGTGACATAACATTCTGCACCGACAGAATATTATATATCCGAGAGAATATTCCACGTGAAAAAATATTACTTTTCAAGATTAGGCAGTATGGAAGCTCCGTTGAAAAAGAAGCACTACACCCAGCATTACAGAAATGAGTGGGAGAATAATTAAGAATTTAAACATAGGCAATGTTTAAATTCTTCATTATTCTCCCACTCATTTCTTCAAACCCATACCAGGTGACTCAAGTAAATCATTTTATAGTTATTGTAGCTCTGATATGTACGCGAAATTAAACGATCTTAAAAAGCATTTATTGGTAACGAAGAAACATAAAAACAATGCGAATTGCTTACCCAAAAATAAACAACTGACATTTTCTTTCACCGCAACGAAAATATGCAAAGGTGTTCAAGAGCTGAAAGCACTTTGTACATTGCTGAACATAGTTCAATTTGCCTTCTTCTTATTAGAAATCAGTTAATGATTAAAAAAAGAATTGCGCAACATATGATATTCCTGAAGATGTTGTCAACCAAGTCGGTAAAGGCAAACCAAAGATGGGAACTGGAGACATTGGCGAAGCTTAAACTTCCGCTGAAATTCTTTTTGAAGATATGGATCCATACTTCGCTATTGATTTTGAAATTCAGCTACAAGAACGTACTGAGCTAATTGTTTTATTTTTAATAAGATGGCTAATGTTTAAACTTGGTAAAGATTGATTTTTTACAATATTCTTTTATTTTGTACATAAACAATTTTTATCTTCGTTGTCATGTCATTTACCTACACTATAATTAACTGATTTATATGAAATAGAGTCCGCTCTTTTTAAGGTTTTTCTGAATTTATAGACACTAAGTTATTCATTGTATACGATTTGGCAAGATTTTTCAGTTAGCCCAATGGTAGTACCTACGAAAGTTTACCTAGGGACATCTAACGGATTTTAAGAAAGAGAAAAATGCTGTTTCTGGCGGATTTTTTCTGTTAGTCTTTAAAATTTGTAGAACAGCAACCCTGCCTCGCAAAGTAAGACATAAATAAGGGAGAAGACAAAACAATAGGACGTCAGGCAAAGCGATGTCTAGTCTCCTAAACTGGTCATAGCGCTGCTAAAAGCAATCGAATGGTATCGATACTTTTTCCTGAAACAGCAACTGAGCTGGAACTAATGAGACAACCTCTGGATATAGCAGAAAGTAGGATTGCACAGAGTTTCATGAATAAAACTAAAATACTGACAAATCACGTAATAAAATAAATGAGTGTAAAGGTAAACTGTATTGATTATGTGAAAACCTTAGAAAAAATGTCTTTTAATATTAAAGATGAAGTAGGACGATAGGAGTATTAAAAGTACTTGGAAATTCTGGGCACAATAGGATCTAAAAGCAGAACACGATTTAAAATTTTATAATATAAAATTACATCATGACAGCGTTCTACAGATAGAAGTATAATAAAACTAAGGAAAATACAGAAAACGAGAAATGAAGAGATAAAACAAGAACTAAGCTCACACATACGCCTTTGAACACGCTCTACGTTTCAAATGTACATGTGGGCAAGGCACAATTTAAGGTACAAAGATAAAAGGTGGGCAAAAAAAAGCAACGAAACCACAGCCTAAGGAGTAGTAGTTGACTGTGACGAAGCGGTTGATACCAAAAAGCAAAAGAAATAGAGGTAGACTGTGAAAACCATGGGATAACATTGGAATCGGTGGTGGTGGTAACTTGAATATGACTGCAAAGGATAGAGAAAAATGGCATCGAATCTCGACTGGAGGAGAATTTTATCTACTACCTAAAATGTAGTGCAATAATAATAAATAATCTAACAAAATCGAAGTAAGAAAAATGTACTAATAATGAACCTAATGTATGAGATGAGGATGGATGCGAATAGACATTTATTATTTAAGATATCTCCATAAACCTTAAATTGTGCACTTATTAGAGAACTGAAGATCATTTCTTCTAATGTCGTGAATTTTTACATGTTCTAGGAAATATTAGTAAATGCAATATACAAACGATTTTTCTTTGCATCATCGGGCTGGTACTTCCGAATAGCTACTGAGACAGCCTGCTCGATGCTGCGCACGTAGACACCAGGTTGGTATGTCATCGGCGTGAAATCCTGTTGACGTGGCTCGAACACATCTCGAATGCCGAGCTGAGGATAAATAATAAATTTATCATAAATGTCACAAATAAATAGTTTACTACATATGCTCCGTGTCACTTTGTTTTTAGTAACTGATAATATTATGAATTAAAAAAGGTCTATCTGTGGCAAACATGGTAGAAATATCCACGAATAAATGTTTTACGTACGATGTTAGCTACCAACAAAATGTTACTTTACTATTATGGTAATTACGGTATGTAATGGGGTTACTAGGTATGGAAAATCACTAGATTAGATAAAGTGGGTATTATATATTATAATAATGCAAAAAGGTTCAACCTTAAACATCGCTTATAAATTAATTACTGTCATATATTTTTTGCTACTTTTCGTATGGTCTCAAATCTTGATTAGTCGTTTTTATTGTTCAAAAATATACCCAAATTATGTTTATATTATAACCAGAAATAGTAAAGCTATACTATACTTTAAGTAATGCTATTCTCATAAAGTTTCTGAATAATTTATTTTTGCAGTATATAAAAAGTACCTCATAATAACACTGTCCTATATATTAATCTATTGTTAATAAACAACTAAAATCTTAGATTGTCTCGTTGGTGTAGGTGTCGAATAAAGCACGACTGTTGATCACGTGGTCCCGGTTTCGAATCCTAGGTCAAATGAAATCAGCCACTATATTTTTATTTCAAGAAATTCGTAGTACTCGTAACAGTCCAAAATCAGAAAATTCGTTGTGTTTTAAACTGTTTGACATTATTAATTTAAACCTAATTAATACTCATACAATAAATATTATTTAATTTAAATTGAAGAGGAGGTTTTTTCATAAAGTCTTAAGTCATCTGTGAATTTATGGAGAGAGAACCGGAGACCAATTTTACGACAACTCATCTACATTTTGAATGTTAACCGAGGAAAGATGTAGATGTCTATGGGCAATAGCAATAGCATTCACGTACCAGCAGGTGGTCTAAGTGCTCGTTCGTCACCCTTATTCTGTATTAAATATATTTTATTTGTTACCCACCTTTTGCAAATCTGTTGTCAGTGTCACATGTCCCTTTACTATGAAGCTAGGAACTATTGCATGTACGTGGCGCGGTCGTAACGCGGCATATATGTCAGATAGGTCTGATTCCCGCGCCATACGTGCTAAGAGTCGCCCCAGCTCCCCCGCCCGCCTATGATCCGGTAAAACCACCAGGAGATAATATCTGTCGCTATCAAGCGGCAAACGGAGTGCGGCTGCCTCTAAATGCGGCAAATATGCGTGCTCCAGCACCGTATCGTAATTCATGTATGTGACCTGTTTGTAAAATAATGATTTCCTTAAATAATGTAAGATATATTTACAGCAGTTTTTTATAATATATTAACCTGTATATTTTTCAGTCCGTTAGCTAAAAACATCTCGTCTCCTCCGTAGCCAGTGTTGCCTAAATCAGGGCCTATATCGAAAGATCTGTAAAGCAAATAATCATCGAAGTATGGGGGGTTTGTAAATATAAAATCTACTATTGACTTCTTTTTTCGTTCGAGAGTCTCCAAACTCGATTCATTAACAATTGCCAATGAAGCTTCTGATACACTTTCTATATTATTTGTTGTAGTTTCAGATGTTGATATGATTTCAGTCGAAGGCATAAGGTTTTCTGAAGCCGCTGTGGTGATTTCAGTCGTGGACACGTTGTCATTGGCTATACTCTCTGTTGTTCCCGTAATATTTTCCGAAGTTGGCATGGTTGTTATTTGCTCCGGATCCACTGTGTTTTCAGTTGTTAAAACGCTTGTATCTGTGGTTTGTGTGCTTGTAAGCGAAGAGGTATCGATTGGGCTCTGATCAGTTACGTCCGTAACTATTGTCATTTTATCTGTTATTAATTCAACTTCGTTGTTAAATGTTGTTCCATCGGTACTCGAAGTGATATCTATTGTTTTTTGTGTTGATGACGTAACAAAAGCAGTTGAAGGGTTTATAGTTCCATCGGTTGTTTGCAAATTAATTGTTGATGGTGTCGTTATATTAGAATCAGAGGTGGGTTCCGTAACATTATTTAATGATGTTGTTGTACCATTTGTGCTATCGGCTAATACTCCTGATTCCTGTTTAACAACATTTGCTGGGGTTGTGCTAGCTTCCTCTTTAAGAGAAGTAGTCATGTCGTCTATACTTAAGGTTGTTATAATGGTTGTAGATGTTTTGTGTTCGGGTGTGGTACTTGCCGTAGTCACCGAGACACTTGAGGTATTATTCGAATCAGGTGGTTGTTCACTTTCTAAATCGAATCCGTAGAAGCGTAACACCTTTTTATAATTTTCATTGAAAGTTACATTCTCGTTATTCAGCGCTAAACCAGCCAAAAATCCTTCTTCAGGGACGAAGTATGTCTGAAATGTAACAAAAATCTTAAAATCGGGATATTAAGTATATGAATGATATTCACCGTGTAAGAATATCCACTATCCTATAAAATCCCGTGGGTGTCGTAAGAAGCGACAGAGGAAAAAAATTAACGACGAGATGGTCAGCAGCGTCTTCATAATAACAACAAAACTCTGCGGTTGGCAACTCGCCTGCCACGCGTGGTAACTATGGCAAGCGACTCTCCTATGAGGCAATCTATGTGGGAGGCCTTTGTTTATCAGTGGTCTTTGATAGGCTATAACGGTAACGGAATGATATTTTAATATTTATACTACTTATAGTTACTTGATTTCAGTAGCGGTTGTACGCAAGGAATAATTAAAAATGAAATCACTTAATGATCTCATTTAACAATCACACACGTGTGAGGGGGGAGGGCTATGAGGCTTTCTCTGTATGATAAACTTAGAAATGAGGAAAACCTTAATAGAACCAGAGTAACCGACATAGCCTGATGGATTATAGAAAACAGAAGTAGCAATGGGCAATATTTAGGTCAAAAAACCGACAAGCTATGGGGAAGAAAGGTTCTCTAGTGTCAGCCTCGTACCAGTAGCGAAGTATAGGGCGGGCTCCCACTTAATGGAGTGACGACCTGGTAAGACATGCAGAAAGTCGATAGATGCAGGTGGCACAGGCCCATGCTTTGTGGCACTACTTAGAGGAGGTCTATGTTCAGCAGTGGACTTGTGAAGGGCTGTAATAATGATGATGATGATGATGACGAACAATCACATGTTTGGTCGTAGGTCGTGTATGTATGTTTTTATCTTTGATTTTACTGGTAATATATCACTGCATGCGCCGTGGTAGCTCAGATGGTTAACGCTCGCTGTAAATATAACGGAACGCGAGTAACCCGGGTTCGATCCCCGCCGGCACCAATGAAATTGCTAATTGCAATTTAAAGTGATGATTTATCACGCGCTCGGCGGTGAAGGGAAACACCGTGAGGAGACCTGCATATCTGAGGAATAAGAAAAAAATATTTAGAAGGGGCAGCGCGGCGGACACTTCCTTGCCCTACAACCCTCTCAGAAATGAGAGGCCTGTGCACAGCAGTGGAACGTATATAGGCTGTGAATTTACTTTTTTACTTTTATATCACTGCACTGTCGCAACATTCATTTGGTTTTAAATCATAGTAAATAATATTGGTAATAAATTGAAACAAGAAACTTTTGAGTTAGTATAAAAATATTATGGATCCACTCACTTTGAGCGAACGATGTATATCTCTAAAGCCTATTCTCATCACATTTCTGTTCCACGGTAATTGCATAGCGCGCTGTATTTGATACGAGGAGTCCCCGTCTACTCCCTCGTACAAGGCCACCATTATTCCCATCAGTCCGTACGGAGAGAAGGCTATGTTGTTATCATTCAAGAAATTATGTTCCGCAAGCACTTTTAAACCGAATTCGTTTGTAACGTCCACCATATGTGATAGCGGCGATCGTCCTGTGTCCCAATATTTTATTTCGATCGGAACTCCATACTCGGAACTTGCAACGATCGCGATCGTAGCGAAAACGTAAAACAATCGCGTAAATAATGAAGAAGCACACACGCGTCCACAGTGCCGCATCGTGGTCACGTATCTGACCATTTTCTGAGCGCGCTCCAATGACCGCAGGCTACTCTCGTCGCGGTTAACGCTTCTTCATGTCCAACTAATTACCATCAAGAACTCGATGTTTTCGGTGAATGCCCTGCCTTATTTTTTTTGCGAAAACTTCGCGCAGTGCGTTATTCGTAGCAGGATTGTATAACGCTGTTTCCTATGTCGCTTATTAAAGAGATTATTGACCCGTTTTATTGACTGCTGCATTAACACATTTTTTACTATAAAATAAACTGGCTTTAAATCATTCTCGCCGTTATTATTGCTCCTGTATATATATGGTTTATTGTTGCACGTTTTTAGTAATTACACAGAAATCCGTACGCTTAGACTGAAATAAGCACGTTTTATATAAAGACACTTGTAATTATCTTACTCTATTTAAGTTTAAGCCTAGTTGGACAACTCACTGCAACAAAGTAAGTACGCCGGTCGCTGTGTTAAGCGGTTCTATTTAACCACAGTGCATTTTAGTTCTTTTATTCCTTTTCCTTTACACAATATAACATGTATAGTCTGAGGATGTTGTCTTGTTTTGTCCTCGGTCTACTAAGTCATATTTCATAATAATGTTTAATATAAGTTCATTGTTATAAAAATGTAATGTACTATAGTGGTCTAACTTAGACTTTGACCGGGCGCCGATAACTCTTGTTACGCTACGGGTTTTTTATTTTCCTTTACACTCCAGTAGATGTAAAGTCTTGGTTTGTTGTTAGCCTAGTCATATTCCGCAATTAAATTGTAGTTGAATATTATAAAATGCGTTATAAATGTTATCCTGGTCTCACTTTCACTTTGAACGGACCCTTGCTACGCTACTGCTTATTCTTTTTTATTTACCCAGCATTTCATTTAGTCTTGTTTTGTCCTTGGTCTACTGATTCATATTTCGGAATATAAAGGGGGAATGAGGGGCTAGGGGGCCGACATTTTCTTAAAAATTGCTCTCCGCCTTAACTTTTTATACGATCCTGGTGAAAAAAACGTCAATAAATATGAATATAGCTCTTACTGAATAGTTTCGACTAAAATGTCACAAACATTGTAGCATTGAATGTTCTGAAAATAAAGTAGTAACAATCTGCACACCTCATTATTGGCCAGGTAAATAAAAACTGCCATAGACAACTGCTACATCATGCAGCAGCATTCTTATATAAAATATTATTTTATTATTATTTAATTTATTTATTACATTATTTTATTATTTGCTTTAGTAATTTAGGGATAATACGAAAAGATAAACCTCCTGTATCGTTTTACGAAACAGGATTGATTCTGGTATACAGTCTTAATTATAACATTCCGCACAAGTGTACAACCTGTATTTTAATGTAAATTGTTACTAAAAAATGCTATAAACGTTTACTCACATGAATCCTAAAAAATAGTTTACTAATTTTACACTTTTTATTAAGTCAAACAAGTACCATTAAAATGGTTGAAGTACTGCTGTTTATCATATTATGTACCTATCTTTTATACAAGTTGTAAGTACAAGTAAACTTTACGGCTTGGTTGGTGCAGTAACTAAGTATTTTACGGGTTTGATTCCTGCGAGGAACATGTTAGTAATATGTATATAATTATTATTATCCGGTCCAATCTAAATGTATTAATATATATTTAGTAGAACATCTCCAATATACAGAAGTAAGTCTTAATAGGGGGAACTTTCTCACCTTTACTGCTCTTAATCATAAAAATTTTCAGTTTCTTAAAGCTGGCACAGCCATGATGGCACAATCGACAAAAAAAATATTGTAAACCATGCTCTAATTTGTTGCTAATTAGTTGTTAATTAGTTGTCATAATTTTCTTTACACAAATTAAAACTTAAAACACCAATAATTAAGCACACTAATTCACTTTATTCCGCTCCGAAGCTTCGCTTGTCTCGCCAAATTCAATACTTCCCCGATCGCACCTTGCAGCGCCTATAAATACACATTAGTACCGAATCATCCAGAACATTCAAGTAAATACGCGCACCAATCGACAAAGCGCCGTAAGTTCGAGAGTCAGCTTCCAGAAGCTTAGTTCTTCATTTCATTCAACAGATGGCGCTGTCGGTTGAAAGATTAGTGATGTCATTTTCTGGAAAGCTCTCCCCTCGCTCCGTTACCCGACACTAGATGGCGCTAGTGCCAGATGTCAACTTAGCCGCGCAACACTGCCCTCCCCCTTAAGACATGCTCGTCCCGAGCATTATCGACCCTATAATAACGCGCCAGGCGATCCACATGGACGATCTTAGGAGCCCCTCTTGCGCCCTTCTGTATCCGATAGGTTACATCGTTGATCCTGGTCACAATCTGGTACGGGCCGTCCCATTTAGGTTGAAGCTTAGGAGATTTCCCTTTGCTGCGGACCGGATTGTGCAAACACACTAGTGAACCTTCGTCGAACCCTTTGTTGTTCATTTTGCGGTCATACCGGGTTTTCATCTTTTCAGACATTTGCTGGCCCGATTGTCTGACGTGTTCATAAATGTCATTCATTTTGTTCCGCAAGTCATTTGCATAATCGGTTATACTGCGTGGGGCATCAGGTGGTATCCCGGTGATCAGGTCTGCAGGCAGCCGTAATTCTCTTCCAAAGTTTGCGAAAGCTGGTGTCACTGATGTACTTTCGTGAACAGCGCTTCGATATGACAGCAAAAACGGTTCGATATGACAGCAAAAACGGTTCGATATGACAGCAAAAACGGTCGTTGCCGGTTGTCTACAACTTTTGCTAGGTACCTCTCCAATGTCTGATTAAATTGTTCTACCATTCCATCAGATTGCGGGTGATAAGAAGTCGTTCTTGTTTTATGAGTACCCATAACTCGGCAAGTTTCCTGGAATATTTGAGACTCAAAATTCCTTCCTTGATCGCTGTGAATCTCTAAAGGTACCCCAAAACGACAGAAGACTTCATGAACTAGTTTATCTGCAACTGTTGAAGCTTCTTGATTTGGAATGGCGAAGACTTCTGGCCACTTTGTGAAGTAATCCATCACAACCATGAAATACTTGTTACCGCTTTCAATCTCCGGAAACGGCCCCGCCACGTCAATGGCTATTCTCTCCCATGGTGCACCAACATTGTACAACTTCAATGCACCTCTACTACGAGTCTGAGGTCCCTGTACAGCCGCACAATTTGTACGTTTGCGACACCAGTCCTCGACATCGTTTCGACAGTGGACCCAGTAAAACCGTTCTCGGATCTTCAGTAGAGTTCGTTTAACTCCCAGATGACCTCCTGAATAATCATTATGGTACAGCTGTAGAACATCAAGTACTTTAGCTTTAGGAACAACCATTTGCAAATGACAGCTGTCTCCCCGAACATTTTCCCATTTACGGCACAGAACTCCATCCTGAAGCAGCAAGCTGTCCCACTGGGCCCAATAGCTTTTAGTGGTCGAACTCATCGCTGAGACGTCGCTCCACTTGGGCTTGGGAGCACTG
Source organism: Parnassius apollo (assembly GCA_907164705.1). Taxonomy (NCBI): domain Eukaryota; kingdom Metazoa; phylum Arthropoda; class Insecta; order Lepidoptera; family Papilionidae; genus Parnassius; species Parnassius apollo. The sequence continues at coordinate 7,664,044 of CAJQZP010000478.1, read as the reverse complement.
GCTTTCATCCATTCCAGAATCGGCTGGATGTCCGGATCTTCCTGCTGTGCACGTTGTAAGCTATCCTTCCACTCGTTGCTGAGGAGGTCTGCCCTGAGCATCCTCACGGATACCACTTCCTTACTCTCTTGCCTAGTACAATGTTTGCAATCTTCAGGACAAGGTCTTCTTGACAATGCATCTGGTTGCATGGATCTGTTTATCTCAAAGTCGTATTCCTGCAGTAGTTCAATCCACCTCGCAACTTGTCCTTCTGGATTTTTAAACTGCAATAGCCATTTTAGTGCAGCATGGTCAGTTCGTAAGTGAAATTTTCGCCCCAAAAGATATTGCTAAAATGCTGCAACGACTTTACCACAGCTAGCAATTCGCGTCTTGTAACACAATAGTTCCTTTCCGGTTTTGACAACGACTTGCTGAAGTACGCTATCACAATCTCTCGATCACCGTTCCGTTGAGACAACACACCGCCGAGCCCTGTATCACTTGCGTCTGTGTCAACTATAAATTCTTTGCTTGCATCAGGGTATCCCAAAATAGGTGTTTTGCACAGACGGTCCTTGAGCTCCTGGAATGCGATATTGCAACTTTCATCCCAGCAGAAATGTCGCTTCTCCTCGGTTAACTTATGCAGAGGTTTGGCTATATCTGCAAAGTTCTTCACAAATCGCCGGTAGTAGGGGCACAAACCCAAAAATGCTCTAACCTGCATCTTGTCTTTTCTCTGGATCCATGCGGATACCTTCTTCCGATACTACGTATCCCAAAAAGTTAACTTGCCGTTTGAATAGTGAACATTTCTTCGGACTCAACTTGAGGTTGGCACTCTGAATCTTCATGAGCACGCGTTCCAGGTTTTGAAGGTGACAGGCATCGCCAATTAGCCTGGCAAGTACAAGTTCCATCAGCCTTTCAAACGTTGCTGGAGCATTGCACAACCCAAACGGCATTACTTTAAATTGCCACAGACCCTTTCCCGTCGAGAACGCAGTTTTCTCCTTGTCCTTGGGGTCAATTTTCTACTTGCCAGTAGCCACTTTTTAGATCCAGCGTGCTAAACCACTTTACTCCTGTAAGCATGTCCAGCTTGTCATCAATTCTTGGCAAAGGATAGCTGTCCTTCTTCGTAACGTCGTTCAGACGGCGGTAGTCAACACAAAACCGCATGCTGCCATCCTTCTTCTTTAGCAGCACCACTGGTGAACACCATGGACTAGAGAAATGTTCAATAACACCATCCTTTACCATTCCTTCAATCATGGTTTCCACTTCCTTTTCACGTGCTACCGGCAATCTTCTTGGCCGCTGACGGATAGGCAATTCTTCTCCTGTGTTTATTTTGTGTTGAACTAAGCCAGTCTTTCCTATGTCAGCATCGTTTGATGAGAATACATCGGCATTCTTGAGTAACAACTTGTTCGCCTTGACCATTTCGGTCGGGGAGAGAACGCTGCGACAGTCTTCCAAAAATGAGGTCACTCTCGTTTGTGCATCCTTGCTGGGGGTCTCACTCGATAGATATTGGCACCGACGTAACCAATCCACTTCCTCACAAGTACCAACCAGCGTGACTTTTTCTATAATCTGTTCCCGGTCACAAAGGACCAAGGTTCGAGCTACTTTCCATGAAAGGTCATTGTTTACCCTTTCCACAAGTACACAACGGTGAGCTTGCCCAGCGTTTCGAGGAAGACTAACCGGAACAACCGTTTCCGATCTCGGCGGAAGAACAATCTTCTTAATGCTGTACACGTTCCCTGGTAACGCACCTTCCATAAAAAGTTCCTCCTTTCCACATTTCAAAACACCTTGCTTAACGTCGATCTCACAACAATTATTCCTCATAAAGTCCAGGCCTAGGATGCAGTCGTCCATTATATCAGCCACGATGACATTATGCAGGTAGATCACGTTGCCTAGCTTCAACTCCATCTCCTTCTCTCCACGGACGGGTATACGCTGACCGGTGGCTGTTACCAAATTAATGCGTTCTCGGTTGTATGCTGAGTCCCCAAGTAACTGACTTATAAGTTGGGAACTAACAACCGTACTAGAGGCTCCAGTGTCTATTGTCAGTTTACACGGCATTCCGTTGACCTCGCCCTTGATGATTAGACTGTTCCCATTATGGGTTTGTGAGATCGCGATCCTTGGGGCTCTTTTAACATCAGCCAGCACCCGCCCCGCAATTCTGGCCTTTACTCGTTTCCCTGCTGCTGCTGGGCGGTGCTGTTGGCCGCACTACCCTCCTGAGATCGTTCAACTTCCCTTTCTAGGGTTCGCTTAGGGCAGCTGGATCGAAGATGGCCCTTTTCCCCACAGCCATAGCACCTAAGCCTGTATCCTTTGTTGCGGTCGCGAACTGTAGCTGCTGCAACCTCCCTGACGTGATGGGAACGATGATCCTGCCGCACGGCTTCCACCTCCAGTGCATGGGCCAAGGCGTCCTTAAGCATCTCGTGGTGCCCGAGCCTCACAGCAGCTCTGATTTCCAGGTCGCGGATGCCGTCGATAAATGTCTGCACCAGGTTCCCTTCAATGAGCGCAGGTACAGACCGGTACGCTTTTCGCACCAGCTTCTCCACCTCTAGAGCCCACTGCTGCAGGTTTTAGTTGATGCGCTGCACGCGATCTTTAAGCTGCGCACGAAAGACGTGTTCCAGGTGAGCGTCGCCATATCTCGCCTCCAATGCCTCAAGGAGTTGCTCATAAGTCACTTCCTCACCGAGAGCTTCCAGAACTGTTAAGGCCTGGTCCCGCAGGCCAAGTGTGAGAGCAGTCATGGCCTGACTTTTATTCCAGCCGTTCGCTTTCATAACAGTCTCGAACTGGATTTTGTAGGCTGACCAGGAAGAAGTCCCGTCGAACGGTGGCACCTTGAACCCGCGTAGCGAAAGTGTAGTAGCTACTACGGGAGCTGTAGTTCCATCCCCAAGTTTGAGTTCGTCCAGTGATTTCTTCATGTTAGCCATTACGTTGTCAACCCGATTGTTTACTTGGTCGATTCGGGTTTCGGCTTTCTCGATTCGGGTTTCAGCTTTCGCGATTTGGGTTTCAGCTTCTGACAGGCGGTTGTCATGCTGAGCAACCCTATCCTTCACCTACTTGATCTCCTTCCCGAAGGTAGCGTGAAGGTCCTTCATGACGAGCATCTGCTCTTCCAACCGACGGGCCTGTTCCTCTTGTCCGTCCCGCAGCTGCTCTTCCAAACGACTGACCTGTTCCTCTTGTCCGGAAAAGAGATAAGGGAGGCGAAGGATAAGGTTGCTCAGTATGACAAACGCCTGTCGGAAGCTGAAACCCGAATCGACCAAGTAAACAAAGTGATAACTGACATGAATAAAATGCTAGACGATCTCAAACTTCGGGTTGGAATTACAGCTCCCGTAGTACTCGTAGCTACAACACCTTCGCTACGTGGAAGTGCCGCCGTTTGACGGGACTTCTTCCTGGTCGGTCTAAAAATCCAGTTCGAAGCTGTTATAAAGGCGAACGGCTGGAATAAAAGTCAGGCCATGACTGCTCTCACACTAGGCCTGCGCGACCAGGCCTTAACAGTTCTGGAAGCTCTCGGTGAGGAAGTGACTTATGAGCAACTCCTTGAGGCATTGGAGGCGAGATATGGCGATGCTCACCTGGAACACGTCTTTCGTGCGCAGCTTAAAGATCGCGTGCAGCGCATCAACGAAAGCCTGCAGCAGTGAGCCCTTGAGGTGGAGAAGCTCGTTCGAATGAATTAACGAAGCGACATCTTCAAATTTTGATTAAGCAAAATACAAAGTAAAGAATTAAAAAAAATCATAAGTTTATCACTTTCATCGAACTCAAACGCAGTCGAAATACTGCTAAAAATACTATGCGATGTCTCTCGCTTGATATCAAGGAACAAAGCCAAAAAAAATCATGATCTGAATAGGCTCATAATAAATATTTATGAAAGTATTTAGCATAATGTTGCGCGGCTAAGTTGACATCCGGCACTAGCGCCATCTAGTGTCGGGTAACGGAGCGAGGGGAGAGCTTTCCAGAAAATGACATCACTAATCTTTCAACCGACAGCGCCATCTGTTGTCGAAATGAAGAACTAAGCTTCTGGAAGCTGACTCTCGAACTTTCGGCGCTTTGTCGATTGGTGCGCGTATTTACTTGAATGTTCTGAATGATTCGAAACTAATGTGTATTTATAGGCGCTGCAAGGTGCGGTCGGGGAAGTATTGAATTTGGCGAGACAAGCGAAGATTCGGAGCGGAATAAAGTGAGTCAGTGTGCTTAATTATTGGTGTTTTAAGTTTTAATTTGTGTAAAGAAAATTAAAGTGTTAATTTAGGTAATCCTATCGGCAATTTTTATTGTCACGAACTTCAAGCTTGTAACAATTGGTGTCAGAAGTGGGATAAAATCATGCCGATTTTACCTAAGGAGGAAACGGAGGGTGTCCGTACCCGAAGTCAACGCCAGCAGGAGACGAACCAAAGAAGATTTGGTGGTGCAACGCCGCAGACGTCGGAGGGCCAGCCGCCGGCTGCAGGCCCGTAAGTAGCTCCTACATCTGCAGCATCTGAGTTAGGTGCTCTGATGGTGATGCTGCAGGAGCAGGCTCGCCGACAGGAGGAGCAGGCCCGCTGGTTGATAGAGCAGCAGGAGGAGCAGGCTCGCCGACAGGAGGAGCAGGCCCGTTGGTTGAAAGAGCAGCAGGAGAAGCAGGATCGCCGACAAGAGGAACAGGCTCACCGACAGGAGGAACAGGCTCGCCGACAGGAGGAACAGGCCCGTCGGTTGGAAGAGCAGCTGCGGGGCGGACAAGAGGAACAGGTCAGTCGTTTGGAAGAGCAGCTGCGGGACGGACAAGAGGAACGGGCCCGTCGGTTGGAAGAGCAGATGCTCGTCATGAAGGACCTTCACGCTACCTTCGGGAAGGAGATCAAGGAGGTGAAGGATAGGGTTGCTCAGCATGACAACCGCCTGTCAGAAGCTGAAACCCAAATCGCGAAAGCTGAAACCCGAATCGAGAAAGCCGAAACCCGAATCGACCAAGTAAACAATCGGGTTGACAACGTAATGGCTAACATGAAGAAATCACTGGACGAACTCAAACTTGGGGATGGAACTACAGCTCCCGTAGTAGCTACTACACTTTCGCTACGTGGGTTCAAGGTGCCACCGTTCGACGGGACTTCTTCCTGGTCAGCCTACAAAATCCAGTTCGAGACTGTTATGAAAGCGAACGGCTGGAATAAAAGTCAGGCCATGACTGCTCTCACACTTGGCCTGCGGGACCAGGCCTTAACAGTTCTGGAAGCTCTCGGTGAGGAAGTGACTTATGAGCAACTCCTTGAGGCATTGGAGGCGAGATATGGCGACGCTCACCTGGAACACGTCTTTCGTGCGCAGCTTAAAGATCGCGTGCAGCGCATCAACTAAAACCTGCAGCAGTGGGCTCTAGAGGTGGAGAAGCTGGTGCGAAAAGCGTACCGGTCTGTACCTGCGCTCATTGAAGGGAACCTGGTGCAGACATTTATCGACGGCATCCGTGACCTGGAAATCAGAGCTGCTGTGAGGCTCGGGCACCACGAGATGCTTAAGGACGCCTTGGCCCATGCACTGGAGGTGGAAGCCGTGCGGCAGGATCATCGTTCCCATCACGTCAGGGAGGTTGCAGCAGCTACAGTTCGCGACCGCAACAAAGGATACAGGCTTAGGTGCTATGGCTGTGGGGAAAAGGGCCATCTTCGATCCAGCTGCCCTAAGCGAACCCTAGAAAGGGAAGTTGAACGATCTCAGGAGGGTAGTGCGGCCAACAGCACCGCCCAGCAGCAGCAGGGAAACGAGTAAAGGCCAGAATTGCGGGGCGGGTGCTGGCTGATGTTAAAAGAGCCCCAAGGATCGCGATCTCACAAACCCATAATGGGAACAGTCTAATCATCAAGGGCGAGGTCAACGGAATGCCGTGTAAACTGACAATAGACACTGGAGCCTCTAGTACGGTTGTTAGTTCCCAACTTATAAGTCAGTTACTTGGGGACTCAGCATACAACCGAGAACGCATTAATTTGGTAACAGCCACCGGTCAGCGTATACCCGTCCGTGGAGAGAAGGAGATGGAGTTGAAGCTAGGCAACGTGATCTACCTGCATAATGTCATCGTGGCTGATATAATGGACGACTGTATCCTAGGCCTGGACTTTATGAGGAATAATTGTAGTGAGATCGACGTTAAGCAAGGTGTTTTGAAATGTGGAAAGGAGGAAATTTTTATGGAAGGTGCGTTACCAGGGAACGTGTACAGCATTAAGAAGATTGTTCTTCCGCCGAGATCGGAAACGGTTATTCCGGTTAGTCTTCCTCGAAACGCTGGGCAAGCTCACCGTTGTGTACTTGTGGAAAGGGTAAACAATGACCTTTCATGGAAAGTAGCTCGAACCTTGGTCAGCTCAGGAGTACGTGTGCTGAACCTTTGTGACCGGGAACAGATTATAGAAAAAGTCACGCTGGTTGGTACTTGTGAGGAAGTGGATTGGTTACGTCGGTGCCAATATCTATCGAGTGAGACCCCCAGCAAGGATGCACAAACGAGAGTGACCTCATTTTTGGAAGACTGTCGCAGCGTTCTCTCCCCGACCGAAATGGTCAAGGCGAACAAGTTGTTACTCAAGAATGCCGATGTATTCTCATCAAACGATGCTGACATAGGAAAGACTGGCTTAGTTCAACACAAAATAAACACAGGAGAAGAATTGCCTATCCGTCAGCGGCCAAGAAGATTGCCGGTAGCACGTGAAAAGGAAGTGGAAACCATGATTGAAGGAATGGTAAAGGATGGTGTTATTGAACATTTCTCTAGTCCATGGTGTTCACCAGTGGTGCTGGTAAAGAAGAAGGATGGCAGCATGCGGTTTTGTGTTGACTACCGCCGTCTGAACGACGTTACGAAGAAGGACAGCTATCCCTTGCCAAGAATTGATGACAAGCTGGACATGCTTACAGGAGTAAAGTGGTTTAGCACGCTGGATCTAAAAAGTGGCTACTGGCAAGTAGAAAATTGACCCCAAGGACAAGGAGAAAACTGCGTTCTCGACGGGAAAGGGTCTGTGGCAATTTAAAGTAATGCCGTTTGGGTTGTGCAATGGGAGTGTGCGACCGGGAGACCGTATGGAAGGAGAACGAGCTCCACGGGAGGTTCTACAAGGCTCTACATGAGCCTTTCGTAGACACAGTAGCCTCCCTCCACTGGCTACGCTTTGGTGATCTCTTCGGGGAAACCGAGGGTTTTGTCTGTGCAATACAGGATCAGGTTATTAAGACGCAACAAATATCGGAGATACATCCTAAAGGATGGCACCGTGGACATCTGTCGAGCTTGTCGCCATCCCGGTGAGTCACTTAGGCATGTCATCTCCGGTTGTTCGGCGCTTTCTAACTGAGTACTTGCACGGGCACAACCTAGTAGCCAGAATTCTTCACCAGGAGCTCGCTCTGAAATACGGTCTCGTGGATCGGAAATTGCCGTATTACAAGTACTTGCCGGAAGCCGTGCTCGAAAATGATCGCGCCAGGCTCTATTGGGACCGGGCCATCATCGCAGACGGGACTATTCTTGCGAATAAGCCTGATATTGTGCTGAGGGCACAGTCAAGGATATTTTTGGTCGACATTACCATTCCGTATGACGAGAACCTCGTGAAAGCCGAAACAGACAAGCAAACAAAATATCTGGACCTGGCTCACGAGGTGACCGACATGTGGGGTGGTCCGCCGACCGAAATTATTAATGTAGTCGTCTCCCCTGCCGAGGGCCTCCATCTGGTTGGGCTTTTATTTATTTATGTATTTTTATATTTATTTTATGTTATTGATATTTATGTATATTTATCTTTTCATTTTCATTTATAATTATATATTTATAGAACCCAACCAGATGAGAAAACTATATAGATACCCCCCATATAATAATAATAATAAAGGCGTAGGGAAGTGACGACCCCATACCCCGCTGACGTAACGGTTATGTGACAAAACCGCTACGCCAGCGCAGTCAGTCAGCACCTTGCCAAGAGGTGTTAGTGCCGTGTCTCGGCTAAAATTGAAGGTGCAAAGGCCCGCTTGTGCACATGGCCTCACCATGAAACGGCGCCGGGTCTGGGCGCCTCCCGCTAAATGACGCCCTAAAAATGGATGAATGAATTAAATAAAACGCGCAAAGAGCCGCTGCCTGGAGGTCGCCCGGGCGCGTCTGGAGCTGGCGCTGGACGCGACAGCATGCGAATCGCCAGCCGAGCGCGAGGTGCTGCACGACCACCCAGCAGCCCCTCGCATCCATCATCCCCACCAGCTGGCTTGGTGTCGGCAGTCTTCGCGGTCTTCGCGGGCCCAGCAATCGGCACCCGTCTCCGGTGGAGTACGCCGCATGCGTTGGACAACCCAGATGAACAGCAACGCATTGCGGGCGTGCGAAAGGGGGAAAAACTGGAGGTTTTGCGTATCGGGCAAGGATGCATCGATTTTTTGCTGAGCTGGAGCCATCTGTAACCGTCACCGAGCAAAACCTGGCAGACCGAGTTCGGTATATCTTGCGCTCAAATACATTTGATGTTACCGAACTCGAACGGCTACGACGTGAGGCTGTTCCTACATCGGGTGAAAATGCTGCGGCTGAGGATGCGGCGCCACAACTTGCTGAGCAAACGGCAAATGTGGATGCCGCCGTGAACACGCCAGTTGTGGTTGATTCAGACGATGATGGAACAGTCGCCCAGGAACTGGAACTAGAGCAAATGAGGAGTACATTGGAAGAGGCGATTGTGGAAACGCGCAGTACGCCTCTCGAAAATCGACCGCGACTTCCCTGCGTAGCCCTAAGCAAGCGGAATCGGGCTGTCGTGAGGGCTCTCAACCCAATGCTGGTTACCTATTTGGAAGCCAGCCGGGACCTTTGTGAGACGGACTCAATTCTTTTTGGCGCCGCAATGGCAGTCTGCCGTATTATAGGAGCCAAACTTTCCACGGCTGGACGCGCTACTGGACAAACTAGTGATATCCCAGCCTGGAGAATAAGAATTGAAGAACGTATCGCAAAGGCTAGGGCCCTCATCGGCAGACTGATATGCTTCAGGTCAGGCAATACCAGGCCAAGGATTGTGCGCACCGTCAGGATGGCGTTTGCTGGGACAAATGTTAGTTTGTCCCAGCCGGATATAATGCAAAAACTGACGGAGCGCATAGACGACCTGAAGCAAAGAATCGCTGCTTGGGGAAAGCGGATTCGGCGATATACCGAGAGGTCGACACGGTCCAACCAGAATCGTCTCTTCCAGAGTGATCAGAAGAGGCTCTATAAATCATTGGAGCGACCAATAGTAAGTGGAACGGGCCCAGTACCAAATCAGGCCGAAACCGAGGGTTTTGTCTGTGCAATACAGGATCAGGTTATTAAGACCAACAACTATCGGAGATACATCCTAAAGGATGGCACTGTCGACGTCTGTCGAGCTTGTCGCCATCCCGGGGAGTCACTTAGGCATGTCATCTCCGGTTGTTCGGCGCTTTCTAACTCTGAGTACTTGCACAGGCACAACCTAGTAGCCAGAATTCTACACCAGGAGCTCGCTCTGAAATACGGTCTCGTGGACCGAAAATTGCCGTATTACAAGTACTTGCCGGAAGCCGTGCTCAAAAATGACCGCGCCAGGCTCTATTGGGACCGGGCCATCATCACAGACAGGACTATTCTTGCGAATGGTATTGTGCTGATGGACCGGGCACAGTCAAGGATATTTTTGATCGACATTACCATTCCGTATGACGAGAACCTCGTGAAAGCCGAAACAGAGAAACGAACAAAATATCTGGACCTGGCTCACGAGGTGACCAACATATGGGTTGGTATGCCGACCGAAATTATTCCTGTAGTCGTCTCTGCGAATGGGCTAATCCCAGTCAGCCTCTCGGGTCATCTGAGGCGACTGGGACTCCGTGACGGACCGCTCCGGGCTCAAATGCAGAAGGCGGTGCTCCTCGATACCGCCCGCATCGTCCGCCGGTTTCTTTCCCTTTCCCCCTAACCCTCGGCCGTTTGGTCTCCCCTGCCGAGGGCTCCCATCTGGTTGGATCTTATTTATTTATGTAGTTTTTGTATTTATTTTATTGATATTTATGTATATTTATCTTTTCATTTTAATTTATAATTATATATTTATAGAACCCAACCAGGTGAGAAAATTATATAGATACCCCAATAATAATAACAATTTATTGACACAAAGTAAGGATTACATTGTTTATCTTTAAGATATTTGAACAAAATGATGGATGGCGCCATTGTCTGCCCATTAAGTATAATTATAACTATATAAGTATATTTTATGCAATACCTGTAAAGGTTGCTAAGTGTTGAGCACTGTGTATAATTTAAAATCCAATTGTACATTCTTTATTATTATTGATTGTTGTATGTATAATGTACCTAATGTTAAGTTTTGCCTTGTAAACAATCTGACAATTTTGAAAGATAAACTTCCTGTGGGTTTCTTGCGCCATTTCTTTCCATAGATGTTTTTTTCCTTCCGAATCAGTGGTAGTTTATATTGACTTTCAATAATGATTTCTTATATTTACGCGAACACTATACATGATTAAAACTACTTTTACGGATTTTATCGCGTTTATTTTTACTTTTTATTTACTTTTATTTTTAATTCCCGACGTTTCGGGCGCTTTCCAGCACCCATGGTCACGGGGGACTGAGATGACTGACGTCCCGATGTCATTGTTAAACCCGGAGTACCTTCAGCTTTTTAATTATTGTTTCAGGTCCGATCTATGCAAAATGAACTGACTATGTCCTGAGGTCTTGCAGTGGTATGCTTGGGTTTAGTTTTAATTTTATTGATTACAGGATCCCAAGCAGGTGGTAGTACCCAGCCTCCTTCTCTATTGAAATTAGGATGTTTTTTAATTTCAATAGCCTCACGTATCATCCTTGGTAGGAATCGGTGTTCTTTCGCGAGGATTTGTGGTCTATCAAATCTGATGTAATGGTTGGGTCCGTCTAGGATATGATCACAAACTGCAGACTTCCCGGAACGTTGATGCTTCACATCAGCTATATGTTCTTCTACGCGGGTCCTAATTGATCTTTTTGTTTGTCCTATATAAGAGAGACCACATTCACAATCAAGCTTGTACACTCCTGCATCTTGTAGAGGAATATGACACTTGACGGTTGGTAGGAACTGACTAATCTTCTTCGGCGGCTCGTAGAATGTTCTAATAGAAGCTCGCTTCAAGATATAGCCAATTTTGTCTGTGACACCTCTGACATATGGTAGTACAGCAGGCACACACTCGACTGTGGCCGGCTTCACTCGGTCACTGTGACGTAGGCGCGGGACCCGAAGCTTGTTGTCGTGCAGAACTTGCTTGACGTGCTGAAGCTCGGCGGCCAGGTGTTTGCTGTCACAGATCCCTCGTGCTCTCTGTAACAAAGATTTGCCCACGGTAGCTAACTGTGAAGGATGGTGGTGAGATTCACCGTTTAAATATCGGTTTGTATGGGTCCTTTTCCTATACACAGTGTGACCAATGGTGTTATTAGGATTTCGGATGACTAACACATCTAGGAAAGGTAAGGAATTATTTGCCTCTAACTCCATAGTAAATTGAATTTTAAAGTTTATGGAATTAAGATGTTCTAAAAATGCAGTTACTTTGTCTGATGGTAAAATTGTGAAAGTGTCGTCTACGTACCGCTTGTAGATCCTTGGTGTAACAGGTGCAGTAAGGAGGGCTTTCTCTTCAAAGTCTTCCATGAATATATCGGCGACAATGGGAGATACAGGTGAGCCCATCGCAACACCATCTACTTGCTTGTAAAACTTTTCCTTCCACAATAGATAGCCAGATGTAAGGCAATGTCTTAGTAATACTGCATATTCTGCTGGCATGTTATTTTCCTCTAGTTTCCTAGTTATAATTGAGATGCAGTCTTCAACAGGTAGGCATGTAAATAGAGACTGAACATCAAAACTGACCATGGTTTCATTGTCAGTAAGATGTAGGTCTTTTATCTCACTGACAAAATGGTATGAATCCTTAGTGTGTGCTCTTGTGTGTCCTCTGAGTGGTGATAATATTTTAGCTAAGTATTGAGCCAATCTGTAAGTTGGCGAATCAATCTGACTCACTATTGGACGTAATGGAGCATTCGGTTTGTGTATCTTTGGTAACCCATACAACTTCGGTGGTTTGGCACATGAAGGTATTATCGAATTAATGAATTAATATATATATATATATATATATATATATATATATATATATATATATATATATATATATATATATATATATAAATAGAATAGAGAAGTGTCTAAGGAGTTTAATGGCTGAATTCAATTGTTACTATAATTATTGGACGTAATGGAGCATTCGGTTTGTGTAGGAATATATAGACCTGATAGACACTTAGAATTATTTTTTAAGCAATTAGATACACTTCTAAATAAACTTAACACAAAAGAAAAAAATAAATATATTATAATCGCGGGAGACTTTAACATAAATATTTTAAATAAAAACAAAATTACACGTAACTTTTTGAATTTCATGGCTTCATACAACCTTAAACAATTAATAGATAAACCAACGAGAATTGCTAAAGAGTCCTCCACTTGCATTGACTTACTATTTACTAATTATTCATCCCTTGTTAAGAAATCTCAAGTAATTGACTATGGGATCTCAGATCATAAAGCAATAAACATAGAAATTGATACAAGTAATTTATTAATAAAACAAAATATTACGTACTTTAAACAAAAAAGACTATTTACCAATGTTAATATAAATAAATTTAAGGAATCACTAAATAAAATAAAATGGGAGAATATAATAAACATTAATAAAGGATTAAATGAAAACTACTCGCATTTCTTAGCCAGTTTAACAAAAATACTGAATAATCATATACCACTAAAAAAAATTAAAATTAAAAACTACAGTACTAAAAAAAGTTGGCTTTCGATGGGATTAAAAAAATCTTGCAGACATAAAAGAATATTAAAAATATTGCAAAATGAAACTAAAAACGAAGTTATACGAACACATTACAATATTTACAGTATAATATTAAAAAAATGTATAAAAATATCCAAAAGAATAGATTACATTAAACAAATGGAAAAATCTGACAATAAAACTAAAACGATGTGGAAAATTATTAATAATAAAACCGGTAAAAATAAAATGAAATTACTTCAAAATATAATTTTAAAAAGAAAATAATACATTAATTTCTTCCCCCCACATCGTAACAAATATGTTCAACGAGTACTTTGCCACTGTAGGCCAATGTTCTAACTCCAATAATATGGTAAATAGACATCCCGTTATAAATCCACCAACAAACTCTTTCTTTTTAACCCCTGTTGATCCAAGAGAAATAATGAATATAATTAAAAATATTAAAAATAAACATAGCTGTGGCATTGATGATATACCACCAATCCTGGTAAAGAAATGTGCAGAAATATTAGCTATCCCTTTAGCTTCACTTATAAACCAAAGTTTTGAAAATTCTCAGTTTCCGGATGCACTAAAAATTTTACTAATAAAACCAATATTTAAAAAAGACGACCCCCTAACCTGCCCTGCTTCCCACGTTTGCTAAAATATTTGAGAAAGCCATGTGTAACCGACTCTATCATTATTTAGAAAAATACAATATATTAGACGAATCACAGAACGGTTTTAGAAAAAGTGGATCAACAACTCTGGCAGTGTATAAATATATCCAAACGGCAGCGCAACATATTGATAATAAAAGAGCCGCCATAGGCCTCCTTTCGGATATGACGAAAGCATACGATAAAGTTCAATTTAATATACTTTTAAATAAATTAAAGGGTTCGGGAATTCGTGGAACGGCCTATAAATGGTTCCAATCATATCTGACAAACAGGAAGCAGATAGTTCAAATCGAACACCGCAACGATGAAAAACGGGAAATCGTTGTAGTACAGTCTCAAATCCGGGACCTCACATGTTCAATCCCTCAAGGTAGTGTCTTAGGATGCCTATTGTTTTTAATATATATAAACGATTTACCCAAGATAATAAATAACGAAAACACATTAAGCGTACTCTTTGCCGACGATGTGTCAGTGTTAGTGAACCGCGATAAAAACACAAATTATAACTATATTGTCTACAACACTCTACAAACTATAACAAATTGGCTTGAAGATCACAACTTAGAAATTAACTTTAAAAAAGACCAAAATTATGCAATTTAAAACATATAAAAGCAGCCCATTAACTTTAAACATAAACTTTAATAATATACAACTAGAAGAAGTTGATACTTTTAATCTTTTAGGGTTGAAAGTAGATTCAAACATCAATTGGAAAACGCACATTAATTATATAAAGTCTAAAATTTCAAAATTTACGTATGCTTTATTTCAAATTAAATACACCACTGACACAGCCACGGCATTGTCAGCTTACTATGCCTATGCTCATTCGTGGCTTAAGTACGGAGTTATGTTGTGGGGAAGTAGCGTCGATGTGCTGCAGCTTTTTATTACCCAGAAAAAGTGCGTTAGAATACTAGCCCAGATAGATAACACTACTAGCTGTAGACCGTATTTCAAACAACTAAATATTCTTACCTTACCCTGTATGTACATTTATGATCTATGCCTGTTTGTCCACAAAAATAATAATAGTTTTAAGAAAATTAAAGATACGCATAACTTAAATACACGTAACAAAAATAAATTATACCTACCACAGTCGCGAACAAAAATGTTAAATACAAGCCCCTACTATATGGCAATAAAAGTATATAATAAATTACCACAGGAAATAAAAAATATATCAGAATTAACCAAATTTAAATCAAGACTCGGTAAATATTTAAAACAAAACCCCTTCTACTCAGTAGAAGAGTATTTAGATAAAAAATAACACTATTATATATTTTTATATCTTTTATAGCTTTTAATTTTATTTTATTTTATGTATGTTAATAGTATATAAGCAGTGCCCTTGTCAAATTTGCAGTGCCTGAAAAGGGCGTCTAAGTTGTAAGCACATTTTTAATTTAATACCAATTATGTACACTTAGATTGCAAATAAATGATTTGATTTGATTTGAAGGTAGCGTGAAGGTCCATCATGAGGAGCATCTTCTCTTCCTTATCGCGTTTGAGCTGCTCTTCCTAACGACGGGCCTATTCCTCCTACTGCTCTTTCAACCGACGAGCCTGTTCCTCCTGTCCGCGCTGCAGCTGCTCTTCCAACCGACGGGCTTGTTCCTCCTGTCGTCGGGCCTATTCCCCCTGTCGACGGGCCTGTTCCTCCTGCTGCTCTTTCAAGCAACGGGCCTGTCGGCGAGCCTGCTTCTGCAGCATCATCATGAGAGCATCTAAGTCAGGTGCTGCAGGTGTAGGAGCTGCTGACGGGCCGGCCTCCGTGGCCGGCAGTTGGCCCTACGACGTCTGCGGCGTTGCACCACCAAATCTTCTCTGGTCCGTTTCCTGCTGGCGTTGACTTTCGGTACGGACACCCTCCGTGTCGTCCTTCGGTGAAATCAGCATGATTTTATCCCACTACTGACACCAACTGTTACGAGTTAAGGGTTCGTGACATTAAAAACTGCCGATTGAATTACCAAAATTGACACTTTCATTACCGAACACCAATTAAAACAAATAGACACTAACATTTAATCACACTTAACACTTTAGTTCACTTTATTTCGATCCGAATTCTTCGATTGTGTCGCCAATTCAATACTGCCCCGGTCGCGGCCCTAAACGGCTTTATATAGGCCTTTTTCACCGTAATATCTAGAATATTCCAGCAAATACCGGTCCCGACACCTAGTCGTGTAAAAAATTCGAGTGTGGAGTTTTCTAGAAAGCTTAGTTCTTCCATTTGATAATAGATGGCGCTAGTGCCATGTACCAGGCATCAACTGTGGCGCGCAACATTATTAATTACTTCTTTTGATTCTGAAGATATATCGTTTTCAAACACTTCATTCTGATTTTGCTTCCTTTTCCTTTTTCTCTTTGTACTTATAGTTTTTTCTCGTAAAGTATGCGAAACCTCCATAGTACACGATTCTAAAGTGAATGGTATTGAATTAGTGTTAGAAGTATGTTCAGAACGTAAGCGCGGTACCGATCAAGTTACGTTTGCGTAAGACATTACCCCATCTTCGTTTTCCTAATTATAGTAACAATTGAATTCAGCCATTAAACTCCTTAGACACTTCTCTATTCTATTTATATATATATATATATATATATATATATATATATTCATTAATTCGATAATACCTTCATGTGCCAAACCACCGAAGTTGTATGGGTTACCAAAGATACACAAACCGAATGCTCCATTACGTCCAATAGTGAGTCAGATTGATTCGCCAACTTACAGATTGGCTCAATACTTAGCTAAAATATTATCACCACTCAGAGGACACACAAGAGCACACACTAAGGATTCATACCATTTTGTCAGTGAGATAAAAGACCTACATCTTACTGACAATGAAACCATGGTCAGTTTTGATGTTCAGTCTCTATTTACATGCCTACCTGTTGAAGACTGCATCTCAATTATAACTAGGAAACTAGAGGAAAATAACATGCCAGCAGAATATGCAGTATTACTAAGACATTGCCTTACATCTGGCTATCTATTGTGGAAGGAAAAGTTTTACAAGCAAGTAGATGGTGTTGCGATGGGCTCACCTGTATCTCCCATTGTCGCCGATATATTCATGGAAGACTTTGAAGGAGAAAGCCCTCCTTACTGCACCTGTTACACCAAGGATCTACAAGCGGTACGTAGACGACACTTTCACAATTTTACCATCAGACAAAGTAACTGCATTTTTAGAACATCTTAATTCCGTAAACTTTAAAATTCAATTTACTATGGAGTTAGAGGCAAATAATTCCTTACCTTTCCTAGATGTGTTAGTCATCCGAAATCCTAATAACACCATTGGTCACACTGTGTATAGGAAAAGGACCCATACAAACCGATATTTAAACGGTGAATCTCACCACCATCCTTCACAGTTAGCTACCGTGGGCAAATCTTTGTTACAGAGAGCACGAGGGATCTGTGACAGCAAACACCTGGCCGCCGAGCTTCAGCACGTCAAGCAAGTTCTGCACGACAACAAGCTTCGGGTCCCGCGCCTACGTCACAGTGACCGAGTGAAGCCGGCCACAGTCGAGCGTGTGCCTGCTGTACTACCATATGTCAGAGGTGTCACAGACAAAATTGGCTATATCTTGAAGCGAGCTTCTATTAGAACATTCTACGAGCCGCCGAAGAAGATTAGTCAGTTCCTACCAACCGTCAAGTGTCATATTCCTCTACAAGATGCAGGAGTGTACAAGCTTGATTGTGAATGTGGTCTCTCTTCAACATAGGACAAACAAAAAGATCAATTAGGACCCGCGTAAAAGAACATATAGCTGATGTGAAGCATCAACGTTCCGGGAAGTCTGCAGTTTGTGATCATATCCTAGACGGACCCAACCATTACATCAGATTTGATAGACCACAAATCCTCGCGAAAGAACACCGATTCCTACCAAGGATGATACGTGAGGCTATTGAAATTAAAAAACATCCTAATTTCAATAGAGAAGGAGGCTGGGTACTACCACCTGCTTGGGATCCTATAATCAATAAAATTAAAACTAAACCCAAGCATACCACTGCAAGACCTCAGGACATAGTCAGTTCATTTTGCATAGATCGGACCAGAAACAATAATTAAAAAGCTGAAGGTACTCCGGGTTTAACAATGACATCGGGACGTCAGTCATCTCAGTCCCCCGTGACCATGGGTGCTGGAAAGCGCCCGAAACGTCGGGAATTAAAAATAAAAATAAATAAAAAGTAAAAATAAACGCGATAAAATCCGTAAAAGTAGTTTTAATCATGTATAGTGTTCGCGTAAATATAAGAAATCATTATTGAAAGTCAATATAAACTACCACTGATTCGGAAGGAAAAAAACATCTATGGAAAGAAATGGCGCAAGAAACCCACAGGAAGTTTATCTTTTAAAATTGTCAGATTGTTTACAAGGCAAAACTTAACATTAGGTACATTATACATACAACAATCAATAATAATAATGAATGTACAATTGGATTTTAAATTATACACAGTGCTCAACACTTAGCAACCTTTACAGGTATTGCATAAAATATACTTATATAGTTATAGTTATACTTAATGGGCAGACAATGGCGCCATCCATCATTTTGTTCAAATATCTTAAAGATAAACAATGTAATCCTTACTTTGTGTCAATAAATTGTTATTATTATTGGGGTATCTATATAATTTTCTCACCTGGTTGGGTTCTATAAATATATAATTATAAATTAAAATGAAAAGATAAATATACATAAATATCAATAAAATAAATACAAAAACTACATAAATAAATAAGATCCAACCAGATGGGAGCCCTCGGCAGGGGAGACCAAACGGCCGAGGGTTAGGGGGAAAGGGAAAGAAACCGGCGGACGATGCGGGCGGTATCGAGGAGCACCGCCTTCTGCATTTGAGCCCGGAGCGGTCCGTCACGGAGTCCCAGTCGCCTCAGATGACCCGAGAGGCTGACTGGGATTAGCCCATTCGCAGAGACGACTACAGGAATAATTTCGGTCGGCATACCAACCCATATGTTGGTCACCTCGTGAGCCAGGTCCAGATATTTTGTTCGTTTCTCTGTTTCGGCTTTCACGAGGTTCTCGTCATACGGAATGGTAATGTCGATCAAAAATATCCTTGACTGTGCCCGGTCCATCAGCACAATACCATTCGCAAGAATAGTCCTGTCTGTGATGATGGCCCGGTCCCAATAGAGCCTGGCGCGGTCATTTTTGAGCACGGCTTCCGGCAAGTACTTGTAATACGGCAATTTTCGGTCCACGAGACCGTATTTCAGAGCGAGCTCCTGGTGTAGAATTCTGGCTACTAGGTTGTGCCTGTGCAAGTACTCAGAGTTAGAAAGCGCCGAACAACCGGAGATGACATGCCTAAGTGACTCCCCGGGATGGCGACAAGCTCGGCAGACGTCGACAGTGCCATCCTTTAGGATGTATCTCCGATAGTTGTTGGTCTTAATAACCTGATCCTGTATTGCACAGACAAAAGCCTCGGTTTCGGCCTGATTTGGTACTGGGCCCGTTCCACTTACTATTGGTCGATTATATATTGCCAATGATTTATAGAGCCTCTTCTGATCACTCTGGAAGAGACGATTCTGGTTGGACCGTGTCAACCTCTCGGTATATCGCCGAATCTGCTTTCCCCAAGCAGCGATTCTTTGCTTCAGGTCGTCTATGCGCTCCGTCAGTTTTTGCATTATATCCGGCTGGGACAAACTAACATTTGTCCCAGCAAACGCCATCCTGACGGTGCGCACAATCCTTGGCCTGGTATTGCCTGACCTGAAGCATATCAGTCTGCCGATGAGGGCCCTAGCCTTTGCGATACGTTCTTCAATTCTTATTCTCCAGGTTGGGATAGCACTAGTTTGTCCAGTAGCGCGTCCAGCCGTGGAAAGTTTGGCTCCTATAATACGGCAGACTGCCAGTGCGGCGCCAAAAAGAATTGAGTCCGTCTCACAAAGGTCCCGGCTGGCTTCCAAATAGGTAACCAGCATTGGGTTGAGAGCCCTCACGACAGCCCGATTCCGCTTGCTTAGGGCTACGCAGGGAAGTCGCGGTCGATTTTCGAGAGGCGTACTGCGCGTTTCCACAATCGCCTCTTCCAATGTACTCCTCATTTGCTCTAGTTCCAGTTCCTGGGCGACTGTTCCATCATCGTCTGAATCAACCACAACTGGCGTGTTCACGGCGGCATCCACATTTGCCGTTTGCTCAGCAAGTTGTGGCGCCGCATCCTCAGCCGCAGCATTTTTACCCGATGTAGGAACAGCCTCACGTCGTAGCCGTTCGAGTTCGGTAACATCAAATGTATTTGAGCGCAAGATATACCGAACTCGGTCTGCCAGGTTTTGCTCGGTGACGGTTACAGATGGCTCCAGCTCAGCAAAAAATCGATGCATCCATGCCCGATACGCAAAACCTCCAGTTTTGCCCCCTTTCGCACGCCCGCAATGCGTTGCTGTTCATCTGGGTTGTCCAACGCATGCGGCGTACTCCACCGGAGACGGGTGCCGATTGCTGGGCCCGCGAAGACCGCGAAGACTGCCGACACCAAGCCAGCTGGTGGGGATGATGGATGCGAGGGGCTGCTGGGTGGTCGTGCAGCACCTCGCGCTCGGCTGCGATTCGCATGCTGTCGCGTCCAGCGCCAGCTCCAGACGCGCCCGGGCGATCTCCAGGCAGGCGGCTCTTTGCGCGTTTTATTTAACTCATTCATCCATTTTTAGGGCGTCATTTAGCGGGAGGCGCCCAGACCCGGCGCCGTTTCATGGTGAGGCCATGTGCACAAGCGGGCCTTTGCACCTTCAATTTTAGCCGAGACACGGCACTAACACCTCTTGGCAAGGTGCTGACTGACTGCGCTGGCGTAGCGGTTTTGTCACATAACCGTTACGTCAGCGGGGTATGGGGTCGTCACTTCCCTACGCCTTTATTATTATTATTATATGGGGGGTATCTATATAGTTTTCTCATCTGGTTGGGTTCTATAAATATATAATTATAAATGAAAATGAAAAGATAAATATACATAAATATCAATAACATAAAATAAATATAAAAATACATAAATAAATAAAAGCCCAACCAGATGGAGGCCCTCGGCAGGGGAGACCAAACGGCCGAGGGTTAGGGGGAAAGGGAAAGAAACCGGCGGACGATGCGGGCGGTATCGAGGAGCACCGTCTTCTGCATTTGAGCCCGGAGCGGTCCGCCACGTAGTCCCAGTCGCCTCAGATGACCCGAGAGGCCGACTGGGATTACCCCGTTTGCAGAGACGACTACAGGAATAATTTTGGTCGGCGGACCACCCCACATGTCGGTCACCTCGTGAGCCAGGTCCAGATATTTTGTTTGCTTGTCTGTTTCGGCTTTCACGAGGTTCTCGTCATACGGAATGGTAATGTCGACCAAAAATATCCTTGACTGTGCCCTCAGCACAATATCAGGCTTATTCGCAAGAATAGTCCCGTCTGCGATGATGGCCCGGTCCCAATAGAGCCTGGCGCGATCATTTTCGAGCACGGCTTCCGGCAAGTACTTGTAATACGGCAATTTCCGATCCACGAGACCGTATTTCAGAGCGAGCTCCTGGTGAAGAATTCTGGCTACTAGGTTGTGCCCGTGCAAGTACTCAGTTAGAAAGCGTCGAACAACCGGAGATGACATGCCTAAGTGACTCACCGGGATGGCGACAAGCTCGACAGATGTCCACGGTGCCATCCTTTAGGATGTATCTCCGATAGTTGTTGCGTCTTAATAACCTGATCCTGTATTGCACAGACAAAACCCTCGGTTTCCCCGAAGAGATCACCAAAGCGTAGCCAGTGGAGGGAGGCTACTGTGTCTACGAAAGGCTCATGTAGAGCCTTGTAGAACCTCCCGTGGAGCTCCTTCTCCTTCCATACGGTCTCCCGGTCGGAAATGCTGAGCACTGCTGGGTCCTGCCATTGCTTGTTGGCTAAGGATAGAGGGGTAAGCCCTTTATCACTAGAAATGACGTCATTATAGAATGGATCATCCGATCTCGCCAGGAAGTAATCACGGAGGCTGCACACTTCGCGAATTATGCATGGTGAGCGCGCTCAGAAAACCACGTCCACCATGCTTTCGCGGCAAGTACAGCCTCATTACCGAAGATCTCGGATGACGCATCCTATGGGACGTCATGGTAGTGCGGACTTTTCTATCCAGGGCGTTAAGTTCAGTCTGGGTCCACCTGAGCATGCTAAAGGTATACATGAGGACAGACATGACCCAACCGTTATATGCGTGTGTCTTATTCACACCGGACAAAAGGCTGTTAAACACTTTGGTCAAGCGTGCATAAAACACGTCGCAAACTGACTGTTTCATACCAGCCTCATCGATACCGATGTTCTGTGACATACCCAGGTATCGGTATGTTTCAGCCTTGGAAAGGGTCCTTAAGTTGACGGGCATAGATAAGTCTATGCCCTCAGAGTTAGCAACCCTTCCCCTTTCAACATGGAGGACCGCACACTTATCCGTTCCCAGCTCCATTCCAATAGAACTGCTAAATTCTCAAGTGATGTTTAGCAATTCCATAAGATGGGAGCGACTGGAGGTGATTAACTTGAGGTCATCCATATAGAAAAGGTAGATCACTTTGTACCTCCATTACGAAGCTGAAATCCCCTCTCGGAGCAATCCAGTAAAGTACTGAGAGGGTTCAGGGAGAGGCAAAACCAGATTGGACTCAGACAATCGCCCTGGAAGATACCCCTTCTTAATCCTTATGTGGTTCTCCGCAGCCATCATCCGCTCGCCCAGATAGCAAAGGATCGTACTCCATTGCCCCATACACTGCTCGAGGATGTCTCCAACTGTACAGTCAATTTTGTACAGCTGGAGGACTCTCTTTAGCCATGTATGGGGCACCGAGTCGAATGCCTTTCTGTAGTCTATCCAGGCGGCGGAGAAATTCCGACGGTTGCGTTTCACCACTTTGCCAATGACCGCGTCAATGAGGAGTGGTTCCTTGGTTCCACGACCACCGCCCCGGCATCCATTTTGAGCGCGTGACATCACCTGATTTAGCTCCAGGTGACGAGTGATTCTCGCGCTCAAAATGGATGTCAGTGTCTTATATATGGTGGGTAGACACGTGATGGGGCGGTATTTGCTCGGGTCTGTGGTATCCTGATCTTTAGGAACCAAATGAGTGATCCCAGTAGTGAAGAGGCTCGGAAGCGACTTCGACCTCTTGAAACTGTCGGGCGAGCACAGCATGACACGCTACGAACCCCTTCAGCCAGTAATGATGCAGCCCGTCGAGCCCCGGACTTTTCCAGTTCGGGGCCCTACGGACCGCCTCAGCCACGTCTTCAGGCGTTATGGTGACGGGGTCCATAGGCGTAACACTTGCACTCTGGCTCGCCACAACTTCCATCCAAGGGCCCTCGCTGTGGTTTACGGGCTCTGACCACAGGCCACGCCAAAATGCGACAGTGTCGGCCTGATCCGGTCCTGGGCCCGCTCCACATACCTCTGGTCGCTCCAATGATTTATAGAGCCTCTTCTGATCACTCTGGAAGAGACGATTCTGGTTGAACCGCCTTGACCTCTCGCTAAATCGTCGAATCCGCTTCCCCCAAGCAGCGATTTTTTGCTTCAGGTCATCTTTGCGCTCCGTTAGTTTTTGCGTGATATCCGGTTGGAACAAACTGATATTTGTCCCAGCAAACGCCATCCTAACGGTGCGCATAATCCTTGGTCTATTATTACCCGACCTGAAGCTTGTCAGTCTGCCGATAAGGACCCTTGCCTTTGCGATATGGTCCTCTATTCTTTTTCTCCAGGCTGGGATGGCGCTACTTTTTTGAGTAGCACGTCCAGCCACGGGAAGTTTGGCGCCAATAATACGGCATACTGCTAGTGCGGCGCCAAAAAGAATTGAATCCGTATCGCAAAGGTCCTGGCTGGCTTCCAAATAGGTCACCAGCATTGGGTTAAGAGCCCGCACGACAGCCCGATTTCGCTTGCTAAGGGGTATGCGGGGAAGCCGCGGTCGATTTTCGAGAGGCATGCTGCGCGTTTCCAGCATCGAGTCTTCCAATATGCTCCTCATTTTCTCTAGTTCGTGGAAGACTATTCCATCATCGTTTGAATTAGCCACAAATGGAATGTTGACGGCTGCATCCACATATGCAGTTTGTTGCGCACCTAGTGGCGCCGCATTCCCAGCTGTAGCATTTCCATTCGATGAAGGAATAGCCTCACGTCGTAGTCGCTTGAGTTCGGCGTCACCAAATATGTTGGAGCGCAGGATGTACCTAACTCGGTCTGCCAGGTTTTGCTCAGTGACCGATAGAGATGGCTCCAGCTCTGCAAAAAAGCGATGCATCCGAGCCCGATACGCCAAACATCCAGTTTCTTCCCTTTTGCCCTAAAATACGCCCGCAGTGCGTTTTCATTCATTGATTTAAACCAACGCATGCGACGTGCTCCACCAGCGGCGGGTGCCGCTTGCTGAGTCCGAGAAGACCCAGCCGACACCAAGCCTTCTGGTGGGTATGATGGATGCGGGGGGGCTGCTAAGTGGTCTTGCAGCACCCCGCCCTCGGCTGGCGGCCCGCATGCTGTCGCGTCCAGCGCCAGCTCCAGACGCGCCCTGGCGACCTCCAGGCAGCGGCCCTTTGCGCACTATCTTTTTTTCATCATCCATAATATGGGCGTCCATTAACGGGAGACGCTCAGGCCCGGCACCGTATCGTGGACGGCCATAATGAATGTTACGGGTTTGCAACATATCATTGATATGCAGAAGAAACAGCGTTGGCGATAGCACGCAGTCTTGTGGAACACCAGCATTAATAGGCTTGTAATCGGTGCTTGCACCGTTTACAACGACCTTGATGCTCCGATCTGCAAGAAAGCTGGTGATCCAATCGCACAATTTCTCGGAAAACCAATAGGAAGGAGCTTCGAAAGAAGCGCTTTGTGCCAAACCCGATCGAAGGCCTTCGTAATGTCCAAACTAACGGCCAATGCCTCCCCCTTGGACTCTACTGCCTCCGCCCATCTATAAGTTAGGTAGACCACTAGATCACCAGCTGATCGACCAAGGCGAAAACCGTACTAACGATCACTAATCAGCTGGTGATCCTCAAGGTACCTCATGAGCTGGCAATTAACAATAGACTCCATTGTTTTGGAGAACAAGGAGGTGATGGCGATAGGTTGGTAGTTGGATGGGTCTGACCGGTCACCTTTTTTAGGGATCGGGTGGACGAAAGCCGTCTTCCATGATTTTGAGACTACGCCTAGGGAGTAGGAGTACCGGAAAAGACGCGTTAAAACCGGTGCCAACTCTGGAGAACACGTCCTCAGCACAATTGGGGGGATTCCGTCAGGCCCACTCTACTTGTGGATGTCCAGGGAGAGGAGTGCTTTGTGAACCGAGCGCTGTTTGAACTGCACCTCCGGCATGGAGCACTCACACCGCGGGATGGTCGGCGGCGTACTCCCCCCGTCATCGAGAGTCAAGTTGGACACAAAGAAAGAGCCTAGCAGATCGGCTTTCTCCTTTGCGGTATTGGCCAGTGAGCCGTCCTCCCTGTGCAGAGATGGAAGAGATGGCTGACAGAAATTCCTCTGGACAGACTTGGCGAGAGACCAGAATGCACGAATTCCAGAAGGAAGGCGAACTAGTTTCTCGCCAATTCCACCTATGTGCACTGACTTTGCCTTGGCAATGACTCTTTTGAAGGACCTAGAGGTGGAATTATACTTCTTTTTAGAGCGCTGGTGTTTACATCCCGGGATGTTGATGCGTCTCCCATGCTTGATAGCACTCCCGCTTAAAGCATGATGCTATTTTACAGGAGCGACCAAACCATGGCTGAGATTTGCCTCCAATGGGCACCACAGAGGAAGGAATAAAAAGTTCCATACCCTGAAGTACCACATCAGCGACAGAATCCGCAACAACGTTGGGATCGTCCGGCGAGAAGCAAATCCGCCCCCCAAGGGTAGGATGCAAAGAAAGACCGCATCCCATCCCAATCGGCTGACCTATACGAGTGCCAAACACGGCGGCAGCCTGCAGAATGCAACTGCGATTTCAGCGTGAGTGGCACCACACTCCGGACAAGACAATGGTTCGAGGAGCCTAAAGGGGCGTCGACGGAAATCTGATATCCGTCCGGGTGAGAGGTCAGCAGAAGGTCCAACAGGGAAGGTGCATGATCCTAATGAAGCCATTCAGTGTGATGGGCGTTAAAGTCGCTGAGGATCACGATCTCTGCGGAGGGGATCTGCTGTAACAACGAATCTGTAGCCATTTGGACGTGGTCGAAGAGTCGGTCTGTTTCGGCATTATCGCTATGGAACCTATAGAGGCACCCGCAGACACGCGGATGGTCGTCTCTGTCTACGCGTAGCCAAAGGATGGACAGGTCCAAACATTCAAGACTGCCGAGGCATCGAGAACGGATGTCCTCTCTGACGTAAACGCAAACTCCAGCCCGAGGCACAAAGGAGTGTTCCTGTTTGTACCCCGGGTAGGAGTGATACGAGACATCAGCCGGAGAGGACATCTGCGTCTCGGTCAGAAAGAGCAGAGCAGGTCTCACCATCTCGAGATGGTAGTGGACGGCGTTTAGGTTAGAGTGAAGTCCCCTGATATTGCAGAAATTTGCGAATAGCGTGGCAGGGGTCGCCTTGGTCATGTTGCTCCGTTTGCCCCTAGCAGTTGTAGTCTAGAGCGGAATTATGCCGCCCCCCCCCCAGAATACGCGGGACAGCCTGAGCACCCACGCTCAGGAGTGGAGTAACTTGGTCGTGGATGCTTAGCGAGGGATTCTCCAGGAGTGCTGGTACCCTCCTGGGTAGTTTGACATTTAATTCCGCTACCATGTTGATGGGGGGGGGGATTTGGGCCTCCGGCCATCTGTACTCACCAGACGAAACGCGGAAGCAGAGCTTCCACTTCACGCCGTATTCTGTGAGGTCGTGGTACCACCCCGGTTTGAGCCGGCCCATAAGTGCAACAGCAAAAAGAAATGTTGGCATTAAGAAAAGAAAACGAATTTTTCGTTGCGAGATTAACACCCTCAATAATAAATTGAACCAAATCGATCAACTTTTATTTTTTACCTTGGATACAGTGCGTGCCCGAAAATAAAAACGGAGAATGTCGTAAGCATAGTAAAACAGATAGGATGCATCATTAAACATACAATGAGTAACCATTATTTATAATCTGATATGTTTTATTTAATCTTGTGCTGTCTTCCACTCTTTTTATATATATGTACTTTGTACATAAATAAAAAACAAACAATAACAATAAAATAGTAGTAAACCACAGCACTACTCTTCATCGTGATGACGTCACTGTCACGACTGGACGACAACGGCGTAGCTGACCTTCCTTTTTGAAATTTTCTTAGAGATGTACCGTGTCGCAAGTTGTGTATCGATTTCGAAATCGATGTAACCAAAATATACAGAGATCGACTCAAAATATTTTATGTGTCGGGGGAGGCGTAGGCCAAGTGAAGCATAGAGGAAAAGTCTTACGCTACTAGATGATTTTGAGATTGAGAAAAAAAAATCGCACAACACAAAATGAAAAATTGCTCTTCATACCTTAAAAATAATAAACATTCATTATTTGTAATTTTATATTATTGACGCTTTCCAAAATGCGAATGAGTTCTGAGGAATCGTTCATGTTGCACTGTACTACTTTTTCCGCTATTCGTTTATGACGTCATTAGGGTGTCGTCTATCCTTGACCACAGCCTCCAATAGGAGTAATAGTGTTCTGTGACCACGGCGCTCAATGAACTGATAATCGATGACGCGCTAAGGATGCGCCAGAGTTGAGATATTAGATTTAATATACGAAGGTGATTTGATGAAATTTTTCTTTATTTATGTAGCTGATGATAGTTTTATGTTTCTTACCTTTTGTTTTAATCAAATATCAATAAAAATTTAAAAAATAACGCGCGTTTAATTTTGAATAGTTTTCAAAAAATCTATGCCTAACGCATTACAACACTAGCGGTCAAACATAGACGAATTTGGCGTGCTGGACATAGTATTTGCTTACGGCGTCCCTACACGTTGGCCCATGAAGGTTAGAAAACAAGAGAACGATCGCCGTAGAAAATAGTGTCCTAGAAATATGGACACCATAAGTGAGGCGCTGCGATCGCTAAGTTCGGTCAATAAAAGTCATTTTCAGTCTATTTTCCCGATCAGATGCTAAACCACTTACACATCCACGCACAATAAAATATTTCTCCATTTTTAATATTTCTTTTTGTAAAAAATTACAAAATTAGTTAGCATGAAAATTTTCTCATCAATACCGCGGAGAAAATTTGTACATTATTCAACTAACTTCATCTACTTGTACTCATAAACAGCTAACTTCGCAGTCACTACTCACCGACGTCAGCGCCGCTATAAATTCTACAATTTTCAAGGACAGGCGGGCTATGCTTTAGTATGTAGTGATCGTTCTACTGTTCTCTAACGGCGGCTCCTACACGTTGGCCAACACAGTGGCGAATGTAATGGTGAAGATATTGGCCGAGAGTTTGTGACGGCATCCACACGCTGGAAGGTCGTTCAGTTTGCTTCGGTTCAGGCCAATGTGCGGACGATTTTATTTTATTTTAGGCGACGGCTCCGTGGCGCAGTGGTTTACCAATGAGTGGCTGCGCCGGGGGCCGCGGGTTTGAATCCCGCATGGAACAAGTATTTGTATGTCCTACAAATAATTGTTTCGGGTCGGGATATGTGTCCTTGTGCAATTTATGTTTATAAGCTCCCTCCGCGATACAGGAGAAAATCCAAGTGTGGTACCCGCACTACTATTACTACTATTGGTGTAGTGGCCAATAGCATTGGCTAACGTGTAGAGCGGGTGTTTGGGCTTCATTGGTATGTATTGGAACGATGGCCCACAAATTGGCGCGAGATCCGTGTGGTGTCGGTTTTTTACAAAAGATCAAAGGATTGTTGACAGAGTTTGGTCGCCGCGTCCACACGTTGGGCGCGCTTTAGTTTGCTACTACCTCCCAGAGTAATTACACGCATCTGAATTAAAATTTATATTCAAGCTTTGGAGAGTGGATGCCCCAATTACTAGCCTTTTAGTGCCAATTTCAACTTTAAACATTTTTGATGATGATTTAATTATTTTTAAACATTTGTTTTAATCGATAAGCTATTTATAAAAAATTAACATTTATTTACAATCAGATTATTACGAGAACAATTTTGAAATAAAAAAAATGAAGCACGTGGTTTATACGTGGTAGAACCATGCAGTTATATTAGAAGTATAGTTGTAGTACGAATGGGTCGGCTCGACCGGGGAAGGACCACGCTCTCACAGAATATCAGCGTAAAATAGTAGCTTAAAATGCTGTGTTTCGTATAGTGAGTGTAGAGAACCAGAGACCCTTTTTAAAGGAAACGAGCATTTCATCTTAGTCCTCACGGGTCACAACGCATCTGCATTTTGATTTGTAATCGAGGATAGATGTAGATGTCTATGGGCCGCAGCAACCACTTACCATCAGGTGAACTGTGTGCTCGTTTATCACCCTATTCTATAAAAAAACGTCGATTTCTTATAATTTAATCGTGGAAGTTTTCGAATCATCATCATCATTATAGCTCTTCACAAGTCCACTACTGACCATCCTCCTTCACAGACTTGAAAGCTTGGTCCTGAGCCACTTTACTTGTCATGAGTTTTTCTTTTATGTTCTAAGTTATAATTAAAGTACCAAATAAATTATAAGGTGTTTTTATATACATCAAATGTCTGATAGAAAAGCAAGTACATGTTTTACTAAACTTTAAAATCAAAACCCATTTTAAAACATAGATTAGAGTAACCAAATCTAAGAAATACATTTTGACACCTGTCAGACTTATTGCACCAGGCATGCCAACCAAAAAATGGGAACGTACAATATTCGATTCTTAAAAAAATCGATATCGATTATTTAGAGTTGGTAATCATTTACAGTTTGGTTTGAATATCAGAATAAATTAAAAAAGGATAATTTAAAACACAAGATTTATCAGTTTCTACGTATTTGATTAAAACTTACGGATTTTATCGCGTTTTATTTATATTAATTTTAATACCCGACGTTTCGGGTGCTTTCTAGCACTCATGGTCACGGGGGGACTGAGGTGACTGACGTCCCGATGTCAAAGTTAACCCGGAGTACCTTCAGCTTTTTAATTATTGTCTTTGGTCCGATCTACGCAGAATGAACTAACTGTATTTTGACGTCTTGCAGTGGTATGCTTGGGTTTAGTTTTAATTTTATTAATTATAGGGTCCCAAGCAGGTGGTAGTACACAGCCTCCTTCTCTATTGAAATTAGGATGTTTTTTAATTTCAATAGCCTCACGTATCATCCTTGGTAGGAATCGATGTTCTTTCGCGAGGATTTGTGGTCTATCAAATCTGATGTAATGGTTGGGGCCATCTAGAATATGATCGCAAACTGCTGACTTCCCAATCGATTTTGCGCGGTCGTTGCCACTTAGTAATAAACGAAATTACTATTTATTTATGAAATAAAATGAATTTGCCTAAACTCTATCGAATAAATTTTCTGCACGGCCTCTTAACTATAACTTAAAACCGTCGACAAAACAGCGCCCTTTTGACTCTATCCCGATGAAGAGCTATCGTATCACGAAGCCATCTATGCAAATACGGTTGTAGTTTTTGAGTTATGTGACCATATTAACCGGTTTTAGTTCATTTATTCTCAAAAGAATAATTTGTACTATAATTTAATTTTTTTACGATCAATAATAAATTAACAGTTTTGATTATTTCATTTGACTAAACTAAAGATTGGCTTAGCTGCTAATTTCATTTTATTTAGTAAGCCAGATCTCCTGGTTCTATCCTTATGTCACCTCTAGTGATTCCCACGAGATAAGATAAAGTGATGATTTATTATGGTGAGATTATGCCGCCAATAAACAGCAAAGATACTAGTTAGGTCTTGGGCGATATATAATTTAAAAAATCTTTTCAATTGCATTATTTATTTAAAACCTTACAAATACATTTGAAAATCACGACATGGTGACTATATCAAGTATCTTAATACTACTTCATATGTATAAAGTATTTCATGTAAATATGAAACTGTTTACTTTCTACCTCTACCACGGCCTCTCCCACCACCGAAGTTACCTCTCCCTCGGCCTCGGAAGTTTGTATTCGAGTTCTGATTGTAGTTACCATACTGTTGTGGCTGGTTCATTTCATTCGCATGTGGATTGTAATTATCTTGCACACGACCATTTCTGAAATTGTTTCGTGCACCTTGATTATACGAATTTCCTTGGTTGTAATTATCGTGGCCTGTTCTCATTGGTTCTCCTCTGCTATCTCCTCCAAAAGGTTGCCTGTTATCTGACATCAGTGGCTGTGTATTATCATTCATAAAAGGCTGTCTGTTGTCTGACAGCAATGGCGGTCTATTATCGGACATGAAAGGCTGCCTATTGTCAGGCACTAATGATCGTATATTTCCTGACATTTGAGGTTGCCTATTGTCGCCCAGTAAAGGCCCTCTATTATCTGACATTTGCGACTGCCTATTGTCGCCCATTAAAGGTCGTATATTTTCTGACATTTGCGACTGCCTGTTGTCGCCCATTAAAGGCCGTATATTTCCTGACATTTGAGGTTGCCTATTGTCGCCCAGTAAAGGCCCTCTATTATCTGACATTTGCGACTGCCTATTGTCGCCCATTAAAGGTCGTATATTTTCTGAAATTTGCGGCTGGCTGTTGCCGCCCATTAAAGGCCGTATATTTCCTGACATTTGCGGCTGTCTGTTGTCGCCCATTAAAGGCCGTATATTATCTGACATTTGAGGTTGCCTATTGTCACCCATTAAAGACTGTCTCTTATCTGACATTTGCGACTGCCTATTATCACCCATTAAAGGTCGTATATTTTCTGAAATTTGTGGCTGTCTATTATCACCTAATAAAGTTCTTCTGTTATCCGTCATTGGATACTGCCTATTGTCGGCCATTAGAGGCCTTAAATTATCCGATACTGGCGGCTGCCTATTGTCAGAAATTAAAGGCCGTATATTATCTGACATTAAAGGTTGTCTGTTATGCATTATAGGGGTTCTATCGTGATTTTGCATGTTTTGGTTCATGTTCTGATTGTACATCTCATTGCGATTGTTTCTATTATCTCCAAAGTTAGTTTGGTTTTGAGGTGTTCGGAGCAAACCACCTTGGTTGTTGTAAAGTGGTTGCTGGTTTTGATATACGGCAGGTTGTTCTAGTGCCATTTGATTCGGCGCCACATGGGATATGAGAGGTTTTACAGGTTCCACATTTACAGCGGGCGGATCTGGCTTATCTCCAAACAACCTGGGCAGACTGTTGCTAGTTACTACTTCTGCCGCTTGACTACTTTGAGTTGGCTTAGACTGCGAAGTTGATTGTATCGAAGCCTGAACCAACGCTAAAAGGTCGGCGGCTGATGATATATTCTTCATAATGTTTATACTTGGGTCCACTTGCATGGGTTCTACTTCCATTACTGGGTCTTCTTCAACCGACTTTGTTTCTTCCAATGACTTTTTAACGATTTCCATTTCCTGCTGAATTTGATTTTCTTTCACCTTCTGTGTTGCAGACTTGAACACCTGCAGTGATGGAAAATAACAAATATTACATAGTTTACTAAAATTTATACTTAACAGAAATGCTATTGTTTTGGGAAGTTAAAGATAAGTGTTATTAACATTGCGAGTGGCTAAAGATATTCCTCAACGCAATCTGATGTTATTAACATAGATGTGAGTGACTAAAGATATTACCCCGACAGAACCCGATTTTATTAACTTTTTTTTTTTATAGGATAAGGGTGACAAACGAGCACACAGTCCCTGATGGTAAGTGGATGCTGTGGCCCATAAACATCTACATTTGATTAAAAAGCAAAATGCTGATGCATTGTCACCCCTGAGGACTAAGTTGGAATGCCTCGATCCCAATAAAACTGGTCTCCGGTTCTCTACACTCACCATACGAAACACAGCAGCATTAAGCTGCTATTTTACGCTGGTTTTCTGTGATTGCATGGTCCTTCCCTGGTCGAACCGACCCATTCATGCTACAACCATAATATAGCTGCAGCGTGGCTCTACCTCTGGATAAGAGTGAGTAAAGATATTATCCCAACGAAATCCGATGTAAGAATCTTAGATGTGAGTGAGTTAAGATATTACACCGACGAAACCGGATTTATTTATTTATTTATTCTTTTTTGTACACCACAATACAGAAACATCAATATAGTTAAAACTAATTAAAGTATGTACAATAGGCGGTCTTATCACTGAAAGTGATTTCTTCCAGACAACCTTTGCGTAGAGGAATGATGCAAACAAAAGTTACAAATATGCCCCCCTCGGGCATACAAAATAATAAAAAAAATACAATAACACATACAAATAAAAGTAAGTGAAAGTTATATATAAAATATCATATAATAGATTAAATGAAAAGAGTAAGAGAAAGGTAAAGTAATTTATCTAATAGCGTTCTAAATAATATGATTTAACAAGAATTTTGAAAGAGTGAAGAGATTTAGCACGACGAATATGGAGAGGTAAGGAGTTCCACAATCGCACAGCGGTTACGGTGAAGGATTTCTTGAAAAAGGAAGAAGAGTGCAACGGTGTAGAGAGAGAAAGATTGATGGAGGATCGAAGGAACCGATTATGGGTAAGAGAAAGATACTGGAAACGGTTTTTTAAATAAAGAGGAGTAGAAGGATTAAATGTTGTTACTAACTTAAATGTGAGTGAATTAAGATGTTACCCCGACGCAATTCGATGTTATTAATTTAGATGAGAGTGAACGAGACCTACCTACATCCACATCAGTTGTTAGTTATATGAGCTGTATATGGCCTGTATGCCATTATTACCGGAAAGAATAGGTAATAATTTGTTGTGTTTGTTTAGTTATTTCGGTTACTCTGATATTTCCACCTTGAATACACACCATTCCCTTTTGAAATAATTGACAAAATAATTTCGAGTCTTTCTTGATTACTATACGAAAGTGACGGGGAAAAATTATTTATTAACGATTAGAACTTTCGCCGAAATAAATAATTTACACGATGTAAAACAAGAAAACCTAATTTCTCATAGGAAATAACTAATTAATTTGCTGTAAATGGTACTAAAATACGTCAAATAAAAAAGTAAAAAGAAAATAGCTGAAAATTTTTGAAGATTACATTTTACTGCTTTTAACTGCCTCAATACATTTATTGACGACTGCCTCATTTATTTAGTGGTCGTAAGCGCGATTAATGATGATGAGGTCCCAGTTCGAATCCTGGGTCAAGCCAAAATCAGTCATCGGAGTCAGGAAGTTAGCGGTGTTTCACACCTGTACCTCAGAAAGCAC
Source organism: Parnassius apollo (assembly GCA_907164705.1). Taxonomy (NCBI): domain Eukaryota; kingdom Metazoa; phylum Arthropoda; class Insecta; order Lepidoptera; family Papilionidae; genus Parnassius; species Parnassius apollo. Next base: position 7,629,845 of record CAJQZP010000478.1, on the reverse strand, counting down.
TAAAAGTCGTTGGTCCTGCGCCTGATATCTCTCCAGTCGTATCTCATTACCGTCTTATCGGACTTTCAGTGCTCCTGTACTTGCGTATACACTCATACACAGTAATCCGGTTCTGTGCAGAGCATTAGTATATGTTGAGACTGGCCACTCTCAATTCGGTCTGGAGGACATTATTATTACTACATTTTACATAAGGAAAGAAATGTGTTGAGATGAAATATTGGTAACTTACTTCTTCAACAGTGTAATCGTCATCATCGCTTTCAATGGCGACAGGCTCGTTCTTTTCTTGTTCCTTCTGCGGGTATGCGTTTACGGCGGCTGCGCTCACGAATTGCCTCAGCTTCTCAACTCGCTGAGGCTCGCGCACCTCCAATTTCTTGAGGTACGCGATAAGGCTGTGCTGCTCTTCAGCTGACAATTCATTAAAATTCTTCAGCAAGGTTTCTAAATCCGAGTCTGATAGCCCGTCCATAGCATCCGTGGTGTCTTCCTTTTGTACAGGTGCGCTGAGAATAATGAATTAAATTAAATCATTTACTATACACATTGACTCATGATCAGTCAGTCCCTCATAACATGCTTGTCAGAAAAATAATTACGATCATTGTACCAAGTTTCTCGCACCTTTGACGCTGTTTCCCGTCCTCCCCGATAGTTTGAATCTGGTATACATAAACGAAGTGGATATACCATCATCTATGGCAGACTGCATTTTCCTATATTGCCTTTTACAACACCCACAGGAAAACGAAGGATGAGGGATTAATTTTCTTAATATGATTAAATATTTTTAAAAGAATAAGGATGACAAACGACCACACAGTCCACCTGATGATAAGTGGATGCTGTGGCTCATAGACCTCTAACATCATCTTCGATTAAGAATCAAAATGTGGATGTGTCGTGACACCTGAGGACTAAGGTGGAATGCCTCGTTTCCAATAAAAAGGTGTATCCGGTTCTCTACACTCACTATAAGAAACACAGCAGCATCAACTGCCATTTTCGGCTGGTATTTTGTGAGAGTGTGGTCCTACCCCAGTCGAACTGAACCATTTGTGCTACAACTATAATATAGTTGCAGCATGACTCTACCACATTAATGACCAGAATGTATTTAAAATCTAGTTATGTATTACCGGCGGCAGGAATTAATAACAAATATCACATAAATGTTACAATAATAACATACATTAAAATTTTGGTGCAAAGGTGGTATTATGATGCTGAAGCATAGTGACCACAACAAATCTCTCAATTTAAAGAGATTACTATAACCATTAATTATATATTTACTGCCTAATTATGATCAATTTTAAGTACAAATCGCGGCAAGAAAGCCTAGCGGTGACCGTTATTGCGCATTATTGCGTATGATTGACTGTGCGTATCGTTCGCACGCGCTGATTGGCTCTCCAGTCGCATTCCGTCCTCCATACTGATACGACATTGGTAGCTATCCCCTCCACGTTTCGTTCAGCGCTAGAGTTACGTGTTGCGAGTTGTAGGGATTAAAAGGTCAGGATGATAGATATAAGCCATTAAATTACTAAAAATATTTTACTTACTTTTTGTCATCATAAGCCGACTGCAGCATCTGCAGAGCCGATGCGGTACCAGTGACTTCAGCAGGCTTTGGTTTAGCTGGAATGGGAGCCGGATTGAAGGTTTCAGCCTGCTTTTTTGCCTGTACTTCACGTTTCTTTGCTTCAGCCATTCCAACCTAGTAAAATATAACAATAATTGTGAATTAAATAAGCTTTAAAAAAAGAAAATGGTTAATAAGTTGGATGTCACCTATGTGTCATCACTATCTTTTTTAGAGGGTGGCTTTTTCGGTGGAGATATTGTTTTGTTAATATTACAGACCATAAAACTAAAACCAAAATGACCCAATACACAGCTCTCTTTTCGGGCAATCGACCTAAATAATTACATTGGGTTATGTTCTAATATTGGCCCCAACATTGCTTGGAGTTATAGCTGATTGATGTTGAATATTAAGAAGTGGGGAATAAATGCAGGAAAAGAGTCCTACAAACTATTTTTCTGTCTATACCTAACCGGATGGGTCGCTAGATAGAGAGCAGTTTATCTTAGCTGTGTAAGTGACATAAGGTGTATTATCTATTTTTAAATTAAGATGAGAAATCGGTAAATAGTTCATCTGTTAGTATGTGGATACTGTATCCTATAAACATCTACATTTATCCACAATAAAGAATCAAAATGCATTGTCATCCCTGGGGGTCTACAATGTAATGCTTTATTTTCACTAAAAAGGGGTTTCGGTTACACTTAGAGCGCGACAACTTAGGGTCGAGCCGACCTATTCATGGCACCATGATATATCTACAACGTAACTATCAGACATATAAAAGGTTTCAATAGACTTAACAGTCAAGTCTTTTTAAAGAGTATTTTTCTGTTTGAGCTAGTGGGCTGGTTAGTGGAACATGAATGTTTTGGATGGGATGAAATAGTGCGGGTACTGACGACGGCGTCGACGAGCTGCGCCAGCTCCTCGGGCGAGACGTCGGTGCGGCCCTCGGCCACGAGCGCGGCCGCAATCTGCGCCGCGATCTCCGCGCGCTCCACCGCGCCCACGCCCGCCACCGGCAGCGTCGCGCGCCCGCCGCCACTACCGACACCACCACTACCGACACCACCCCCACCGCCACCGCCACCGCCACTCTTCTGCAACACGCACATGTAATACTATATTATTTGTAATAACACTACACACGACTGCTGAACATAAGTTTCACCCATATTTTGTCTCATAAGGAGGATATTTAGCACATTAGCTACGCTGGGTAGGTGGGTTGGCAACCGAACTCTCTATTTAATAATTTTACTTAAACCTTAACTTTGGAATGACGAGAGAGAGAAATAAACCAAATATGATAAAATTCCGCCGATGAAAAAATCTATGGGAAAGACCTATGTATTCAGCAATGTAGATTTAAAAGAGTATTTTGAAATAATAATTAACATCTATATAATATCCAAAACTAAATGATTTTGGTTTTGAAAATTACAACCAATACGTTTCTGAAAAGATTCTGAAAATCACAACAACAAATAATACATCCCTTTGCTAGGCAAAAGCCTCTTTTCAGAAAAGGTTATGTAGTAATTAGTCTGCGTAATATTTATATTCTACTTAAAAGCAATCTAAACTAAATAAAAAAGTGACAGTGTTGCAATAATCGTATATCCTGCTTATTACTATAGTGGCAAAATATCACTAAGGTTAATGTCATCAAATTTGAACAAATTAAAGGAACATAGTTAATATAGCATTCACTTTCAGCTCACTCTTACTCTATAGTTGATAAAAGATAGCTTGATCTCTGCGACAGCTGTCAGTAAAATCACGCCTGTAAAGTCCTGAATTTCTTAGTAGTACAGACAGTACCTGTCAATGTCATACTTTATGGGCATGCCCATGAAGTATGCAAATGCATCAAGCTATCTTTTACGAACTATAGTACGAAAACGGGTCATTTCGAATTATTGCTACTGCTCACGTTAGAGAGAGCTGAACTCACGTTAGAAAGAGCCGTGGTAGCTCAGATGATTAACGCTCGCTGTAAATACAACAAAACGCGAGTAACCCGGGTTCGATCCCCGCCGGCACCAATGAAATTGTTAATTGCAATTTTAAGTACTGATTTATCACGTGCTCGTAGGTGAAGGAAAACATCGTGAGGAAACCTGCATGTCTGAGGAATAAGAAAAAAAAATTTAGGAAGACATGTGAAGTTCGCCAACACGCATTGTAGCAGCGCGGCGGATACTTCCTTGCCCTGAAACCCTCTCAGAAATGAGGGGAGGCCTGTGCCCAGCAGTGGGACGTATATAGGCTGTAACTTTACTTTTTCTACCTTACTAATGCTCACATTACCGTACTGTTCTAAAATTGGCGGTGTCTCCGGCGGAAGTCAAAAGAACGAAGCGTAAAAGTTTACATACTATACTCTCTTCAGTCTAAAGGTGTAACTCCACGTTCTATTATATACACTTCGCAAATAAACCTTCACAAGAAATCGTTTTGGCTCATATTTATATTTAATATTAACATTTTTTGACATTGTGGAATTTTAATTTGAACTAAAGATTTTATATGAATATAGACTTAAGATACGTAAACCAAAATAGCTAAGTATATACACTACATCACTTTTGACCAACAGCATGATTAAGGTGAACATGTATCATATGTAAACATTCACTGTTTTTGATTCTTCCACAGAATTACATAATTCAGTAAAGTTTATACTGCAGCGCGAACAGCAACTGTATTGGCTGATGCAAGCTCTGAAAACAGCCTAATTTTTTTCACCTTTAAAATTCTTTAATCGACGTAGTTTGGCAAAAATGATCCAATCTACAAAAACAGTAAGGTAAAAAGTTCAGTTATTTACAAGAGGACTTTACGCTTGTATTGTTTATCTGTATATATGTATACACAACAAATTCCTATGGTCGTAAATTGGATCGTTCCCGCTAAAGCGCGTCCGTTAATGTGAATTTACGTGAATATTCGAGTTGGGTCCTCGTCGGGGACGACGTCGCGTACGACAGCGCTTGCGGCGCGGACCGACGCCGGGCGCGGCCCCGGTCGCACCGCTGGCAGCGGTTGCAGCGCTGGCAGCGGCTTCCGAGCGTACCTGCGCTCTCTTCGCGCGCAAATCGGCCTCGTGCAGCGTGGCAGCCACGCGGACGACGGCCGCACGGACCGCGTTGGCCGCGCTACCAGAAACCAGCCCTGCTTGCACTGCACCTTTCAGTTTCTCCTTAGCGGTCTCTAGTAAAGCCACCACATTTTCGCGCTCAAGTAGTTCCTCTGACGAATTCGCTTTTTCCTGTAATGTAACTTTCATGAATATAAGTTATCTAAGTGACATTTTCGTTATAGCCTATCAATCTTTTACAGAAGAGGCCCATGTCCAATATATTAGAATGCTTCATTTATACATGTAAATAAAATTTGAAGTATTTGTCTTTAATATCGAAATAACCGTCTTTTATTAAACTGAAGGCGCAATTTGCATGCTCTTAAGACATGAATAATAATTCTTAAATTTTTTTGCCTATTTATCTATCTGTTTATCTGTCCAGACTAACGTTCGGAACGGATGGATTGATTGTAATATAACTAAACATACAGATAGAGGAGCAATGCCCGGAGTGATGTAGGTTACATTTAATCCGAAAGAAGGAGACTATTTTCTTGAAAAACCGAAAAATTTGTAATATAAATGTTTTATGCTGATTATCTCAAATGTAAATAACCCCACATAGATTTTAGTCGAGGCCGGGGCGGGTGGCTAGGTATGATTAAAAAGGGTCTCCAGTTTTAGTTTCTAGCTATATGAAACACATCAGAATCAAATAGCTATTTTACATTGGCTAATATAACAATCATCGTCATCATCATCACAACTTATAAAAGTCCAGTGCTGGACATAGGCCTCCCCCATAATTGCCTCATAGGGGGGATTTTGCCACACTTGGCAAGCGGGTTGTCAACAGTAGTTTTTTGTTACTGTAGAGTTGTTATCAGGAAAATGCTGCTGCCATCACCAATAGCAATGCAATAATTTAAATACATATATCTTTTGTTTACTATTGTGACATATTCATATGTACATTTTTACATGGTAGAGCCATGTTACAGCTATATTAGTAGTATTGTTGTAGCACGAATGGGTCGACTCGACCAGGGAAGGACCACACTCTCACAGAAATAGTAGCTTAATGCTGCTGTGTTTCGTATGGTGAGTGTAGAGAACCGGAGACCCTATTTACTGGAAACGAGGCATTCCATCTTAGTCCTCAGGGGTGACAACGCATCTGCATTTTGATTTGTAACCGAGGATTGATGTCATTAGGTGGACTGTGTGCTGGTTTGTCACCCTATCCTATAAAAAAAAAACATATATATTATATGAGTTACCTTCTCCATCTTGAGTGCTTCGGTGAGCAGGTCAATGATCTTGGGCCCGAGGCTTCCGAGATAGTCTTCGAGTGCGACGAGAAGTCGCACAGTGGCGACCACGTTGTCAGCGGAGCCGTAGTCGTGCGGCGCGGGCGAAGAACGGGTGGCGTGCGTGGAGTGCACGGAGTGCGCGGCGTGCGGCGCGTGCAGACGAGGCCGCGAGCGGGAGCGGTGCGACGCCACGCTACCGCCACGCGAACGTATGTCAGCCACCGATACCACCGACTCGATTTCGTTGTCAGAGTTCCACGGCGAAAGCCCGTCGTCACTGTAACCAACAAATAATGAACAAAAACATTTTTCTTTAACACTGTCAATGAACCCATTTAATCACATGATAAGTATTTGTCGTAGTCGCTACGCTTGGAAGACGAATTGAGGATAGAAAGCATCTCGTTTCTTTGACGCTACTCTTCTACGATTTTATATCCGACATATGAAAATTAATTATCAATTTTATATTTTAATTAAATAATTTATCACTATACATATTAATGTCGATACAAAAAAAATGGTTTCAAATTATATATAATTAATTATGAATTGATTAAAAGTTATAAAAAATCAAAAATTATCACATGAATATTTGACACGTCATTACGTTAAAGCATTGTCATCAGCTCTGGTCTGTATACATAAAGTTATAACTATATAATTACAACGAAAAAAAAAAAATAAACAATAGTTTTGTTACAATACTTTTGTGACCTATCGATTTGTGACAAGAAAATTTTATTTTATCAAAGAATCAATTTAGGTTAAAACGACATCACCGATGGTCAAGAGATCTTACTGGCGTTAAAATGTGCGTGCTCAGACCGAGAAGCTTCGTACAAGTCAGCTTTACAGCAGTGTACACGCAGTGTTTTACACTCGTCTTCAATTACATTTGAGATCAAACTAAAAGATAGCACAGGCGATTTTAAAGTGTTGAAAATGTTGCAGATATATTAATATTAATAGAGTTGGAAAACCACTACAAGCAAAAAAGATCTAAAATGTATGCTTAATTAGCAACCAGATGAAGTCGCGACGGCACAAATAAAATTGTTCATTGCAATTCAAATTCCCAAGCGCATGATACATTGTAAACAGACATGGTGGAGTGTACATTTTTAACGACTACAGTATCACACTCAGACCACTTTATTTTACAGTCACTATATTCTTTTACCATTGCTACCCAAGATTGTAAAATTAGAAAACGATCCGAATCAACACAGATGGAAAGTTGAAGTACGAGTGCACTTGAATTTCTGGTTGCCATGATACGAGTAGTAACAGAGTATTTACCCCTTGTGGACTCAGTTTAGGAATACTCTAATCTGGTCAACACAGTTTAAATGGCCGAAAGTCAAAAGTATTCATATCATTTTAAATTTTAATTAATTGCGCGGCAGATGCGCGTCCAGACTTCAACCAAATAAAATTCTTATTTAGAGGCTTTGTTCAGTTAGTTTTAGACAAATCAATAAACTGTTAACTTTATAATATGTTTGTGGTCGAATTTTTTTTAAAGATTACATTAAATACATACCAGAACCGCGCTTCTGTGACTGAATTTCGGTGTGGAAAAAATATTAGGAATTATATTAAATTTAATTCCAGAGTGAGGACATCAATGCCGAACTGCTCGGGCTGGGAGCGCGGCTTTTCAAAGATTCCCAATAGGTGCGTTTGGCAGAAAAAAGCGCTAGCAAACGCTTGTAAGCAAAATGGCGAAACTAATCAGTTTTCGGCCAGGACACGTTTGCTAACTTCAGTAGCGCTGACACAATCCGCCATTTTGCTTATTTAATTTGTTCGTTTTGAAGTAGAGTTTATAAGTTGTTTTGTGCAATATTAGTTTTAAGTAATATAATGACATGAATAAACATATACATGTTACTAAAAATTCATGATTGGTAAGTTTTTAATATGAATAGTTTACAAACATATATTTAAATTAGATTAGGTTCACCGGATAAAACTAACTTCGTGTCCTAGAGGAAAATAGCTACTTAGGATTTGACAGCGCTTACCGCTTACGATCGCTATTTTGCTTACAAGCGCTTGCTAGCGCTTTTTTTTGCCAAACGCAGTCTATGTACACGCGCTTATAAACCGCTGTGTTGACAGCTGGGGGAAAGGGTGACCTCTGACTGGATAGCTACCAATAGTACTAATGGTGGTTAATATAGCGCATAACGCCATATTATAGCGCGCTATCTCTCCATAACATATAGCGCGTGCTATGTAAGTAGTCGCCATGGCGCTATTGCGCTATGGCGCTTGGGCTTTGGCGCTATGGCGTTTTGGCGCTATGGCACTTTGGCGCTATTCAGTATTAAATATCTATCGGCAACTAGTTCTAGCAGCAGCGCTGTTGGGAGAGGACGTGTGACGCAAATTTGATCTAGTAGCACGCTATTCATCGCGCGACCAATTACCCGATAATTTAGTGTTAAACGTTGTTTAGTTAGTGTATACTGTATATTTATAAGTGATCGAAGGACACAGTTGTCTGCTATAAAAGAAGCCTAACTAATGTTTTCAAATGTAAATAAAATATAGATACAAAAATTTATATAATAGTGTATGTAAATAGTTGATTTTTATAAATACAATCAACAAACTTTTAAATACACACAGTTATTTGATTTATAATTTATATTAAGGTTAAAATAACGTTTACATCAACTATAATAAAATAACAAAAAATAATTTATTTTATTTCGTTTTAAAAAGTACATGCTTTAAAAATATTTTTAGGATTGTAGAAAGTCGTAAGGCTGAAAAGTATGAAAAAACGTTCATTGGTTTTTTACCGCTTTATTTTATTTTAGTCTAAAATGCGAAATAATGTTCTTATATAGCACGCGGTCTATCCAATGAACGACATGTAGTGTAACGTGCTACGAGATATAGTGTGCTGCAAAACTTAACGCGCTTGCCGGCCTCCTACACGCTTTATATATAGCGTATTTAATAGCGCGCTAGCAATTTATAATTTATAGTCTGTAGCGCGCTATTGATTTATAGTCGTTTTGAAGAACTTTAAATAGTACTCACGGCTTGAGCTCGTCGTCGGAGATGAGCACGGTCTGCATGGAGGGCGCGGTGGCGTGCGGGCTGCTGTTGCGTGCTGCGGCGCGCTGGGATAGCGGGCTCGTGCGTCTGATACAAAATACAATACAATAATTTATATTAGTGATTAAACGATACCGATATGAATGACAAACACACTGTAATTTGTATTACGATTAAAGCGAAAGACGTATTTTATTTTCATGAAACTTTTATTTTAATTTAATATTAAATTAAAAGTTTTTTAAAAAATATAAAATTATTAAGTTTTCGCCCGTTAGGCTATTTTTTTATCCGTATTGAAAAAATCCGTATTGTAAAAAATAAGCTGTGAATAAAGATCTATTATAAAAGCATAAATTGCAATGAACTATGAGAACAAACACCGGGAACAAAATCTGAATATCTTTTACGCCCAACACTGTCCCACAATGTGAGGCGTAAAAGGCACAGAATACCTCACCTGATGGTGAGTGAATGCTGTGGCCTGATAAATATTCACATCTACCCTCGTTTAAAAATCAAAATGTGGATGCGTTGTGTCACACCCACGGAGGTTAGAGAACAGGAGAACGATCGTCGTAGAAAATAGTGTCCCAGAAATATGGACACCATTAGTGAGGCGCTGCGATCACTAAGTTCGCTCAATAAAAGTAATTTTCAGTCTATTTTTTCGATCAGATGCTAAACCATTTGCACATCCACGCACAACAAAATATTTCTCTATTTTTTAATGTTTCTTTTTGTCAAAAATTACAAAATTACGGAGCATGAAAATTTTCTCACCAATGCCACGAAGAAAATTTGTACATTATTCAACTAACTTCATCTACTTGTACTCATAAACAGCTAACTTCGCAGTCACTACTCGCCGACGTTAGCGCCGCTATAAATTCTACAACTTTCAAGGACAGGCGGGCTATGCTTTAGTACGTAGCGATCGTTCTCCTGTTCTTTAACCTCCATGGTCACACCTGAAGACTAAAATAGACTGTCTATATACCAGTAAAGAGTATCATATTTTATAGTCATACGAAACACAGTCAATCAAAACTCAATTAAAACAACTCTTTTTTTAAATATAATAGTTAAATAAATAAAAAAGTTTCTTATTTACTTAACACATGATTAACCTCAAGTATTTTCTTTTTTTAATTTGGCACAATAGTATAATACAAGAAAAACCAAAGGATTATAGTTAACTTAAACTATTTGACATGCCAACTTTGAGCGTTAACACCACTACACAATCTAAATAATAAGCCGATCAAACACTCTAACTCAGACTTAAAAATACAAGGTGGCCCATAAGTCGTTAGAAATGTAAATTTCGAATAAAATACAAAAGGCGCGCATGAGTGGCGCGCGCAGTGCGGGGGGAGTACCGACGGTTTCTGGGAATTCAGTCGCCATGGAGCGTTTCACCGGTGCGGACCGTGCATTTTATGTGCGCGAGTTTTATCGAAACAATGATTCGGCTACCATTGCGCGGCGTAAATTTCGAGAATATCAGAATTTATGCAACTTTAAAGACATTCCAAGTATTCAAACGATTAAGGACTGGGTTATTAAGTTCGAAGAGAGTGGTTCGACGTTGGATAAACAACGGTCAGGTCGACCAAGGACATCACGGACGGAAGAAAACATCGATGTAGTGAAACACTCAATTCGTGAAAATCCTACCCAGTCTACTCGTAAGCGTTCCAGTGCATTAAACTTACCCAGGACATCGTTACAGCGAATTTTAAAGAAAGATTTACATCTTCACCCGTACAAAATTCAGATAGTACAGGAATTAAAAGATACTGACACTATCCACAGACTAAATTTCGCAAATGAAATGTTGAACCGCTTTACTTCGTTTAATAACGTGTTATTCTCTGATGAGGCTCACTTTCACATCAACGGCCATGTCAATAAGCAAAATTGTCGCTACTGGAGTTGCGAAAATCCATATCGCAAACATCAAAAGCCCTTACATAGCCCTAAAGTGACAGTTTGGGCGGCTATGTCAGCGCATGGCATTATAGGCCGTTACTTTTTTGAGGACGGCAGAGGCCGCGCGCTTACTGTTACTTCACAACGGTATGTAGCTATGATCCAGGACTTTTTTACACCAGAGTTGCAGAATTTTCCAGGCTTCAATACGCGGACCTGGTTTCAACAAGATGGAGCAACTGCCCATACCTCTAACGTCGCTATGCCGGTCGTCCGTCAACTTTTCCCTAATAAAGTGATCTCTCGAAGAGGAGATATTCCTTGGCCACCACGTAGTCCAGATCTGACCCCAATGGAATTTTTCTTATGGGGTTATCTTAAGACTAAAGTGTACGAAACCAACCCGCGGACAATTGACGTCCTGAAAGAAAATATCCAAAGAGAAATGGCAAACATTACAGAGCTTACTTACCGCGCAGTGATGGATAATTTTAAACGTCGCTTACAGGAGTGCCGCGATCGTAGCGGATTACATTTAGATGATGTAATTTTCAAAAAATAATTCCCATTTTATAAGGATTATGACAAAATAAAAACCTTTTTCATAATGTCATTAGCTTTTTAAATTATTTTTTTACATTTCAAGGGACTTATGGGCCACCCGGTATTAAGAGGGAGACCATTTCAATATTTGTGAACAAATTATATTCTGAATGACCAATTTTTTTTACATTTTACAAGACATAATACTTTAGAAAGCTTTGCTGGAAGAAAAATAAATAGTGAAATAAATTTAGCACAAATTTTTAACCATGTTAAGGGTATATGCAGTATTTTTTTTTATTATAGGTTGATAAAACATGAATTATAAAAGTCCATCTTATGTACCTCTGAATTGGGCTCCTGGAGCGATGCGGGTTGTGGGAACGCTCCGGAGTGGGGCGATGCGATAGGGACCTATTGTCACAATGTGATATTAATGTAACCACTAAAACCAATATTCACACACACGTACGTTCGATCACAGATACGTACGTGTACGATCTAAAAAAATATAAATGCAGGCACACATTTATAAAACTGATTTGATAACCATGCAAAAAAAAATGAGCAACATGACTCAAAGACTTTTTTCTGCTTCTAATTTGTACATGTTATTGTTATTTTACTTGTAATATTCCATTAAAATATCACATTTTTGTTCCATTATACGATGTATAAATTTTATATCCCCGAAACTCTTCACCGCTGCTTTTCAAGCTACTGGACTGGAAAGGATATGGTATTAACATCAATGGCGAGTACATCACTCACCTTCGATTTGCCGACGATATAGTCCTTATGGCAGAATCGCTGGAGGACTTAAGCACTATGCTCAATGACCTCAATTGTGCCTCCCAACGGATAGGTCTTAAGATGAACATGGACAAAACAAAGATTATGTTTAATGTCCATGTCACACCTATGCCGGTAATTGTTGGGAGCACTATGCTCGAAGTTGTTGACGAGTACGTTTACCTGGGACAAATAGTCCGACTAGGTAAGTCCAACTTCCACCGAGAGGTCAATCGACGGATTCAACTCGGCTGGGCAGCGTTCGGGAAATTACGACATATCTTCTCGTCAGGTATACCTCAATCTCTAAAAACTAGATTGTACAACCAGTGCGTGTTGCCAGTGATGACTTACGGATCTGAGACGTGGTCCTTCACTGCTGGCCGTATGAGGACGCTCAAGGTCTCTCAGCGAGCTATGGAGAGGGCTATGCTCGGAGTTTCTCTGCGTGATAGACTCAGAAATGAGGATATCCGCGGTAAAAACCAGAGTGACCGACATAGCCCAACGGATTAGTAAGCTGAAGTGGCAATGGGCCGGCCATATAGCTCGAAGAACCGATAACCGATGAGGAAGAAAGGTTCTCGAGTGGCAGCCTCGTACCGGTAGGCGTAGTGTAGGGCGACCCCCCACTAGATGGAGTGACGACCTGGTAAGATATGCAGGAAGTCGATGGATGCAGGTGGCTCAGGACCGTGCTTTGTGGCATTACTTGGGGGAGGCCTATGTTCAGCAGTGAACTTGTGAAGGGCTGTAATGATGATGATGATGATGATGATGATGAAAAGGACAACATCAACACTTTGAATAGGTACTTAACTAGAAAGAATAAAAACTATTTAACATTTGTTTTCAGACATCGTTACCTTTTATCACGTTGAAATTCAGGCGGTGTCCGCCTTCTTTCTGGGGTCCTATGCCTTAGAAGAGGTGATTTTCGCTTGAGCGGTGATTGACGTCTATTGTAATCAGGCGTGCGTCTTCTGGGATCGGGCGATCGCCTTCTCGGATCTGGAGATCGCCTCCTGAGGTCCGGTGAGCGCCTTCTAGGATCTGGCGATCGCCTCCTAGGGTCAGGAGATCGCCTCCTAGGGTCAGGCGATCGCCTCCTAGGGTCAGGTGATCGCTTCCTAGGGTCTGGCGATCGCCTTCTAGGGTCTGGCGATCGCCTTCTAGGGTCAGGTGATCGTCTTCTGAGGTCAGGCGATCGTCTTCTGGGGTCAGGCGATCGTCTTTTGGGGTCAGGAGATCGCCTTCTGGGGTCAGGTGATCGTCTTCTAGGATCGGGAGATCGCTGCTTAACAAGAGGCGAGCGACTTCTGGCATTAGGGGATCGCTTTTTGACACTAGTAGACCTGCGCGGCTCAGGGGAACGCTTCTTCACCTCGCAAAAGCTCGTTATCTCAGGCATCGGTAGACACAATTTGCGATACAGTTCCGTGACATTAACGCGCAACTCCTCGTCGTGCAGCTCCTTCATGCGGATTGTCCAGAAGGCTATCCACTCTGGTTTGAAGTCATGTTTTGCCGGATCTTTGCCCTCTGTAATATGTTGAAATGATTATGTCTGCACACAAAGTCTTCATGCAAAGTGAAATCTATGTAGGATATTGTTGATGCAGTTGATGATAATGAGGATGATGTTCAGCTGTGAACTTTTGTAGGCAGTAATAATTGAATCCCATCATTCATAGTGACTCAAGTTTAAAACTGAAAACAAAAACATTTTAGGGTAGTCCACTAATATTCTTAGTTCGTTGATTATTAAATATACAATAGGATAATATTTCCTATATATAAGAAAATTACAAAGTTACCTTTGATTTTCGGCTATTTTAGTTTTGTTATGAATAGAGTGCAGATTTTAGTGACAACAATCAAACAGATGTATACTACCATAGAAATCGTAATAATAAGACAACAGAAATGTATTAGCGCTCGAATACTTCCAAAACTAATGTCGCCAGATCTTACTGTATTATAAACACACGCAATGAACAACGATATGTAATGTTTCACATTACATTGCTTGGCGTGATTATGCTGCAGTGCAACCATTATAAATTTATAACAACAAAAATTCACGTACAACGTTCCCCGCACAACTAAATCACAAAATGGTGAATTATGTTCGTCAACCCATATAAGCGGCGACAAGGTCACACGTCTATGCGACTTCTATTGTCTTATTATTACTCTACGTCTACGTACGTCTTATTATTACTACGTCTTTAAGGTTTTTTTTTAAATTTGCTTCCATTTATAGTTTGTTTCAGCAGAGAATAAAATTCATATTTTTATCCTCCGCTGAAATAATGAATGTATGGCAATATCATACTTATTCATATTTATATATTTTCTATAAAAAAACACAAAAAAAATTTGTTGACATTTTGTAATGAGGGCTAAATAATTTTCCGTTCACTAGATGTCGTTGGTTGGGACTGAGGTGAAGTTTTTTGTTACATAGTGTCATATAATTGAGAAGTGGTTTCTAAAGTATTATATAAATACACAAAACCATGCCTTAGTGGTTTGTTCCATATCATTAATCATATTTTTTAAACTTTTTTTTATTTTTCTACTTTTAGGAATATCAGTAAGCTTGGTTTATGATTTTCTAATGTAATTAAGAGTGTATATTCAAATTTGCGCAAGTCAAAATCGCTCTGGAATCACACTACAACGTTCTCTGTGTGCGTAACTGCTCGAGGTGGGGCGAGCGCAAGGTTACTATAATAGTATCCACAGATTTTTGCATCTAGCACGCATCATCTTGATACTATTGGAACTAAAAGAATGAAATAATTTCCACATAATAGCTTATGAGGTGGTAGCTAGGACATAGTGTATATGAGAATTAATATCCGATCTAGTTCTGACATGAGAAGTTAATATGTATAAATTATTTTATTCTTGTAGTAAATTGAAGTCGGCTTTTCTTTTTTACTCTATTGAGTAAGTAGACTAAGGAATCTCACAACGCCAAGTTAGTTAAGAACTAGAAAGGGGTAAGTAATATATGTTCGAATTGAAAAATGTGTATTATATAAAACAGATTTCGTTCGATATACATTTATTCTGTATCATAATGTAAAGATAATTTATCTAAATAACAATTTCATTGGTATCGGCGGGGATCGAACCCGGGTTGCTCGCGTTTACGGCGAGCACTTTGCCCTTGAGCTACCATGGCTCATATCCGTTTTGTTTCTATTTTATAATAACGTTATCTCCACACTAAGAATGTTTCCTAAGTATATAGTGGAGGCAGTTAACATAAGAACATAAAATTTCACCAGGACAAACATCCTCACTCGGAACAATTATTTGTAGGTTTACAAATTTTTGTTCCGTGCGGGAATCGAACCCGCGGCCCATAGAGTTAAACTTATTGCTAAGCAACTCCGCCACGGTGCCGTCAAATATATATTTTGTAGGGATAAATATTTTAGTTATAAATTGCTTACTATTAAATAAATTTGAAAAATTATTAATAATTAATTTAAATAATATTATTTAACAAAGTATCATTCCCTACGTTGTGTAGCGCGAACTATTGTTTATCCTGTAGCTATGCGCCTTATCATCGTTTCCGATAGAGTGTCCATATAAAATCGGGAATTTGGTTTTAAAATCGGGACAATTACAATAGCTACAAAAAACAGATTTTTTGTAGCTATTGTGGTCGTTATTAGTTATACAGGTTTTTTGACACAATTCACAATGTGTTTTATAATTATTATATAGAACTGATCAAATTAACGAATCATTTTTGGTCCAAACATCGTTGAAGACTGAACTTTCTGAATAATATAACTGTGAAAATAGTAATAAATCTTATGAACTCACAATTCATGCACTTCAAAGAGCACTCTAAAAAAAGAACGGCATAGTTCCAACGGTTTTAATACTTCCTAATAAATCCTTGCATCGGACATATGTTACTTTATTTATTGAAAACAACAGTACCTGCAAACGATTGAAGAAATTGACTAGTGGAAGAACTTTTCCACAAGCCTTTTGCATTTTACTAAATGTACTTATCTAAGCAGTAGCATGTAAGTTAGATATTGTACTGATTATTATAAAGATGCATAGCGCAAACCGGCGATATGGAACCGGCAGTGACAAAAAAAACCAAGTAAACATGATTGATATCTGAATCTTGCCATGCCATCACATTATGCGCAAAGCAAACTTTGATGTTACCTATTTAGTCCAAGTTTGGTGGGAAAATATGCAAAGTCGGGCTTTAATGAATTATGATATATTCAATTTTGTTGTCTAGTTAGTGAAAATTTGGGACATTTGGCGTCCCGATTCATCATTGATCGGGACAAATCCCGCACAAATCGGGACACTTGGCAACACTAGCTTATGCTATCGGTGTGAATTAACACGTACGAGGGCTGTAGCGGGAAAAAGTGATACGACCTATCGTTGGGAAGACCCGGAGCGTACTGAATCGGACGGAGTCGGGCGTTTGCGCGTGATAATTTATAGTATTTATAAAATAATCATATAAAATAATTGACTAAATAAAACGATCAAAATTTTTTTTGGATATTTAATATTACCTGTATTTTGATAAAATTATTAAAATAGATAAGTTTATATCCCAATACACGGAAAAAATGACATTGAAGTAGACAGTTTTGGTGATTTTATAGTATTGTTTTTTAATATTAAATCGAAATATTTTCGTAATTTAAGCTTTGCTATACACTAAAAGTCTATATATTCTATTATAATAATGTTTAAAATAAAGTATTTTAGCTTATAATCATGGTTGTATTCCACCTGAAAGATAGCTCTGACGCATATTTTATTAAAACACTATGAAGGGATTGTCTTCGGTCTAAAAAACCGTCATTAAAAACTATGATTTTCCGTTGCAATGTACTAAATAAAGACTTTATATTTCTAAATCCGTAATTTTCTGCAAATAATTTGCTCACATCGTTACAAACATCACCCTTGAAAAAACCCTAAAATATGAAGTTTTCGACGCAAATAGCATATGCCCTCTTAATATAAAATTTTGCAAATATTACAGTAAGAAACATAAAACCATACATTTTCCTGACAAATTAACTAATTAATCTAACAAATTACATGGCGGGGAAACACCATGTAATTTGTTAGATTTCACGTGTGAATTCTAGTGACGCCGCCCTGGCAAAAATGTCGTGGATCATTATGATAAAGACAAAAGAAACAGAAAAAAAAAACATTAAAAAAGAAAGAATTAGAAATGTTGTTGTACACAAGATTCAGTTTAGTCAAAACTAACCAGCCTGTATTTCCTTGTAGCGTTTGTTCCAGAATTTCTTCCACTCCTCAGGATACAGCGGATGTTTCTCCGGATTCTTTTCGTGGTAAGCTAGAGTCTTCTTAGCGGCTTCTATTAAAGCCTGCTTCTTCTCTTCAGCTAGTTTCTCCTTGTATGTTTGATTTTGCGGTTTTGGCGCCTAAATATAAAAAGTCGATTTAATGACTGCCCAAATTGTAGCTTTACTTAAGACTAGACACGGACAATGTGAAGTGGTACGCAGACTTCATTAGAGTCGTTTAAAGGTGCTGCGGATATAACGCAAGTAACTGTATGTAGAGACTGGTACTTTTGTTCGGCGACCGGCAACCGGCAGACCACGAGCAACTACAGAACGTGACGACCGCTTTATTTTTTTATAGTAGAGGGGGCAAACGAGCATACGGCTCACCTGATGTTAAGTGACTACCGACGCCTGATCAACCGCAACACCAGGGGAATTGCAGGTGCGTTGCCGGGCCTTTAGAAAGCAGTAAGCTCTTTTCTTGAAGGTCCCCAGGTCGTATCGGTCCGGAAATTTCGCCCGGTGGTAAACTATTCCACAGAGAGGTTGTACGCGAAAGAAAACTCCTTTTGAAACGTACAGTGGTGGACCGCCAAGCATCCAGATGGTGTGGATGGTATCGGGACGTTTGCCGCGTAGTGCGTTCATGAAATTTGGCGGCTGGGATTAACCCGAACAATTCCTCAGAGCACTCTCCATGGTATATGCGAAAGAAAATGCAAAGAGATGCAACATCTCTTCGCAGCGCCAGTGAATCGAGCCGATCGGAAAGCACTCGGTCGTCGACGATTCGAGCCGCTCTGCGCTGGATGCGGTCAAGTGGAAGGAGCTGGTACTGGGGAGCCCCAGCCCAGAGATGGGAACGGTATTCCATGTGCGGCCGAACCTGCGCCTTGTAAAGTTGCAGGCGGTGTGCCGGCATGAAATACTGTCCCGCTCTGCTGAGCACGCCAAGCTTTTTAGACCAGGCTTTTTTATTTCAACCAGGTCGTTGCGCTACCGTAGATTTAATGCTGTTCAGCTACAGCATGCATTACGTGACGTTCGAGGTGTCGAAATCAGTAGGTGGACAGTGAGACGAAAACGAAATTCAACATCACACAAACCGGCAACAGGCCAAAATTAATTATAGCTCACCGTCGCTCCCGAGAACACATCAATTGAACTTAAGAAGACTGGAGGTCAGTTTTGTTTTCTGACGAGTCGCGAATCTGCCTTATTGACAATGACCGGAGAAACCGAGTATATAGACGACCTGGTGAAAGATTTGCCCAATATTGCATTCGAGAAACTGTAACTTTTGGCGGTGATAAAAGAACTTGTATGGTTTAGGGAGGAATGTCTCTATACGTAAAAACGGAACTTGTCTTCGTCGACCCCGTCAACGATAGAAGTGGTAGACGTGGATTAACAGCTCACCGATACACAAATAATATTCTCGAAGACCATATAATGCCGTATACTGGTTTTGTCGGATAAAATTCCTTGTTTATGTATGACAATGCCATGGCTCATACCGCACGGATCGCTACGGAGTATTTGTCGGCGATCGGGATTCAACAAATGGTGTGGCCAGCAGGAAGCCCGGATTTGATTCCGATCGAACAACTATGGGGCGAGCTAAAACGGAGAGCTCGAAGCAAGGTTCCCCTTGGGAGCACATGCCAAAATATATCATTGTAACGCTGATCAGATAAATAGACTGCCAGAATGCATCAGGGCACAGGGGTGGGGGTTATTGTTTTTCTGGACCATTTTAACCCTACTAAATTTTCATAGTTACCATTTTTCTTTCAGATTATTAAAATTACCTTTTTCAGTCAATAATTTACCATTCATTAAGGTTATTATTCAATAATTTACCCTTATTGTAAGGGTTGTTCAATAAACATTTAGGCGTATATTTATATGGTTCGAATTGATACGCTCTATACTACCCGCTATATTAACCATTATATGTGAAAAAGAGGGTCGATTTATTTTGTCCCATGTGCAAATATTTAATATACAAAATCGCACTACTTTTCCGTATCAAAATCCACTTCGAAGCATTGTTTAAACAATTATATAGGAGTAGTCATCCGCTTCCGGTGAAGCTCGCGCAAAAACAAATCGATTTAAAAACTTACTAACTTTTTCTGCTTGAATTTCTATATATTTTATCATACTATAAAAAGCAAGGTCTTTTATTTTCCATTAATAAAAATTACATAACAATTCATTCTTTGAAAAGGAAAAGAAAAACAATGTAGCTAAAACACTTTTAAACTACTTCAAGGAGTAGGTGTTCAATTCGACTGTATGTTTTTTTTTATGTGTGTTACCTCAGAACTTCTTTTTGGGTGCAGCAATTTTGATGATTCTTTTTATTTGAAAGCTGGCGCTTCTCGTGTGTCCCAAACAAATTCGATCAAGATCTGACCAGTAATTTTTGAGTTATCCTTAAATAATGCGTATTTAATTGACTTCTAATACATTGATTCGGTCGTATTGAAGTAGGTTGGACAACGTTTTTAATTTTACCACTAGTTTAAATTAATGTTTGACAAAAATCCCATGTGATGTTTAGTGCTGACAGGGTCCTAGATTGTAAACACGTTAGCATAGAAAATACTGTAGAGGTAAGGGAAATCTAACACAGGTAGTGTTCCAAATGTCTACTTTAGGTAGCAAATATTTTAAGGAAATTTCAATTTTACAACCGAAAATTTAATTTATGCTTACCTTATCAACGGTCTTCTCAGTAACATTTCTTATCGCATAACGAGAACGAAATGAGGAGGCGTTTTTATCCGGGTAAGGTTCATAGGATGGCTTGCGTAGCGGTTCATATTTCCCTCTGAAATAAGAACATTTTCTTTTCTAATAAGGCACGAGTGGCGGAAATAGGTTATTATATATATTTACTTTGACTGCCCCTTTGGTCTAGTAGTTGTAGTAGTGCGACTGCTGATCATGAGGTCCTGGGTTCGAATCCCGGGTCGGGCTAAAAAATTAATTATTGAGTTTTTCGGTCAAGAAATTCTCAGTAGTTGCCCGGAGTCGGGAAGTTGGCGGTCTCACCCCCGTGCCTCGGAAAGCACGTAAAGCCGTTGATCCTGCGCCTGTGTTGGTCAGTTGGTCAGTTGGTCAGCCTCTCTCCGGTCGTGTCGGTTTACCGTCCCATCGGATTATGAGAGTGAGGGAATAGAGAGTGCCTGTCCTGCGTTTAGCGTTTTTTTTTTAATTCGGATATATATTTTTATATTAAAGCCAACTACCTATGGTTTTAGTGACAACGGTGTATATATATATCATTATTTTTAGGTAAAATCTCGATTTTTCCTTAATTCCTCAATTTTTGCCTTTTTCCCTAAGCCAGGATGAAAGTATGAAGGAAAAGTTACATCACAGGTTACGTGTACCTATTGTGTTTTTATTGGAATATTGTGTAGGTAGCATAGAAATATAAACAACAGGAGAAGCGGCAAGGGGGCGTGTCTGTGTCCGCGCGCTATGATCAAAATGCTCAGCTTCTATACAAATGGCCGTCCATGCGAATTAGTGCGCTGTCGACCGTCATCGTGAAATATTATCAGAATACCATGTTGTTCAGTGGTTTCTTGTAAAAACCGAAGCTAAAACAAAAACTTTGTTAATCATGAAATCACTTACCATACCTAAATAAAAGTATTTAATTATACTTATCTTTAAAATCATATTAAACAGCAAATCGTAAAATATGTATTGCTCTTACTACGTTATTTTTGATTTCAAATATCACAGTCACTGTAATATTTTTGCAGTAAATACATTGCTCCATAACCAGTACCTTAGTATGACGCCAAGTGACTGAACAAGCAATGTAAATATCACAAAATGATACTTTATTTATGCAGATATATGGCGTAATACGGCCGCTGTATCCTGAGACGAGCTAGTTATGTGCTTGTGTAGATCCACTATCGACAATAATGTGGATTGGTGAATTGTTATTATAGTTTATTCTCCAATTTGTCAACCGTTTCAACCCAATAGGAAGACCGACGTGACACAATGTTTTTTACTTATTTTAATTATTTTACAGCAACTACTACGCTGAATGCGTAACCAACGGTTGTAAAGTAAGTTGATTAAATTTTAGGTTATTATTACATTTTTACCTACATATTAATTACTTTTATTACACTATTCTCTGGACATATGGTATTTTAATTATTTTATATTCAGGGCCCATAATAATTTTAGTACAATTTTGGTATAAATGAAACAATCGTTAACTTTCCAATTTAGTCAATCACTAACGTATATGTAAAATAAATGGCTTTTTTTACAGCACAACGATAGTGACCGATATTTATGTGTGAGTAAGTGGCACGGTGAATGGTAAATGCACGCTGTGCTTTCAGAGATATGGTTTAAAATTGACTGTGTAGTACGTTCTGATTTATAAAATGCGAGTGTGTGCGCGACTGTGTATTTATTGCTTTTACTGATGTGCATATGTAGTAGTTGGCACGTGGTAGGGGCCAACTGGAGACACCGGGTTCCGATACATTTTCAACTATAGAGCATATCTCCTTATTTCTTATATCTATGGTAGGTAGCTAGTGCGGGCGGTGATCTTTACAGTGATTACGTCACTTGTTCGCATAGGGTATCCATGAATTTACGGACAGTGTCGGACAGAAACTTTTAAATTTTATGAAAGAAAATAGCGTTTTTTTTAATTCGGATAAATATTTGTATATTAAAACCAACTACCTATGGACTTAGTGACAACAGTTTTTTATATATATATATATATATATATATATATATATATATATATATATATATATGGTGTCACGTTGTAACACCAGAGGTGGTAGGCAGGGCAGAGAAGTAGATGGAAAAAAGAAGTGATCAGTGGTTAGCCCATCGCCTACACAATTATAATCCCAATATTCCATTAAATGCATTTAACGACATGCTAGGCAAATTAGCACATTCTTTTTGACCAATGTGGGACCTAAATGTACCAGATCAAGGTGGACAGGTTGTATTAACTTAGGAAGTGTTGCCATAAAATCATTTGACTAAGAAGGGATATAACAGTACCTGGCTACCCTTAGAATGTACCCAATCTGAATATTTTAACCTTTGCAGCTGCCATTCTGCTATCCAGTCCGATGCAATAAAACGCAAGGATCGCAGTAAGGCCATTCGTTTCTATGTCATTTTTGTTAAAATAAGAATAAAAATTATTGAATATGAGATAGTTTTCTACATTGTTTAATATTTTGGATATAATTTAATACAATGGCTAATATTCCAAAAAATGGAAATAATTGGAATGATGTTTATAAGATGGATATATTTTGATGATAGATGGATAGATTTGGAGACCCGTAACATTCCTAATATAAAATATTAATAGTTCTTTTGCTTAAAATCCCTGTCGCCACTGTCGCAATAAATTGTACATTGTTTATTTCGGTTAACCGATACTCTTCATGCTAATAGACAACTTGCCTAAAGCAACATACTGATCATATTTTTTTCTGGCCGAAAGCCATATAGCCACCGCTAACAAAAATAAAAAATGCAATACCTATAGGTGGGTCGCGCGTGGTCCGAGGGACGCTGTATTTCCTCGTCGCTAACGTCCGACAGCGACTCCGTGGAGTTAGCGCGACGCAGCTGCCGACGGCCCCCGCGCTACACAAACACACAACAAAACTTTTTACAAAAAGAAAATAATATGGTATATGCCACCTCACCAAGCTTCTCAAAATCTGGGAGGTATATCTGTTTACAGTCAGCCAAATCTAAGAAATACCTTTTGACGTTTCACATTACTCATTTCGCAATAACTTTGCACAAGCGTACTCACACGATTTAAAATAACCTTTTACATAAATCCGAAGAATTATTAAGTTATCTATATAGCATTACAACGTGTATAGTTTTTTTATTACTAATTTAAATTCGAACCTTTCAAACAAAGCAAAATATTAAAAAAATAACCAGTATCAACTTTTTTACTTGACGTCGTTTCAATGATATGTCGCTATGTAACTTACCGTAGTGTTTGGATGATTAAAATTCATAGTTATGCGAATAATCGGTAAAAATATTCAAATAATAGAATAATTAATTTTTTGATGTATTATTTTTTTAATAAAATGTTTATTTTAAAAATTCCTTAAATTATTTGGTAGAGCCATGCTGCTGTTATATTAGTAGTATAACTGTAGCACGAATGGGTCGGCTTGACCGGGGCAGGACCACGCTCTCACAGAATACCAGCGTAAAATAGTACATAGCTTAATGCTGCTGTGTTTCGTATGGTGAGTGTAGAGAACCGGAGACCCTTTTTACTGGTAACGAGGCATTCCATCTTAGTCCTCACGGGTGACAACGCATCTGCATTTGACATGATTCGTGGTCGAGGATAGATATAGATGTCTATGAGCTACAGCATCCACTTACCATCAGGTGGACTGTGTACTTGTTTGTCACCCTATCCTATAAAAAAATTACATGAATCATGAATAAAACAAATTACTTTTTTTTATTCTGTCAACGTAAATTTGTGTAGGCAAAAAAATTTTCAAAAAATTTGTCTTCTTATTTTGTGACTCGGCTTTAACTTTTTGGACTATTTCTTCTATATTCGTTGAAGCATGTGCCCATATCACAAAGGATGATTGGGCAAAAGTGATAGAAAAAACAAAAAAATTGATTATGGATGACATTGAAAGAGACATTAATTTTGACTGCATTATTGAAAATAAAATAATAATTAATCTAAACCACGACAGCTCAACTATAAATTGTAAGACAGTTGTGCTGAAAGTGATTTATAAATATATATTTAATCTAGTTTCAATCTTAAATTTTATAACTTTGCCCCTGAAATAAGCAGTAACAACAAATACGAAGAAACTGATAAATCTTGTGTTTTAAATTATGTTCTAATTTATTATTATTCAAACCACGATTTTTTTAAGAATTGAATATTGTATGTTCAAGTTTTTTGGTTGGCATGCTTGGTGCAAAAAGTCTGACAGCTGTCAACATGTATTTCTTAGATTTGGTTGACTATACAGTTAAATAATAATTATTTAAATAAAACATGTACCTAATTCAATTGCTATCGGATATGCGGATATTTTACGTGACACTAATGAAAAATCTATCCTATTAGGAAATGAATATTGCATTAAGAATAAATTCAAAACTAAATTAATAAGCAGTTTCAGAGATATCATGCTGCTATTAAAAAAGGAAGAAAATATAATATTCTCCCCTTTTTTAAAATTCGGCACTACTAATTTTACAATTCCTAGATTACTATATAAATCGAAAAAGCTGTTATTAATAAAATTACTATATGTAGTAAGTTTTAAACAAAATAAACAACAATTATCATAAATGATAAATTAGAAACAATAAATGCAGGTTAGTATGCGCATGTGACAGATCCCCAATGCAGCAATGTTATTTGACAAGGAACAACATTCTCATCAGTACAGCATAAAATACTAGAATAATGTTGCAGGGTTTTGTTTGTGATATCTAGTGACAAGAACCAAGGGCGCTTTTAATAGTACAGCTTTTAGTAGTTATAGGCGATAACATATTCTGCATCATGATTGTTGCTGACCAACATGAGGGCAACCTAAGCAAAAGTCAAATGAAAATAACGATAATAATGTGAAATAAATCAATCCGATTTAGTAGTAAAATATGAAAAGGATTTGAAGTTACCAGAATCAAAAATGATGTTAAAATATTAAATTATGTTACCAAAAATAATGTTCATACCATTAAGATATATTCAAAAAACTTACACCAGTATTGTTGGGTTGTGGTTTAGTAGGTGCTGGCACTACAGGAGGAGACGGATTTCTATAAAGAAAATTCCAATTTAATAAAAGAATATTTAAATTTTAAACATAGTCTTAAAATATAATACACATATTACTTACCTCTCTCCACTCTTGCCGTCTCCACCTGTTCGACAAAAACAATATCAATATTTTTTATTCATATAGCACTATAGCAGTAACCACTCTTAAAACGAGTTAGGTGATGAGTTTCTAAGAGAAATACATCATTAGTGTGATATCCATTAATAGTGACAAAATAGACACAATTCCGTAAGGCTAAACCTAAATTCTAACATATGCAACTGCTAATGCATAAAATTCTGCATATTGAATGAGCAAGATGAGATCTACATTTTGATAAATACTATTTAATTTTCAAAAAATTATAAAAAAGATACAATGAAATTAGGTGCAGCATGCTCTGCGAGTACTCTGATAAACTCACCTTGTGAGGACAAGGACTTGATCAGATCTACATCCACGATCTCCTCAAAAGTGTTACCATCCTGTTCCGAAAAGTGGACGCCCTTAAAGATCCACTGAGTAATGCGTTCTCTACAAATAATTTAATACACAGTTGCTTAATATATGTCATCATCATGTACGTACATAAAAACATAAATAGCTTTGATAAGAATAAAGTTGTTCATACTTTAGATACTAGAAACAAACATAAGCTTGTAATACCAGTTACTATAATAAACTACTAAAAAAAAATAGGGCCCACTCGAAGTTAATCTCGAATTTCGTCTAAAAAAAAATTGTTGGGTTTTCGTCTAAAAAAAAATTAGTAGAATAGTGAAGTTAAACATTTCGAAGTATCGTTGACATGTTTATTTAACGTTATCAATGTTTCAAGTTATGGTTATTATACTCATTCAATGGTGAGTCGACAAAAAAATGAAGTACTCCAAAAAACGTTTATTACTCAAATTGTCAGTCACTTGTGCCCCTCAGTCACATTCTGAATGTTACAGCCGCACGATTTTTTCATTTTGAATGGATTTCGGTGTTACTCGCGATCATTACGCCTGGTTCTCGGCGTCATATTGATGTGGAAACAGCAACAAGAGCAGTGTTTATGCTTCAGGAGGGAGAATCTCAGAGATCAGTGGCAAGACGTCTTGGTGTGTCGCGACGAGCTATTCGAAACGCGTGGAAACGCTTTCTAGAGACAGGTAGTGTCGCAAGGAGATCTGCATCAGGAAGAGCGCGAGCTGCAACCGTCCAGGAAGACCGGTATATCAGATTGACTGCACGTCGAGAGCGTACGATTCCCGCCCGCGTCTTACAAAATCGACTGCGGCAATCAACTGGCGAGCTAGTGATCAAACCATTTGAAATCGGCTCCATGAAGACGAACAACGTTCCAGATCTCGTGTTATTCATCTAAATTTGACGAGAACGCATCATGCAGCACGTTTGAGGTTTGATCGCGAGCATGCGGAGTGGACAATAGATAACTGGAGAAATGTTCTCTTTACGGACGAAAGTAAAGTGAAGTTTTTCAGCGATGATCGTCAAGTGTGCGTGTGGAGAAGCGAAGGAGAACGTTTTCCAGAACCTTGCATACATGAAACGGATCGTTTTGGAGGTCCAAATGTTATGATGTGGGCTGGATAAGCTTGCTCGGTAAAATTGAGCTGGTAATTCTGGAAGAAGGCTCCATAACTACCTCCCGGTATGTCGATCGAATAATTCGGTCCTATGTCATCCCATTTTCACAAAGAGTGGGTGAAAACTTCGTCTTTATGCAAGACAATGCTCGCCCACATACAGCGCGAACAACCCAGAGAGCTCTCTCTGAAGCCAATATTACGGTTTTACCGTGGCCGGCCATGAGTCCCGATCTTAACCCCATTGAACATTTATGGGACCAATTGAAAAGAAGCCTCAAATCGAACTTCAGTAATGTGACTAATCGACAAGAGCTCATAAACGCCCTAAAATTGTGTTGGGAGCGAATACCCGAGAAAAACAGCACCCACTTGATTGAAAGTGTCCCAGATAGATTCAGAGACTGCATACGGAACAGAGGAGGACCTACTCGCTATTAAGCACCATCAAACTCATTGATTTAGGCAATAATAAAAATCAAAATCAAACTTTACTTAAATCAATAATTTCTGTAAACTTTCCTAAAAACTGTAAATTTTGACTAAATTCCATAAAATTGGCAAAACTTACTCTTGTGAATGTTCACACACTTTCGAAAACTTTAATTTATTCATTCCTAATCATAGAAACTGAAAAAAGAAAAAGAATCTGTAAAATTAGTTTATAAAACATGGTGGGCCCTATTTTGTTTTGAGTAGTTTATTATGTAATGATTTCTTATAAATAAAAAAAAAAAAGTAAAAAAAAAGTAAAAATAAACGCGATAAAATCCGTAAAAGTAGTTTTAATAATGTAGTTTATAAAAAGAAAAAAAAGAATCTCTCTCTTTTTTTTTTGTTCGTTTTTTTTCCGCGCTTACGCGTTCGGCAAGTCGTTTCTTTGGGGGGTCTTTTTTAGAGATTTATATAATATTTTATCTTTTGAATATTGTGCGAACATCTTTATTTTTATGCTTTTTTTTAAATGAATAAAGTACTTTATAACAATAGATGATTTTTCTTCTACAGCGATCTTTTACATAACTTTTTAATAATAGTTAATAAATATATATTATATCAATCATTATAAAAAAATAAAAAAATCATTATAAATAAAGAGTACTACATATAAAATGTGCCCATATATTGAAGGTTTGTAACCCCTGGCGTTTTCGATTTGACACATACTATATAGACTCCACAGAATTAGTAACTTATTTATGGGGCAATGTATACTTTTACAACAAAATTCCAGAAAATGTACAAAATTTGTCATTAAACAAGTTTAAATGTTTTATTAAGGTGAAGTGGGTGCCAAAAGCAGATTTTTCACGCTTTATAGGCGCGCAGAAAATCATTTTTTTGTCACTAAAACTACTAATTCACATTTTTTTTTAATTATTATGAAAGTTAAAGATTTTTCTTAGTGAATTATGGTGGCCAAAACACGATTGACACATTTTGGCTCGATAGAAAAAGATCGCAGTTTCCTCAAAATCTACAACTTTAGGTACGTCCACTAAGTAAAAAGCAGTTTTATTCGAATGTAATGAAATCAATTTCAATGAAATTCAGGCTATGTACTCACCAGGAAATACGAGAGTGAATTATGGGTTTATTTTACAATAAGTGTATATATAAATTTAAAAAAATCAAATAAATATTGTCTGATTAAATATATTGGGCACAGCAGGACACAAAAAACCTTTAAATCGAGACCGTCCCATCTAAAGTGGGACGTAAGGTCACGTTAGATATGAGGGAACTCAAATGAAGAAAAAAAATTGAGCTCCTAATTGTAGCTTTTTCGTCGAAATAAATGTAAGAACAAACATTATTTTTAAGAAACTTCTTATTCATTTTGCATTACTTATCCGTGCATTATCAGTTATCACAGCTACTTTAAGTTGCTTTAAAAACACTCACTTTTCCTTCTCAAACTCTTCTTTTTCGATGTTTGCGGGTTTGAGGCGTCCATATTTGTCGTCGATGCGCTGAGCCAATCGGTTGACGACAGTGTGCACGCCGTCGCGGTACTTCGAAGCGCCGCGGTATGGCCCCAGCAGGCCGGCAGCCTTCCTGAAGTGACGGATCTAATGACACAGATTACGCCATCATTAATAAACCAGATACTTTTTTTAATGGTAAATGAGCATAGGCTACAAAATAGTTAAGTGGCTTCTGCAAACCATGCAACCTGGGTCAGCCTTCAAACAAAGGTAACCAAAGATGTTATGTCACCCTTAAGGACTAATCCGTTGGGCTATGTCGGTCACTGGTTTTACTGCGGATATCCTCATTTCTGAGTCTATCACGCAGAGAATCCGTCGATTGACCTCTAGGTCGAAGTTGGACTTCCTAGTTGGACTATTTGTCCCACGTAAACGTACTCGTCAACAACTTCGAGCATAGTGCTCCCAACAACTACCGGCATAGGTGTGACATGGACATTAAACATGATCTTTGTTTTGTCCATGTTCATCTTAAGACCTATCCGTTGGGAGACACCATTGAGGTTATTGAGCATAGTGCTAAGGTCCTCCAGCGATTCTGCCATAAGGACTATATCGTCGGCAAATCGAAGGTGAGTGATGTACTCGCCATTGATGTTAATACCGTATCCTTTCCAGTCCAGTAGCTTGAAAACGTCTTCCAACGCAGCGGTGAAGAGTTTCGGGGATAAAACATCACCCTGTCTTACACCTCTCTGCAGTTGGATAGGTTTCGAACTCCGGTTCTGTATTCGGATAGCCATCGTAGCCCTACTGTACAAACACTTCAGCACTTCGATATACCGATGGTACTGAAGCCTTTTTGGAAATGTTAGTAAGCTGAAGTGGCAATGGGCCGGACATATAGCTCGAAGAACCGATAACCGATGGGGAAGAAAGGTTCTCGAGTGGCAGCCTCGTACCGGTAGGCGTAATGTAGGGCGACCCCCCCACTAGATGGAGTGACGACCTGGTAAGACATGCAGGAAGTCGATGGAGGTTGCGGGCCTTTTGTGTGGCCGCAGCAGTGGACTTGTGAAGGGCTGTAATGATGATGAATGATGATGATGATGAAGGATTAAGATGTATTGAGCCTGCCTTAAAACCTATGTTAATTAGTCAACCTGCTGCTAGGTGGCTTCTACAAGAGTGAGTGTAAGCCAAAATTACTATGTGATAAGTAATAAGGAAATGATATGTAACAAGCTTTAAGAGAGAAATATTATAAATTTTTAAATTAGCCGCATAAAAAGTACATTTACTTATTTTTGGTCATACAAAAAAACCATTATCATATAGTTAAATGTACCGTTCTAAATTATGTTTTTTTTTGCCTCTTTATATCAAATAATGAAAATTTACAATGTTATGGATTAATTTTTGAAATATAAAGCTTTACAGTAGCCTGCTTTGTGTGAACTCCTACATTATATAGATAAGAATGAAATAACTTTGTTTCATACTGTTATAGTCCCCATGACAACACTTGATTCTACAAATTTAAATATTATGTAGATTATAGAAGTAAAAATATATGGTAGATTAAATATATTCAACTTTTTTTTACCAACACAGTGAGGAATTAGATATTTAAAGTCTTTAGGAGTCCAAGATATTTGAAATAATTCAGTAACTTGAGTTTTATTTTTACATGGTAGAGCCATGTTCCAGTTATATAAGTATAGTTGTAGCACGAATGGGTCGGCTCGACCGGGGTAGGACCACGCTCTCACAGAATAGCAGCGTCAAATAGTAGCTTAATGCTGCTGTGTTTTGTATGGTGAGTGTAGAGAACCGGAGACCCTTTCTACTGGAAACGAGGCATTCCATCCAAGTCCTTACGCATAACAACGCATCAGCATTTTGATTCGTAATCGAGGATAGATGTAGATGTCTATGAGCCACAGCAACCACTTACCATCAGGTGGAGTGTGTGCTCGTTAGACAACCTATCTCATAAAAAAAGTTTTGTTTTGTAGCTTAGCGGGCATACCAACAAAGTTTTTCAAAATTAGAAGACGAGGTTACTTACGAGGTAATTCAATCGATGCCAATAACAAGTCAAATGATTGACAATGGTGCGAGGATGGCCTTGTTTGGAACAAAGAATGCACAAGTAGGAGGGCTCGTAGTGTGCCTGCTCTGGCGGGTGTTCGATCAAGTACTCCACGCCCACTAGTGGGGCCCTGCAGCAAAATTAAAAAGGAATTAATAAGGTAATCTTTTTCGAGCAGTATGTTTTATACTTGATGAATAAGTATAATCTTATCTTGTCACTGTAAGGAATAAACCATTCAAATTTGAATTGATTAATAACCACTCTTATTGAATTCTTATTCCTCTAAACAGAACATTTTTTCCTCATTTTTGCGAAATAGACTGATGTATGTTTTATGATAACGACCCAATGCACACACACACTATTTATTATCCTTGCCAATTCCAACCTTAGCAGTACGCCGTAGATGTAACATGTTTAATTGAAAATATTTAAGAGATCCGAGTGCATCATGCTACTCCCCCCACTACCACACTACAGAGTTGCTTTTCAGTAAAAAACCATACAGACGGGGCCAGCTGTCTTAGTAATTTGTTTCTCACGGGTTTTGTTCATCTGTTTACTGTGTTTCCTGTTTATAAACGTTTAGAACTAATAAAGAGTAATCTTCTGACACAGATTGTTTAAACATGACAGATGATGACACCACCAGTAAGGCTTCATATGTTGTTATATAAACAAACTGGCGTCAAAGGTGTGGGGCATCTATTGTCTAGTACTTTGGTGGTCAATTCATCTGCAGTTACAGCAATTCTACCCAATTATGATAGGCTTATGTCCGACAATGAAGAAGTACAAGCTGTAATTATATTAATTTAACCATCACCAACCTTCCTCTCAAATGAATTCATTTTGATAATATAAACATAAAATATGGTTGCTGAGTTTTGGTCAATATCACTACAGCGCATGCATCACATCAAGTCCTGGACATAGGCTTCCACTAAGCATGGCAGAGTTTTAGTATAATAACACAATAATTATTACTTATAATATAGTTCTAAAATATTTTTAATTACATACACATATCGGCGCATTGCTGTCACATAAGAAATAATTGTCGAAATATCGTTTTAAATTTGGAAGTTATATTGTTTAATTAGGAATGATAATGCATTCATTGAAGTTGAATGATATATAACTTTGAATAAATTGGTCGGTACGTTATGCACCACCTACTGTAAGTTAGTTGTACTATGCCTATAACCTTAGCGTCAGTGCAAGCAATAAGTTAACGGTTTTAGCACAATCTAATGAAAGGTATGGCAGCGCACACTTCTCTCGCCTCCTTGACGTCTATATATGTTCGCATACATGTTCATTGGTTAAGGGTAATCTTAATTTGTCTGAGTATTATGAACATGTTACTCACTTCACAGAGTCCAGTGTTTCCTGGATGTGGCAAACAACATCTCTGTACTTGTTGTATTTCTCATCCAGCTCATTTGCTACCTTGTTGTGGAGAATTACTTCCTCGGCCATTTTTTGATTGATCTGCTCTGTTGCTGAGGAAAATAGTAAGAAAATATATTTTTGTGTGAAATATTTTGAGATGTGGCCTAACATCACCAATAGTTTCAGAAAGTTTTATGCAACTGCTTGTTGCAGTCCATTGAAAACCCTAATCTGAAGCTTCATAAGCCTTCCCATAAAATGTCTTACAGAGGGCACTTGTGCCATTATTGCCATACTTGGAAAGCAGGTAGGCCAACTAGTTTTTTTCTGCTATTTGTTAACAGACTATAGGATAAGATTGAAAATCGAGCATACGGTCCACATGATGGTAAGTGGTTGCTGTGGCCTATATAATTCTAGATCATCCTCCATTAAGAATGCAGATGCTTTGTCACCCCTGAGGAATAAGATGGAATGCCTCGTTTCCAATGAAATACGTCACTAGTTCTTCTCACTCATCATACAAAACGCAGCAGTATTAAGTCGCTATTTTACGCTGGTATTCTGTAAGAGTGTGGTCGTCACTTGGTCAAGCCAACTCAATCATGCTACTGTTACTATAATATAGCTGCAGAATGGCTATCCCACGTTTAAAAAATGGGCGACACACATTGTTGATGTTTAAATGAACCATTTCGAGCTGCTTTCGAAACCTATATAACGAAAAACTATTTTAGACCTACAAACTTATAATTTTGCACACATAGTGTGATTGGATTGCAGAGACCAAATAATTTGCTAAGGTTTGAACACAGGACTCTTGACTATGACAGCAAATATGATACCTTAATCAGCATAATATGATAAATGAATTACCTCCAGTTTTGATGACACCTTTCTCTTTTAAAATATATGGGTGCTCTTCAAAAATACTAATCGGCCATACTGTCTTCATCGATAGCTTGGTTTTATGTTTCTTCCCCGATATATGCGTCTGCAAATAAAAACGTAATTAACTGTCTTATTGTTTAATACTCAAGCGCTACTCAATTTTAAGTTGTCATTATATCTTGTGGTGTCAGAGCCTTTTTGACTTATAACAGTATTGAGAAAGTCTATAAGATCTTGAAGAGTGAGCAGCCGTGAATCAGCGAAAATTAGAAAATGAGAATAGCTGAAACAGACCTAGAGGTCATTTATGAATAAAATAAAGAGCTGGGTGCCCAAAATAGATCTTTGAGGTACACCACAAGTGACAACAATAGTTAGATTCGAAATTATAACATACCTAAGTTATACCAATAAATTACCACGAATTCCGTTAAATGAAATTTTATCCATAAGCAATAATTCATGATTTATCTTGTCAAAAGCCTTTTGAAAGTCAGTATACAACATCGGTTTGAACTTGGTTCTCCATGTTTTCGAACAAAAAATTCATTTAATCTGCTTTGGTATAAATATTTACAACAGCAGACTTCTATGAGGTGATTAATACCAATCTCACCTGCAAAATACTCTCGCCACTGCAGACCGCAGCGCAGGGGTAGCATAAGTATATCCAATTCGACGACACGTCTCGCCCGCGCCTCTCCACCATGCACCGAACGCTCCCATCATCGAGTTTTATCTTTAAACTGTTCAAATGCTCTTGAAACTCTAGCTCTGCCTGTAATATAGAAATATAAATTAGACTTTATACATGTAATAATTTTAATGGTACAAATTTTTTAAACAAATTCCGAGACATAGCAGTCCATTACGCGCGACATACATTTTCATAAGTAAAATCAGTCTTAAAGGTACTTTAGTCGTGTGTATTTATGGGATAAATTGAAACAAAAGAATTAAAATATGTAAATATATTTATTTGTACTTTCATTCAGTTTGTTTTTGGTTACCTTTTTTTTTAGTTCGTAATCCTTACTTACCGAATTGCCGCACCAGCAGTCAAGACGTCGTAATTAAAGAATGTAAACAAGAATCGACACCATAATTTACGCACCTAATATTTTCTTTTATAAAATTCGGGCGTGCGCGTATGGTTATCCCATAAACCATTTTTCTTGGGAAATACCGAACTTGAATTTGACAAATGTCATTTTAGGATTAGAATTTGGTATATGTATCCGCTTGAATTTTAGAAAAAAAATTGTGTCCGACTCCTGCTTTCCTAATTTAGTATTGTATCAAGTCCGTCATTTTAAATGTATATTTAGCAATTTAGTAACTATTATTATTTATATGTACCTTACAGGCCAAACACACAAAAATCCAGACACTAAATATTTATTTATTTCATTTTGGGATAACTGCGAGCGCAAACATTTTATCATACGAAGATTGTATGCATGTATCACTACAAAACCTTGATAAATTATAAATATCGAAAAAATAATTGTGTGGAACGAAGCCATATATCTGAGGGATTGAAAAATTACCAATGGGATGGACAATATGAAATTAAATTAAATCTTCAGGAAACTGCGCGAAAATTTGCTATTTAACAGCGCCATCTACTTCATTCTATAGGTAATTTTATGAATTAAAAGTCGATCGACTCTCAAGGTGGTTCGTAAAATCGACGCTAGGTGGTCTATACACAACGAATTTAATATAAATCTCATTCTCTTGCAGTCTAAATCCCTATAGATGTATATGTACTAATTTAGTGTCGCTTTTTCTTTTCATTGAGTTTCAATCACGTTTTTAAAGAAGTTTTCACTTCAAAAATAATATTAAGTATTAAACATCTTCCACAATATGCGCCATCATCAGTGTCACAACGCTAATCAAGCTATTATCATTCAACAGCAGGTAAATGCCATACAATCTGTAGCTGTGCTCGAGCTGTACAAGTAAACTCACCCATCGACTTCTTTACAAAATATGATGAACCTCATATTTTAACGAGTTAATTATTTAAAAAGAAAATAAAGAACCCAACTGCAGTGCCTATTATCTACACATTAAATAAAATTGTCTGTAATAAAAATATAACTGGCTTCTATTAAGCTCAAGGAGTTATTTGCTAGTTTTATAGATCTTCATTTTTATATTGCACACAGATAAATACTGAGTTCAAAATGGTTTCTCGATAATTGAACTCCCCGCCCAAGACCACTATTATAGATCTGCAAGTGTTTTATGCGGATAAGGCCGCGGTTAAAAGCTGCTTATCTAATGAAAATCGGTCACAATTACTAGATATAGGGTGAGTAATGAATTAGGTATGAAATTTTCAAATATTTTGAAAATTGAGTGTGGGTTATTTATGATCTAAACAATATTTCCTCTATAGTCTAACCTCATCATCATACATAATAGTTAGCCTCACGTCGATAACGCATTTTATAATTAACAAAATTTCAATCATCTACGCGTATGCGTACTCTGTTACAGGCAAACACCAAGGTGATTCCATAAGCGTTTGGTTTATCTGAATTAAGCACGCAAAACTATGTATAAATGACAAGAAGTCTTCGGAGTAACATCTCATGTTGTTTTGCGAAAGTCATATTGCTAATCACCATAAAATATAGCCTAAGATACCTGGAACGACAGCAAATCTGCGCTGGAGGTCGCGGGTTAGAATCCCGCACCGAACAAGTATTTGTATGGCCTACAAATAGTTCTTCCGGGTCTGGATGTTTGTCCTTGTGCAATTTATGTTTGTAAACTGCCCTCACGATACAGGAGAAAATTTTAGTATAGGGGTAATGTTTTTTTTTTTAAAAGAAGAGGAAATCTAACGGCATCTTGCATTATAAATCCCATGTCAAGCTGTTTAGGCTATGACCCAAACACACATACAATAATATAACAACCAGCTGTGAAACACAACTCTCCATTTAGCCAGTTGTACACACAGCGGGTACACCTGTTGTCCAAAGACAGGAGATTACATTCAAATCAAAATATGTTTACAGTGTAGTTATCGTTACTACGTATGTCATTTCAAGTCGGAAAGAACTTTTTAATGTTATTACACCACACCACAAATTTAACCTATCATAATTTCCCTATAAAGGAGATAAATATAAACACTGAAAATAAGTATGTTCCGAAATAGAATACTGGGTGTATACTGGCCAATGCAAATGACGTCATAAATTGACGCCATACTGGTGATTCGTTATATCGAGGGTATGTTCCAAAACGTTTCCAGTATACTGCCGAATACAAATGACGTCATAAATTGACGCCGTATTGTACTGGCGTGCCGCTGTGTCGGATATCCGGCCATATTAAAACAATTTTTAATTGTGTGTACGCTGAATTAATAATGGCA
Organism: Parnassius apollo; assembly: GCA_907164705.1. Taxonomy (NCBI): domain Eukaryota; kingdom Metazoa; phylum Arthropoda; class Insecta; order Lepidoptera; family Papilionidae; genus Parnassius; species Parnassius apollo. The sequence goes on along the minus strand of CAJQZP010000478.1, from coordinate 7,592,970 downwards.
GAATTTGTTTTTATTTATTCAAATACTAAAAATGATAGAATAATTGCTGGTATCTCCATTAGGAGGATATAATGATTTTGGAGCACAAAATGACAAAATAATCACCAACACTTTTCCAATGTGGCACAAATTTATGACGTCATACACTGTCATAGGTTTTGGAACGAATCACCAGTATGGCGTCGATTCATGACGTCATTTGCATTGGACAGGACACTGGGTTCTATTTTGGAACACACCCCGAATATGGTGGAATATGGCATCAATGACGTCATTTGTCGTCGTCAAATGTCATCACTCAGATCGTCAGACGTCATCAAATGAACATTTCGGAACATACCCAATAAGTGTAATTTTTATAACGTACACTTGGAAGTTGTTGGTGACACCTGTCAAAAAGTCAATGTACGATATTCCTTCTGCTCGCAGCGTTTGCTGTGATCAGGTAAAACATCTTGTTTATCGGATCGTAATATAGTCTACTACATGAGATAAGTTTCTCATATCGTAATAAAGATTTGGCGTAATCGCCACCAGAAGTAGATTCGCCGTGCAAATATGTTACATATGGCATAATATACCAAATAGTAGCCTTCACCTATCGGGTTCTCTGAAACATTTTTGGCCTTTGCTATACTCGCTTTTTATGATATTTAGAGGACAAAATGGGATGTCCAGTAGATTAACGGCATACGGCAAAACAATAAATAACTAAAATTATCATCTATTCATTTTGATTACGAAAAACTATTGGATACTAATAATTTAATTTTCGAATAATTGCTTAATAAAACATCACCTGTATCGGCTGTAGAGTGGCTTTTCTTGACGAATCGACTGAAAGGAACCACTCTCCTACAGAATACTGTCGTAAATACTCATAACAAAACGAACACTTACGTTTTGTCCATAACGGTAAATAACTAATACAGTAGATTAATGGATACAACGCACTCCACGTATTAATTATTTATAGATGATGATGACGTGGCTGCCTATGGGCCACTTAACAACAGATGTACTTAATTTAAACGACGGAAGCCTAATGGCAGAGCGCGGACCGTGAACTTGAAGAATTGTGGGTTCGAATTCACCATTCGACTATTGTCTTATTAAACCACTCCTAACACAAGCATGTTAAGCTTACCAGGAGTGGTTAAAGGGAATATTAGTAACTTCAATAGCATTGCTAGCTTTTAAAAATAATAATAATAAAAAGACTATACTATTAAGAAACCCTAACTAACACATAATTACACATCCATAAAATCAAATTTACTCTTGGAGATGAAAAGAGTAAGTATTCTTCCACAGGAGTTGTCGCTTTAAATTTTCTAAATAGGTTTGTTTTATTTTCGTTGGATATTATTTATAAAAACGCAACCCGAACATAAATATCATTTATTTTCGGCCATTAACATATTATATACCAGTATGGTGTGTTAATATGGTAAACAAAATATCATAATCAAGGAATCATATCAATTTTTGGTGTAATATATTGGAAATTTATTTAAAAAACTAAAGTCATGTGCCTAAATACAAATATAAGCAATGACCGGGATCACTTTTTAATTTAATGTTGTAATTAGGAAAAATGATTTTAAGGGGTGATTAACTCCTAACTCACCTTTTTTTAATATTTTTTTTTTTAAAAATATAAACAAGCTTTCAGTGCAGGTAGTTTAGTGTAGGGCTACTGCGGTCCATGGGCATCTGCAGCCAACTTCAAACAGTGAGACAACAGATGCATTGTTACAGGACTAAGATGGATTGCCCTGTATATCTACTACCAGCTCTCTATACCTTTAAGACAGAACAGGAACACAGTAGTGTAAGAACTGCTGTTCGCCGGCAGAAATAGGCAAGAGGTTAACACCACCTAGTTAAGTACCTAAACTCTTTTTTATAGAATATCCCGACAAACGAACACACAGTCCACCTGAAGGTAAGTTTTTTTATAGGATAAGGGTGACAAAAGAGCACAGCATCTGCTTACCATCAGGTGGACTGTCCACCTGATGGTAAGTAGATGCTGTGTGTGACATTTAACCTTGATTAAAAATTAAAATGCAGATGCATTGTCACCCTTGAGAACTAAGATGGAATGCCTCAATATCAGTAAAATGGATCTCCAGTTCTCTACACTCCCATACGAAACACAGTATTCTGGTATGTTATCTGTAGTGTAGTATCTGGTATGGTATTCGGTGACAGTGTGATCCTGCCCCGGTCGAGCCGACCCGTTCATGCTACAACCATAATATAGCTGCAGCGTGACTCTACCACAATGCTGTGTCTCAAGGACATCTTCATTATCCTCGATTAGGAATCAAAATGCACATGCATTGTCACCCCTGAGGACTAAGATGGAATGCCTCGTTTCCAGTAAAAAGGGTCTCCGGTCTCTATTATTATATTAATCGTCCAAAAGCTCTGATGGCATTTGGACGATTAATGGCAAATCATCCATAATAAACCTACAAATGAGCTGGAGCTCTCTAACCCGCCAGCCTTGTGTTGTAAGATCGTCCAAATCTTTCAAGAAACTGTTTAAAGGCCAAATGTTTCTTAACATCATAAGTGGCATTTATACATGATAGAGCCATTCTATATTATGGCTGTGATCGCCTTGTGGGTCTTGTGGTCGTAAAAGCCTAGTTAGAGTACTGATCATAAAAGCTCCGGTTCGAGCCCCAGCTCAAGTCAAGAAATTCTAGGTAGCAGTCCCAAGTTAAGAATTTCGCGGTATTTCACCACCGTGCCTCAGAAAGCACGTAAAGTAGTTGGTCCTGCGCCGGATCTCTCTCCAGTCGTGTCGGATAATAATTCCATCTTATCGAAATTTGCACATAAACTTTGGCACTATGATCCTGCCCTCCTAATCATGGCTCCCCCGATTCGACTGTCCGCCGTGACCGTAATTAGGTCTGGAGGACTTACATATATATTATGATTGTAGCACGAAATAGACTCGACCGGGGAAGGACCACGCTCTCAGAGAAAACCAACGTAAAATAGAAGCTTAATGGTTCTGTGTTTCGTAAAATGAGTGTAGAGAAACCCTTTAACAGGAAACGAGACACTTCACTTTAGTCCTTATGAGTGACAACACATCTTACATTTTAATTCTTAATCGAGGATAAATGTAGATGTTTATGGGCCACAGCATCCACTTACCCTAGGTAGACTATTTTGCTCGTTTTTCACCCTTATTCTATAAAAAATAGTATCTTGTCTCATTTTCAGTAAGGCCCATATGCAATATTAAAAAAAAGGCCCTAGCAGTGTATTCTAATGGAGTATTTTAAAATGAGGATACTTTAAAATAAGGATATTTCTATATTTGAATTTAGTTTAAAATGTAGATAAAATATAAAGATAATTCAATCTCTGACAGTAAAAATTATTTAACAAATAATCATATCTTCAAAAAGGATGTGAATTCACGAGGTGTTAGAACATAAAGTACTAGCTTAATGTCTTCCTGATTTATGTTTTTTTTTTGTTATTATGTATATTTCTATATAAGCCAAATAGCACTGTATGACTGGTCACGAGCTCTCTAAAACTATACACCCGATTGACTTGAAATTTTATAGTTACTTATTTCACAATGTTCACTCACTAAAAACGGATTTTACGATAGTCCCATAAAAAAAAATTCTTGATATTTTTCATCTAGGTTCCGCAATAAAATATTAGAAACAGAAACAGAAACTTTTTTATTCAAAGTGGATTATAAACAATACTTATTGAAAGTCAATTTTTTCATTTACCACTAGCAACTCGCAAAAAAACTCTGTCCTGTGAAGAACCAGCAAGAAACCCAGCGGGACTATTTTTTTTTTTCCCAAATAATAGCTTGCAATCATGTTTACAATTAACAACACACGACAAATTAGAAATAGCTTGGTAGCGATCACCCTTCCCAGGGGTTATTATCATCCATAAATTCCTTAATATTATAAAATATCCCTTTTAATACAAACTTAGTTTAACAAAATTTTTGAACTTTGCGTATGACAAATTTTGTATATTTTCTGGGATTTTGTTGTAAAAGTGTATACATATTAGTATTTACAGAATGAATATAACCTATTTTTACAAAAACCACATTTATTTTTGTGTACGTACATTACATTTTCATAAATGTATTGAGAGGCCAGAGTTAATATATTAGTGGGTATAATCTACTTATGTATTGTTACGAGAAACCTATGAAATCTCTAAATTTTAAAGGAGTACTGAGTACTTTTTCACCTGTGTTGGGAATCACTAGGATTGTGAGTGCGACTATTGATCATGATCTCGAGTTGGGCCCAAATAAGTTATTGGATTTTTCTGTAAAGAAATTCTCAGTAGAAGCCTGGAGTCAGGAGATGGGTCTCGAGCCTCAGAAATACGTCTAAGTCCTCAGTCCTTCCTGTGAGTACAAGTACTGTAAGCGCCCGAAACGTCGGGAATTAAAAAGTTAAAATTAAATGCGATAAAATCCGTAAAATTAGTTTCATTAAATGTGTAGGTATTCACGAAAATATAAGAAATAATCATTAAAAATAACTTCTCTATTAAACTAAATTACTAAATTACATTAGAGGTTATTGGGTCTAGAAATGGAGTTAATTTCATTTGGGAAAATTACCAATAGGTACATCAAGCTTGGTTTCCAGAATTTAATATTTTATGTTTTTTGATGTAAAATAAGCTTTTTTATTAAGATTTTGAAAAATGTGTCTACAATATTTTTTTCTTCTCACTATTTAATATAGTTTATCATTCAACAGACTCAAAGGACATTTGTATATCTGAAACAGGAGCCAATTTGACAATACAATTTGTTTATGATTGGATATCAAGCTTATTGTCATGTAACTGAGCTATTTATTTCAATTAAATTTACAATACTGATTAATATGACCGGATCATCATGTCTCAATAATGCGTAAGAACATAGAAAATAGAAAAAACTGGAGAAGTGCAAGTAGATTTCCCACCCAGAGGGTTCCTTATAAACTGAACTATATTTGACGAAAGTTCATCCATTTAGGCCAGGCTTGTAATTTTTGGGATAAACACAATCATTTGGAGCTAAATATATAATGTTAAAGCTAAACATATTGCAGCCCTATTCACCTACACAATCATAAATTATTTATATTTGCAGATCAGCAGGCTTATTTTCCAAATTTGTTGATCTAAAATGATGTTCACTTTGTAGTACATTGCATCATATGTTTTATAATATTTCTGCTTCAAAAAGAAACTATATAGCATACCAAACAATGATATTCATAAATAAAAAAAGGTATAGGTTACTAGCACGGTAAATCTGAAGCGTCAAAAAGTGTTCAATTACACACTGTGGCCCTTGGCTAACAAATATGACGCCATGATTACCATAAGTCGAAAGAAAAGGACAACGATAGACGTTCCAGAACTGGTGCGATAAGAACATGAAGATCAAGAGGGAATGCACTGAAATGTAAGTAAAACATTAAAATGTGTATGTGTGCTGCCACTGGGACGACTGCGTTTGAAACATTTTTTTCGGGGGTTTTGTGGGCATGAATGTATTTATAGAAAATATCATCGATACCAAACAATGTGTTTAAAGTGGCTATCTTTCCGATGGCAACGAAGTTCGAGAATAGACCTGCAGCTATGTGTAAAAAATATATTGCAAATAATTCTTAATATTTTCTTTTTCAGGTTAATATTAGTAATTGGTTTTGTGTTGTAATAATACATGAGTGAATACAAAGTATAAGAAAACTATTTTTTGATGAAAGAATTATTTTCAAAAATAGCCATGAAAATGAACATTAGAAATCCAAATTTGTAAGCCTAACAGTATGATCATTATTATTACAAAGATAAACACATCTCATAATAAATTAGGTATTACTTTTTACTTTCAGAATAAAATGAAAATTAATATCTTAACTTTTATATTTACCTTAGTGCATGAAGGATCTTCGGGCTTTTTTGGTATTTCAGTAACGGAGTCTTCATAGCCCTCTGCCCCTGGGGGGCAATCAGGAAGTTCCATCTTGATTCACTACACTTGACAGTTTATGGCCACAACAAGCTGGTCATAAACTTTTTGTCATTAAATGAAAAAGCTTTTATAATCTTCTGTCTTGTTTCTTCAGTCACCAAATTCTGAAAAATAAATCATTTTCGTGATTTTCATTGTTTATAGTTGTTATAATATTCACTTATAGTAAAATTATTTAAATTGATACTTACAATCTTTGTTCGGTCAAAATACTTACACTGAAGGTAAATTTATCACAGCTGTAGTACAGAAAAAAATAAAATAAAAATATGTTGATTAGTTCATCTCCTAGTTAAAGGCATACACAATTTTTAATGAGTACATTTAAAATTTATGGACTGGATAATTTATTAAAATAAAAAATTATAATTAAATAATACTTCCAATAAGATGTTTATTATTATAAGCACAATATGTTAAATCCACATTTTACATACAAATGAATAAAAATTATAAAGTTTTCTAAAATATTTAACTAAATTTTAGGATGTTTGTTCCAAAAGCATCTATTGTACAGTTCAAGTGTTGCCTGAAATGTTTAAAAAATACCTAACAATAATCAAAGTGAGGATTTATTTTGTGAAAAGTTTAACTGAGGCATAAATTTATTTATCAGCCCCTAAGCAATCTGTTGCTAAGCATGAGTTTCTCTCATATCAGAGGGATTGTTTTGCAATTGCTCCACTCGGCAGGCATTTAGGTGATTATAATACTAAGCACAGCATAGTGGTTTTGAATATATAACATATAGCATATATCATCATCATCATCATCATCATTACAGCCCTTGTTCAGCTGAACATAGGCCTCCCCCAAGTAATGCCACAAAAGCACGGTCCTGAGCTACCTGCACCCATCGACTTCCTGCAATCTTACCAGGTCGTCACTCCATCTAGTGGGGGGTCGCCCTACACTACGCCTACCGGTACGAGGCTGCCACTCGAGAACCTTTTTTCCCCATCGGTTATCGGTTCTTCGAGCTATATGGCCGGCCCATTGCCACTTCAGCTTACTAATCCGTTGGGCTATGTCGGTCACTCTGGTTTTACTGCGGATATCCTCATTTCTGAGTCTATCACGCAGAGAAACTCCGAGCATAGCCCTCTCCATAGCTCGCTGAGCGACCTTGAGCGTCCTCACACGGTCAGCAGTGAAGGACCACGTCTCAGATCCGTAAGTCATTACTAGCAACATGTACTGGTTGTACACTTTAGTTTTCAGAGATTGAGGTATACCTGACGAGAAGATGTGTCGTAATTTCCCGAACGCTGCCCAGCCGAGTTGAATCCCTTGATTGACCTCTCGGTCGAAGTTGGACTTACCTAGTCGGACTATTTGTCCCAGGTAAACGTATTCGTCAACAACTTCGAGCATAGTGCTCCCAACAACTACCGGCATAGGTATGACATGGACATTAGACATGATCTTTGTTTTGTCCATGTTCATCTTAAGACCTATCCGTTGGGAGACACCATTGAGGTCATTGAGCATAGTGCTTAGGTCCTCCAGCGATTCTGCCATAAGGATTATATCGTCGGCAAATCGAAGGTGAGTGATGTACTCGCCATTGATGTTAATACCGTATCCTTTCCAGTCCAGTAGCTTGAAAACGTCTTCCAATGCAGCGGTGAAGAGTTTCGGGGATATAACGTCACCCTATCTTACACCTCTCTGCAGTTGGATAGGTTTCGAATTCTGGTTCTGTACTCGGATAGCCATCGTAGCCCTACTGTAAAAACACTTCAGCACTTCGATATACCGATAGTCAACTTGGCACCGCTGAAGGGACTGCAGCACCGCCCAAATTTCGACGGAATCAAAGGCTTTCTCATAGTCCACATACGCCAGGCAAAGTGGCAGATTGTACTCTTCGGACTTCGCAGGGTATGTATGTGGTCTACGGTACTGAAGCCTTTTCGGAAACCGGCTTGTTCGGGAGGCTGGAAGTCGTCGAGTCGTGCGAGACGATTCGTAATGACTCTCGAAAACAGCACGTAGACGCGGCTCAGAAGGGATATCGGTCTGTAGTTCTTCAAGAGGGCGTTGTCACCATTCTTGAAGAACAAGACCACCGCACTTTTCCTCCACGCCTCCGGAGTAGTGCCACCATGGAGGACGGAATTGAAAAGCTTCTGAAAGACTTCAAGTACCGGTGTTCCACCCGCTTTCAGGAGCTCCGCTGTAATTCCATCCTCGCCTGGGGCCTGAGGTTTTTAAGGCCTGAAACTGGGAAGGATGAAAATCCAGCCCGAGCAGTAGGCACGGCCGCCGGAACCAGCTCTAAGAAATCCGCCAGGAACCAGAGAGCAGCCAAGCATCCTGGAAAGAAGGAAAGAGCAGCCAAAAGATTGCTGGAGGAGTCCACCTCGCCGAGGAGGAGAGCACAAAAATGTGCGACTTGAACAGCAAACAAAGACTGCAAGAACAAGCTACGCTTCTGCTGCTAAAGCAGATTTGGGTGTGGCCTTAACGTGTGCGCGTTCAGGTCACATAACAAAGGAGATAGCTGATGACATCCCCGTGGCCATACAGAGGAAGATGATCAGCGAGGCCTGGAGTAACCAGGACCCTGATGTGTCGGGCCCGGTTTTTAGAGGCAAAACATGTGTATGTGGGGCGGTATACGTTAAATTCCAGGGTCGTGGAGGAAAATTCGTTGATTCCCCACCTAGCAAAGAGGCAGAAAAGAACCCGGAAGTCATGGATACCGTGGCCATGGTTGCCGGTACATCGAAATCACTGGATGTCAAGTCCAGTGAAAAAACTGCCTGCACAACCGAGCCGAAGCCCCCAATGGAAACTGAGCTCAGCGGCAGCTCACTGAGCGACGAAGAGGTCTGCATTTTGCCGTCCAATTCCGACTCGGTGGCTGACGATGAAACCCGAGATCTGCTGGCAGGCTTATTTTTAGGCGGGGACGGGGATGACGCGATCGATGATGGCGTGCCCTTTGTCCAAAACTAGCCTAGTGCAGGCCAACCTCCACCACAGTGAGACAGCGTCGGCTCAATTACGCAAGTGGTTGGAGGCACAAAGGACGGCCATAGCCCTAATCCAAGAGCCATGGGTTGGGGCCGGTAAAATTAAAGGCCTAAACAAACTAAGAGGTAAGTTATTCTACAACTCTGAGCACGACAAGCCTAGAGCGTGTATTTATACTACTAAAGATATCTGTGCAAAACCACTAACAGATTTCTGTTCCAGAGACATGTATGCCATAGCATTACAAAACACACAGGAGGAAAGGTTAGTCGTCGCCTCGGTCTACATGCCTGAGGAAGACACCCCTCCCCCTCACGACCTCGTCAGGCTGGTGAATTTCTGTGAGGGCCGGACTAGAAGTTGTGATCGGGACGGACTCCAACGCGCATTATCCCCTTTGGGGAATGGAAAAACCTAATGAACGAGGTAAGGTTTTAGTTGAATATTTATTTAGCACTAACCTAACCATATTAAACACTGGTTCTGAACCAACCTTCATAAATAAACGCTGTCGCACAATAATCGACCTCACACTTGCAACAGAAGGAGCAGCTAAGCTAATAACGGGATGGCATGTGTCGAAAGAGGCCTCATGCTCAGACCACAGATGGATCTGCTGCGTACTACAGGTCGATATCCCCGCTATACCACCATGGAGAAATCCCCGCAAGACGGATAAAACAAAATACTTCAATAGGCTGACGTCTTCGCTTGCGGGTGTTGGGGGAACTAATACCATAGCAGATCAATCGCTCCTGGAAGAACAGGTAGCAGCTGTCACTAAAGCCATGATCGATAGCTACCATGAATCATGTCCAGTAATCACTCCACCAAAACATGCTGAGCAAAAGCATCAGTGGTGGGGTAAAGAACTGGACAGGAAACGTAAGAAGATAAGAAAAGTCCTAAATAGGGCAATGAATACCTCAAAGGATGAAGACTGGCTTCTATATAAGAAAGCTAAGTCTGAATACAAAAAATGTATCAGGTATCGACGCTCAACAGGGTGGCGCAAATTCTGTGGTAGCATAGAAACCTGTGCACAAGCAAATCGGATAAGGAAAATCCTAGCTAAACAGAACACGCCGGGATCTATCTCTTTAAAGAAACCCGACGGAAGCTACTCAACATCGCCGGATGAAACCCAACGCATCCTAATTGATACTCACTTCCCAGGTTGCTGTGTAGTTGAAAGGGTGAACCGGCATGAAGATGCACTGACACCAACAAAAGAAGACTGGGAATTAGCACAAAGAGTGGTGACGATGGACAAAATCCATTGGGCCATTCATAGTTTCCAACCCTATAAGGCAGCAGGACCTGACGGCTTATTCCCGGCACTTATTCAGTGGGGGGGGGGGGGGGGTAAAGTCCAAATAGTCAGACTTGTTGCCATAATGAGAGCATGTCTGGCTCTTAAATATGTTCCTAGGGGATGGAGGGAAGTGAAAGTCACATTCATACCCAAACCAGGTAAGAACGACCTACAGACCCTAAATCCTACAGACCTATTAGCCTCACATCCTTTCTCCTAAAGACGATGGGGAGGATGTGTGAACGGGAGTTGAGAGGGTCGGCGCTAATTAACTTACCGCTACACGAAAAACAACACGCCTATAACTTAGGTAAATCAACAGAATCGGCACTTCACCAGGTAATAACAAAGATTGAAGAGGCCATCCAAAACAAAGCAATATGTCTAGGCTCCTTCATAGACATAGAAGGTGCTTTTGACAGAACAAATTTCTCCAGCATAAAAGGTGCCTTAAGTAGACATAATGTTGAACTGGCACTGATTGACTGGATAGTAAAAATGCTCAGTACACGAACAATAAAGATTGCTGGTGAATCTCAGACAATTCAGATCATGAAAGGATGCCCGCAGGGTGGGGTTCTTTCACCTCTCCTGTGGAATATGGTCATTAATGAACTCATCAGCAAATTAAACGCTAATCATTTCTATTCAGTCGGTTATGCAGATGATCTGACAATACTGGTCTCTGGTAAGACAGCAAGCATTGTGTGCGACCTAATCCAAGCGGCTCTCCGTATTGTGGAGAGATGGTGCAGGGAATATGACCTAACCGTTAATCCAAATAAACCGGTTATAGTAATGTTCACACAAAAACGAAATGCTAAATAACTATCATCTTCCAAGTCTTTTCAGCACAAAACTCCAACTTTCTTCCAAGGTAAAATACCTAGGTCTTACCTTGGACAGTAAACTTAACTGGAACAAACACATAGAAAACAAAATCAGCAAAGCTAGTTTAACTTTCTGGCAGTGCAGAAACATGATCGGCAAACGATGGGGTTTAACGCCAAAAATTATACTGTGGCTGTACAAAACTGTAATTCGGCCCATGATCACATACGGCTCTCTGGTATGGTGGACCAAAACCAATGAAGCCACCACTATACAAAAGCTTCAGCGTTACCAGAGATTAGCTTGTATGGCTGCCACGGGCTGCATAAGGACAACACCAACAGCAGCTTTGGAGGCTATGCTGGAGCTGACACCGCTTCATCTACATATACAACAAGAAGCAACTTTAGCTGCCATTAGACTCAAAGACCCTAAATCTTTTAAGTAAGAGTAGAGTCCCCCATACAGATATAATCGATAGAATTTACTCAAAAATTCCTATCTTACAAGCCAAGTATGATAGGATCCCAAAAATTGTATTCGATAAGAAGTACAGGATACAATTGAAGGAAACTGACCATCTGGCAGGATTGGGTCCAAGAGAGCTCAAAGTTTTCACAGATGGCTCTAAGACAAATGAAGGTGTGGGGTCTGGGGCATTCTCTGAAAACCTTAATATCCACTTATGCACACCGCTGGGTACCCACAACACAGTCTTCCAGGCTGAATGTATGGGTATCATCCAAGCGGCCATAGCAATAGATGCTAGGAAGGTGAATGACTTCTCCATCAGAATACTGACCGACAGTATGGCGGTACTACAAGCTCTGAGTTGCAATGTGACGAACTCGGGACCGATATACGAGTGTCATCAACGATTGAATGAGGTATGTAAGCACAACAATGTGATTGCAATGGATCAAGGGACACAGTAGATCTAGAGGCAACGATGCAGCAGATGAACTGGCCAGAAGAGGATCGGCCCTAGCAACTATAGGGCCGGAACCAATAATACCAATCTCCTTTGGCTACGTTCGTTCACTGGTATGTAGATACTTCAATAATTTACACGCTCAGCTTTGGAAATATTTAGTAAACTGTAGACAAGCTAGCGAGACCCTACCTGAAATAAACAGTTGTCTAACCAAGGTTCTAATGAGACTGAACAAGCCACAGATCAGGATAGTAACAAGTGCTATCTCAGGACATGGCTCTTTTAACAAACATTTGTTCACCATAGGTGTTACTGACAGCCCCCTGTGCAGGACTTGCATGGGAGAGGAAGAAACGGCGGCTCACGTGTTGCTGATATGTCCAGAAGTCGCTTCATACAGGGCTAAACATCTCGGCACTCGGATCGCTCCCCGAAGTTGCTTGCAACATCAAGGGACTGCTGAGCTTCTTCGGAGAGATATCATGGCTCGAATAAGCATATTATTCCTGCCCACACGCAAAATACGCGCTTAGACGTGGAGTTGCGGAAAAAGTCCATCATAAACTAAACTAAACTCGCTCAGACTGACGTCCGGGATATCATCAGAATAGTGTCGGATAAGACTTGCTCTTGGATCATTACTCACACTTGCGTGTGGCTCCATCGATGATGTGTACAGCTGCCCATAGAACCTCTCAATCTCACTCAAAATCTCAGGTGCCCCAGAAACGATGCTACCACACTCAGTCTACAGCTTTTACAGTTGGCTCTTTCTGGCAGACAGATCTCTGGCAAAGACTTTGGAGCCCTGGTTCCGCTCGATCGCTTCTTTAATACGAGCAGTATTAAAGTTGCGTAAGTCTCGCCGCATACATTTGGAGATCTGTCTGTTCAGTTGCCTGTATGCTGTCAAATCTGTTGACGATTGCAGCCTCATCTCCCGTCTAACAGCCATGAGATTAAGAGTGTGATCAAAGAGTTTTTGTGTTCTTCTGCGGCGGGTCCTGCAGAACTTAGCTCCGACCGCATGGACAGTTTCCACGAGCTTGTCATTCATATCGTCCACTGCACTGCAATCTTCTAGGCACTGAAAGCGGTTACGTAACTCGAGCTGAAAGGTTTCGGGATTCTGGATTAAAGCACGAGGGGGACGGAGCGTTGACTTCATTAGACGAGACCTCTCCAACTTAACGTTTAGGTTGAGTGTGCCTCTAACCATTCGGTGATCGCTGCCAGTTTTCACCCTTGCGATCACTGAGACATCACTGAACAGTTGGCATCTGGTCGTCATAATGAAGTCAATCTCGTTTTTTGTCGAACCGCTGGGGCTCGAACAAGTCCACTTTCTGTGGGGCCGCTTCTGGAAGAAAGAGTTCATCATAAAAAGTCCCTCGTTCTCCATGAAGTCGGCCAGCTGCTGGCCCCTTGGGTTCCGTTGCCCTATCCCAAATTTCCTACAATAAAACTGGGCACAAGAAAGAAAAACAACCTTCAGCTCACCGTTCTTTCTTGTGCCCAGTTTTGCGTTGAAGTCTCCCACCAACACCGTGTAGTGGGTTTTGGAGGAATGCATGGCTCTGGAAATATCCTCATACATTTCCTCCACCTCCTCATCGGGATGTTTCGACGTTGGCGCGTAAACCTGTATGACCTTCAGCGAATACCGTTTGGTGATTCTGAGTATAAGGTACGCAACCCTCGTCGATACACTCCCAATCTTTAAAACGTTGTTAATGAGAGACTTGTGGACGATAAATCCAACATCTCCTTGGGACAGATGGTCGCCCTCCCGGTGATAGAACAAGTTGCCGGATTCGAGAATCATTGTGTGCTCCCCTTCTTTTCGGACCTCTGATAATCCTATAATATTCCAGCGCAACTTGTCTATCTCTTCTTCCAGCTCCAGGATCTTCTCGTCAGTCCTCAGGGTATGTGCGTTAAATGTTTCCAGGTCGAGTCGTCGTAGGTGGCAACCGAACCTCCACCGGAGATTCTTAGCACCCCAGGCCCGCCGTTACCATGGTCGCCACCGTAGCCAGGAATAGCGGGGCCGCCGGGGACTGGGGGCCGTCTATTTGTGTAATTCTTCATGGGGGGTATATTGCCATAGTTGCCACGCTTGGCGAGCGGGTTGGCAACCGCAATTTTTTGTTGTACAGTTGCTGTTATCAGGAAGATGCTGCTGCCCATCTCCTGCCTGTTTCCCTCTGTCGCCTTTTACGACACCCACAGGAAGATATGGGGTAGTGGATATTCTTAACCGCCACAACGCGGCTATAGCATATATATTTAATAGTATTGCTCTCCATCAGATGTCACAAGAATGTTCAGACATCTTTATTTGTCACCAGTTACACTCTTAGGATGAAATATGGTAATTCTCTTGTTCTATTATGTGACAAAAATAATATTAAAATGGAAATGTAGTTTATTATATGAATGAATATTATTTACAATTAAAATACTTCATAAACACACTGGCAAAATGTTTTTTTTACCAAAGACTATAAGGTCACCTGAATATATCTATATCTTACTAACCAGTATTATTTTACTAATAAAACATTTAACAGAGTACTTTAAGGGGTAAAAACTGTTAATACAACTTTATTAATAGACAATGATTATTACACTGATTTTTAATCTTGCTTATTGAATTACAAGGTCTTTATTTTAATCCCAAATATTCAGTTTCTGTGAATTTATCTCAAACCAACTACCCATACTGTAAAGTCTAAATAGCTAAAAAATATAGTTTTCTGTAGCTATAAATTATTTATGTCAAATAAAATTAAAGAGATTATAAAATCAAAACTATGTTTAGTTTACTCAGCTCTAATCTTAAGGTACCCACTGACGATACATCCATTTAGTAGAATTCCAAATGGCCGCACTCCAAATTAAAATTTATCCAGATACGGTACCATTGATGATACTTCCGTTTGGATGCATGGCATCACTTTGAACTTGGCAGTTGTATGGAGGTAGAAATGAAAGAAATCAACATATAGTGAATATTATTCATTGTAACTATATGTGGTAGAGCACTGTCGCATCTATATTATGATTGTAGCACAAATGGGTCGGCTCGAATGAGGAAGGACCATGCTCTCCCACAATAGCATAAAATGGCAGCTTAATGCTGCTGTGTTTCATATGCTGAGTGTAAAGAACCGGATAATCTTTTTACTGGAAATGAGGCATTCCACCTAGTTCTACAGGGGTGACAATGCATTTACATTTTGATTCTTACTCGATTATAGATTCTGTCTATGGGCTACAGTATCAACTTAACATCATGTGGACTGTGTACTCATTTGTCACCCATATCACAGCCCATAGTTTACATAATAAAAATATAATTAATCCAATACACAGTTTATGTTTGATAAACAGAGCACATGTACTACCTTCAATATCAAAGCATAAACTGACACAATAATCTCCAAAAAATGGACACTGGTTCGCCCATTCACTGACAATTGGGACTGATTCCATTTGGCGTGGTGCACGTTTTTGGCATTGACGGACGGTCGTGGATGATGTCCATTTGGACCGGACGCATGGATTTCAATCCGTTTGGAAAACCAGAGTTGGATGAAGTCCATCCAAATGGAATTGTTTTTTACCACTCACGGAACGATTTTCAACTATTGCCACTCCATTTGGATTAATCGACGTATCGTCAGTGGATACCTTTATGTAATGTACAATCACCGGCACGGAAACTTGGCCAAGCGGTTATCTCGCGATAGCAAAAGCTTTAAGTGTTTCTGATGAATGTTTGTTATGCAAGTATGTCAAAAAATGTTTACCCTCAAGTTCAAGAGGGTAATTCATTATGTTTAAGTGCACCATGACGAATTCTTTAATTTTTAGTTGAATCGGGTCATTTGAGCGACTAAGTTCACATTTTAAATTTGTGTGTTGTGAAAAGTTTACTGTAAGGTTATTCAATTATTGTGATCTTGTGTCTTAATTAAATAACTAAAGGTGCTTTAAAGCCAATAAAAATGCCATTAACACCAGCACAAGTTGCACAAGCAGTAGCATTAATTGACCAAGGGCTGACACAGCGTGAAGTTGCTATTGTGCTTAACGTACCACGGTCCTCAATGCAGTATTCACTGAAACGATACCAGGAGACAGGCCGCTACACCCGCAGGCCAGGCAGTGGGGGCGTAAGGTGCACATCGGCCCGGGACGATCGTTTTATTGTTATGGAGATTTTGAGAAACCGCTACCTGACCGCTGTTGAGATACGCCAGCGGCTCCAAATCGCAAGAGGCGTTAATGTTAGTGAGCGTACGGTGAGAAGACGAATGGAGGAAGTGAATTTAAAATCTCGTAGACCAGCACGAGGTCCAGAACTTCTCAGACAGCACCGAGTAGCCCGACTTCAGTTCGCAAGAGAACATGTCAATTGGACCCACGAGCAATGGGCTAGAGTGTTGTTCACAGATGAGTGTCGAATAGCTTTACGTGCTCCAGACGGTCGAGAACGAGTATGGAGAAAAAGAGGAGAGAGGTTTCTACCCATTACCACCACCCAAACTGTGAGTTTCCATGGAGGCTCAATAATGGTATGGGGAGGTGTAAGTTCCGACACACGTACAGAGTTGGTCATTGTCGATAATCGGCTTACAGCTACTCGATACATCGAGGAAGTTCTTCAGGAGCACGTAATGCCTTATTCGGGATTCATTGGACACGACCAATTCCTCCTCATGCACGATAATGCACGCCCGCACGTCGCACATTGTGTAGAGGAATATCTGGAAGAGGTTGGAATACAAAAATTACAGTGGCCATGAGCTCGTAGCCCGGACTTAAATCCAATTGAGCATGTATGGGGTATGCTCAAAAGAAAGATAAAGTCCAGCTCCAAACCGCCACAAACTCTAAATGAGCTCCGAAATGCAGCGCTGGCCGCTTGGGACAGCATACCGCAAGTTGATGTCAGAAACATCATTCAAAGCATGCCAGATCGAATGCAAGCGGTTATCAGGGCTAGAGGAGGAAACACCCGATATTAAAACTGATAGACAATAAAGAAACAGACTTAATTTTTAACTTTGTAGTGTTTTTAAAGTGACAATGGAAAGATGTTAATTTTAGTGAAAACATGTTATCTTGAAAAGAAAAATTTCGGTGAAGTAAACATTAAATTTCTATGTTCTAAAACCATTAGAGACACTTATTGAATGCATCTACCCTTAATTTACTGTTAAAAAAACGTTTCAGTGCAAATAATCAGCAAATTCACGAGTGGCCAAGTTTCCGTGCCGGTGAGTGTATTAATAATAATTGCACTAAATTAATTGATGTATTGATAATGTATTTTTGTATTTTATTTTCAATAAATTTAATAGCTAATTTATATAATCATTTGTTTATAAAGATAATTTCTATTTAAAAATTAAATTTAACCAAGAAGTAAAGAAAAATAAAGTTTTATTGTACTTTGTGTTGCATTATTTACATGTAGTAATTAATAAACCATACACATAATAATATAATAAGGATCAAGTGATTACTGAATTACTAAGGACATTTTAAAAATATCTAGGCATTGTAAATAGTAATAATAATAATTACATTATCCTCTTTTCATCTAATATTATCTGTTTATACATATTTTTATATGTAGTAATTAGTAACCATACAAGAACAACATCAGAGACATGTATATAAATATTTTAATAATATTGTTAAGGCACTATTTTGAAATGAGTTTGAAAGTGCAAGCTCTTTTTTGTACTGAGCCATTACAATGTCTCATTTCTAAAGAGGCAAGGTATTTTGAAGCTCAATAGATTTGAAGTCACAAGGATGGCTTGGAACTAGCTGTAGCTGTGTTTGTATTTCTCTACATTACAATGGATGAATGCCGATTTTATTAGTTTTTACTTATTATCTTCATTTTTTGTGTAGGTTATTTGTTTATATGACAATATTTTTGTAAATATAAAATAAAATATAATCTGATAAAGTATGCAGTACAGTTTTTATAAAAAATATAAATATAACATATACTATTAAAATAATATTCATGTAAAGTATTGTGACATAAAATTTGGAGTAGGTAGTAATTGTCAAAATATTTAACTGCCCATAAATTGTCATATACAGCATAAAATGTACTCTCTTGTATGTCTTACCCAACAACTTGTATGTCCTAATGATTATTAAGAAACTAAACAAAAAGTGATTTTATATAATATTATTCATCCACCATGTTAACTTTCTTATCACACTCTAAATATATTAGGTAGTAATAACATTGTAAAATATTATGTGAAAACAGTGAATTTACTATGTCAGCAAAATTAATTGCAAGCATTCAGGGCATCATCATCATTACAGCCCTTCACAAATCCACTGCTAAACATAGGCCGCCTCCAAAGAATGACACAAAGCATGGTCCTGAGCCACCAGCATCCATCAACTCACTGCATGTCTTACCAGGTCTTCACTCCATTTAGTGAGGAGCCCCACCCCACACTTCGCCTACCTTAATTCAGATCATACTTTCATAATTTACTCTCTTTACAGAAAATAAAAAGTACATTTCCTGACTATATGTCTAAAAAGTGCAATAAATGTGTCACAAAAATTATTTTTATCATCCCTTTATTACAAATGTTTATGGTGCTTTTAATAAACACAACTAAAAAATTTATAACTGTTTTAGCTTTCTAAGACAAGTATCCAATTGTTTGTTCCATTACTAACAAAATGAATAACAACAATCTTACTTTTATGTATCCTTAATTTTATATATTTTAAGATACAAAATTACGTAATTCCCACTTCTTATACACTTAAGATTTTGTGATATTAGGAAACTAAATTCATACTTTTTTAAGATCAGTTTCAACTTGCATTAGAAAAAATACAAATTCCACCATATCACGTTACTATTCTATAAGGTAAGCAATGGGTCTCAGAATAACCTTAAATATCTAATTTTATGCTTTTTGATTACTATTTTATAAACAAATATTCACATCATCGTAACTAAACCCTCTCAGAATATAAGACTTGTGCTTAGCAGTAGGACGTAAATAATTTATTTATTATTTCATTTTTTCTGCAGAAAACCATTTTCTAAGATGTTTTGTGATAGTGAATATATGTCAGAATTCCGAGAAGAGTTTAAAATGCAGAGATGAAACTAAATAAACAACAATGTGGATTGGATGTACTACATAAACAAAATATAAGTACTTACCAGATGAAAACTGAACACTACGATAAACGGCTTATCAATTTTTTTATCTCAATTAACTTTTTAGTCATGTCATAAAATACTAAATAAAGTATTAAATAACACGTAAAAATGTTTTGTTCTGCCAAATTTAGCTGTTATATGAAATGAAAATTAACTTGGAATGTACTGACCTCTTAGATATATAGAAGCATCGGAGGAATGGCGGATTATCCTCAACTTTATTGATACCGGTGTTCTCATGTATCCATTTTACATAATTTATCTTACCAATATATTCGAGCTTATTAGATACTAATGAAAATTACAGGTTAACAAACAAAATTAACTGATAAAGAAAGCGATTGAAACTACATAAAATATTGATTTGTTGGAAAAGAAAAGTCTCACCCTAGTACATACCATAGATAAATAAATATGTACATACTAGATAGTCAGTACTCTATGGTCTCACCACCTTCCACTTTGCCACTGCCCACTGTTTATCTATGGTTCTTCTTAGAATCCACTAGTTAGTCAGGTCAGTGGTTCTTATGTATATCATCATAGAGATATAACTTTGAGCATAGAAAATACCCCATACCGCAAAGGAGAAAGCCGATCTTCTAGGCTCTTTCTTTGCGTCCAACTCGACTCTCGATGACGGGGGGAGTACGCCGCCGACCATCCCGCGGTGTGAGTGCTGCATGCCGGAAGTGCAGTTCACACAGCGCTCGGTTCGCAAAGCACTCCTCTCCCTGGACATCCACAAGTCGAGTGGGCCTGACGGAATCCCCCAAATTGTGCTGAGGACGTGTGCTCCAGAGTTGGCACCGGTTTTAACGCGTCTTTTCCGGTACTCCTACTCCCTAGGCGTAGTCCCAAAATCATGGAAGACGGCTTTCGTCCACCCGATCCCTAAAAAAGGCGACCGCTCAGACCCGTCCAACTACCGGCCTATCGCCATCACCTCCTTGTTCTCCAAAACAATGGAGTCTATTGTAAACTGCCAGCTCATGAGGTACCTTGAGGATCACCAGCTGATAAGTGACCGCCAATACGGTTTTCGCCGTGGTCGGTCAGCTGGTGATCTTCTGGTCTACCTAACTCATAGATGGGCGGAGGCAGTAGAGTTCAAGGGGGAGGCATTGGCCGTTAGTTTGGACATTGCGAAGGACGTCGATCGGGTTTGGCACAAAGCGCTTCTTTCGAAGCTCATTCCTATGGGCTTCCCAAGAAATATTTTCTATGCTCAAAGAGATATAATACCTAATATCATAGATTACATACTGTGTATATCATAGATTACTGCTGTACACTATTATAGATATATATGTAATAAACTTGAAATGTTTGACTATAGAAAAAATAGTTATATAAAAAATATGAGGCGTATCGACGCTGACAATACAAATACTGCCAAATCTTTTTAACCTTCTTAATATTGTGTAAGTGAAAAAAGAAGATAGTGTTTTGGACAGCTACTATAATCGCAATCCTTAACTCTAGCCTCATTGAAAAACCTATTTGCGACCGGGTCGCCATTTATCCACTCGCTGTTTAGTAGTACTAGATTAGTACCAAAGTTGGTACGTCAACTGTCAAATGTTATGTTTAATTCAAAAATTATACCAACAGCTCTTGAGCTTTTGTAGTAATTTACTGTGCCATTGCGTTTGAACTCGTTTCAATAGTAGCAATCGTCAAAAGCAAGATACCCAATTGCAATGTAATCGGATGAGGCATCAAAAGAAGTAGAAATCACCTTAACATAACTTTACACCAGTACATACTTAATTTAACTGAAAGATCTTTAGTTTTAGATTAAAAAAAAATATTCTGCATTCGTTGAAGATTTTCAAATTTGGTAAATGAATTGTACCAAATACAAGAATTACATTGCGATGAATAATTATCATCGTTATATGATCCGCGGTACTTCTTTATATTAACTCCTGATATCTTAAGATGCATAAGAAATCGTGTTAAACTACATAGGAAACTTAGACTAACACCCAATAATGAAACCCTAAAAATAACATATCGTAGATATCGCAATTACTGTAATGATATTCTTAAAAAAACTTACAATACAGTATCAAAGCAGTGAACTTCAAAAAGCCGGCAATAACCGTAAAAAGATATGGGAAGTAGTAAAAAGTGCAACACATCTGAATAAGCATAGTTTAGAGGCAAACGATTCGCAGGGACAACTTTCCACTCCGATAGAATCTGTTAATGAAGTTCTCATTACAAGGAGGTACATAATCTCAACATGTCATTAAAAAAAACAGTTGTGCTACAGGATGGGACGGTATATCAGGTGACTTGCCAAAGATCTATAGAGACATATTTGATCTCCCGATAACATATCTGTGCAACATCTGTCTTTCTACTGGGATCTTTTCTCGTGGTTTTAAGTATTATCCGTCCCATTTTCAAAAGTGGTGATAGAGGCATTGTCTCAAACTACCGACCCATATCAATTTTAACATCCCTATCAAAAATTCTGGAACGCGTTATTAGCAAAAGACTTGTGAACTACCTTGAAACAAAAAAGGTTCTTTCAGGGCAACAACATGGTTTTCGTACAGGTAGGTTACAGATGATGCGGTTCTCGAATTCACAGATCGTATAGTTCGGGGGATGGACGACGGCAAAAAGTCCGATATTCCTGGACTCAGCGAGGGCGTTCGACACTGTCTCTCCCACTTTTCATAAATAAACTTGACGAGCTTGGTGTCAAAAATTTACAGCTAGATCTGTTTAAGAGTTATCTCACAGGTAGAACACAGTGCGTTCAAATAGCAGAGCACACCGGCAATGAAGAAACACTAACGTACGGAATACTTCAAGGCAGTACACTGGGTCCGATTTTATTTTTGGTTGACATCAATGATCTGTGTTAAATGATACTTGAAACGTTTGGTTTCTTGACGTGGTTGCTTATAACTGCATTTTAGAGTAATTTTTTGCGGTAATAAAACATGACATTTGCTGCTTATACAACATAGACTGGCCGTACATTAGATTGGGACTCCACACTCTTGTAATATCCATTATAAGCTTGCCTGTTTCAACCTAGGCTTTGTACGTCGGTAGAGGTCACATTCCGTTGGTCTTTATACAAAGCAATACGCACTATTAGGACAGTAATCCGATGGAGACTATGTGGCTGTGCTCTATGTTATTCTTAGTGAGATTAAAGAGTTTTTTTTATATTATTGCAACCTCGAATTTTGGGAAGATTGTCAAAAGAATTAAAAGCAACAGTTGCGCCAGTTCAGTAAAAAACATCAAATTTACTAGACGTAGAGATAGTAGTTGATTCATAGACAAAAATCATCCATTTTTATAGGAGCGACGCCTGACCAATGATAGTGTATATTATAAAGGAGGTAGATAAGGCATGCTGATACTTCACGTCTTTCTAAACTTGTTCCATTGTGACGTATACATACTTATTATATCGATACAAGGAGTTTTTTTCAAACGACTGCGGAAGGCGTAGACCGTTAGTACTCTTATTAGTTTGTGGCGTAGACTGAGAAATCTATAGACAAATTGACGACTTCTTTCACATTCGCACACGAAAAAGATAGATTTATGCATACTTCTTGCTTAGAAATGAGACAGAGCGGTGTGACTGTTTGTCCCTTTCTCCGTGCCGGTTTTTTTGTTTAGCAAACTACACTTTGCTAAGCAACTTTGACAGTTCATAGCGATCTAAGGAGTTTACAAGTTGGTTTAAGTGAGAAAGAAAGTGTTTTGTGAGCTTAAGATTGGTGAATCTTGTTCAGTTCAGTTCTTAGAACAATTAAACATTTTATCTAAATATGTTTAAAAGTCATAAAGATTATTGTATAACCTAAAACTACGTTATCTTCCTTTCCCACTCGAGGCCACGCTAATCATTAGTCTATAGATTTCTCTGTCTACACTGCGAAGGAGTATACGAAGTGTACGCGTGGGAAAGAGATAGTTAATACTTAAAGACGTTATGACGTTCAAGTTAATGCTATCCCTTTTACACTTAGTTAAAATTGTATACTTTGTCCCTTATTTACAACAAAGTAGAAAATTTCTTCTAGAAAACGTAATAATTATTAAATTTAATGTAAAATGATCTAAATGTATGATAATTTTAAACAAACCTACGTATGATACAAAACTTCTTTGTCTTTTTTATTTTGGAATAATAATTTTTACACTACCGCATCACATAACTCGGCATTTCATAAATATTTTTTGCGTTAGCACGTGTGAGCAAAAAAAATCTCTGTCTTGGGAAGAACCAGCAAGAAACCCAGCGAGACTAATTTTTTCCAATAATGGCTTACAATCATGTTTACAATTAACAACAGAAGACAAATTAGAAATAGCTTGGTAGCGATCACCCTTCCCAGGGGTTATTATCATCCATAAATTCCTTAATATTATAATAACCCTTTTTATACAAACTTAGTTTGATAACATTTTTGAACTTTGTATTATAGACGGGACCGTTTACAATCCATCAAAAATATTTACAGGATTTTATATTATGTTCGAAAACAACGTCCATTTTATGGGATACATCGTGTGATGGTTTTAAAGACTTGAAAGAATTGTAAGCGAATGGAGACACTTCAGAAGTTTCTACCAATTTATTAACATTAATTATTATTCTGAATTACAGAAAATAATTAAATGTAATGTAAAAAAATGTAATGCGAGTGCCAATTTTCTCTTGGAGTAATAGCTTATCTCATTTCAGTGTCCTGTTTAATTAAAAGGGAGTGAGCAGTTGCAATAAGTTGTCAAAACATTTATCACTCATGCGAAAATATTTTTTGTAGTCATCCATTTCTCCAGTAAGTCTAATCTCATCTAATAAATTTAAATGGGTATAACCACTGTTTAGGCCAGATTCTCCTTTTCACTCTTATTTTTTTACCTTTTTTTGGGCTTTTTTATAGAATAAAGGTGAAAAACGAGCACACAGTCCACCAGATGGTAAGTGGATGCTGTGGCCCTATATATGTTTATCCTCGATTAAAATATAAAATGCAGATGCATCGTCACCCCTGATGGCCCGGCCACACTAAGGAGAAATGCCGTTAATTATCGCGTTGATGGACGTTGAATGTAGGTGTGGCCACGAATTAACGCGATAATTTGACAACGGCATTAACAATGCCGTTTCCCGTTTGCCGATAATTCGAATGGCGGTACATCAAAGGATTAACGCGCGAATTATCGCGTTGAAGCGGCCACACTACGTTTGTCTCATTGTACACAGTGAGTACCACGGGGTTGCACGTATGGCTGCGATGGAGTGGAGTAATGAAAAAGCTTTTCGAGATTGAATTAAAAAAAATATTTCAAAAGTACTTTAACTTACGATATGAAACTAAGAAAAATAAGCAGTAGAAAAAAAAACAATTTTTGCAGGTCAAAATTCATTACAGTACAGTATTACGAAACCCTGGGTACGTGCATCTATTTCGCACTTGAGCAGTATTTATGATTGGCTTATTAGTTATTATTTCATTAAAATATATTTACGTTTGTCTTATTATTTAGCTTAAACCATTGGACTTCTTTCAAGTGCAATTTGGGTGCGGGAAAACAAAATAAAACATAAATAGATTTACAGTGTACGTTTCCTGTGCATTTGTAGCATCCGCCATCTTCTTTTTATTTTTATTCTTTTTTCTTTGTTTATTTTTTATTTTATAGGATAGGGTGACAAACAAACACAAAGTTCACCTGATGGTATGTGGATGCTGTAGCCCATAGACATCTACATCTATCCTCGATTACGAATCAAAATGCAGATGCGTTGTCACCCGTGAGGACTAGGATGGAATGCCTCGTTTCCAGTAAAAAGATTTTCCGGTTTTCTACACTCACCATACGAAACTCAGCAGCATTAAGCTACTATTTTACGCTGGTATTCTGTGAGAACGTGGTCCTTCCCCGGTTGAAACATTTAACGCCGTTCATTGGCAAATTTAACGCCATTCAACGGCAAATTTAATACCGTACAACGGCGTTGAAATAGAAACGACGTTGACCGTTCAAGTGTAGCCACTCATTTTATGGCTTTAAATTTAAGGCAATAATTGTTGCGTTTATGGGCATTGACGTTACTCGTTAGTGTAGCCGTAGCATTAGGAATAAGATGGAATGCCGCGTTTCCAGTAAAAAAGGTCTCCGGATCTCTACACTCACCATACGAAACACAGCAGTAATAAGCTGCTATTCTACGCTGATATTATGTGAGAGCGTGATCCTTCCCCGGTCGAGCCGACCCATTCGTGCTACAACCATAATATAGCTGCAGTGTGGTTCTACCACATATAAAAATATATCCTTTTAATATTATTGTCATAATTATAGCCACACAAGCTTTCACTTTGGTATAGACGTAATAAAATAAAAGTGGAAACAATAGTAAAGGATGACCTGTCCTGGAATGATAATGGTATTCATTATTTTCACTGCTTGCTACCGGAATTGGTAGAACCGCGACTTATTCGTAATAAACATATTCGGGATCCAAATTATGTAACAAAAAAGAAAAAGAATGTGAATAGTAGCCCTAAAAATGAAGAGAAATAAAATATCATTATAAACGTAGTTACAAATTCTGTTATACAATATAATCAGTTTTAAAAATTATGACTTAGTTATTATTTATATAAATAAATAAATATAAACTTTGTTGATTTCCCTTTTAATAATAAATCACGACAACAACAATGACATATACCTATATCCATAAGACATATACATGTTATTATACAACAAGACTATTAAATGACGCAAAATATTAAAAACATTAAAAAAATGTGTCGCGACTCCGAAGCTTGCCTGTTCCTTTCTGTTTACCGTACGTAGACCTCCGATTGAGCATTTGGCGCGTATTTGAAATTGTAGGAATCTAGTGACGAGTGTCGCTAGCGGGGCGCGGGTTGGAATAGGTGGAGCCATTTTTAGCGTTTATTTTTGATATGTCGTCTTAATTGTGATGAAAAGATTTGTGTACCTAATATTATACATAGTACATATTTGTGTACATTTTTAAATTCTTCACAATATTAATAAATTGACGTCGGCTTAACCCAGCAGACAGTTGAAGAGTACTCTTGAAGTACCTATGGCCTGTTTAGGTAATATCATTTATGTATTATAATATATATATATATATATATATAAATATTTATGTATAATAAATTATTAATTATTATTAATTTGGGCGAAGATATCGTGTTACATACAAAAAGAACATAGTCGAATGGTCGAATCTCAACCATTTTTGAAGTCGACAGAAAAGACTAGTCTAGGTTGGCAAGAGTTGATAAATAGATAACACAAAATAACTTGATTTTGTTTGTTTTTTATGCAAAAAATGACTCTTTATAATCTGGTATATTTTATTTAATCTTGTACTGCCTTCCACTCTTTTCATATATGTACTTCGTACATAAATAAAAAACAAACAATAACAATAAAATAGTCGTTAACCACAGCACTACTCCTCATCATGATGACGTCACTGTCACGACTGGACGATATCGGAGTAGCTGACCTTCCTTTTTGAAACTTTCTTAGAGTTTCTTAGAGTTGTGTATCGATTTCGAAATCGATCTAACCTTCAAGATCGACTCAAAATATTTTATGTGTCGGGGGAGGCGTAGGCCAAGTGAAGCACAGAAGAAAAGTCTTACGCTTTTATGACAATGGGGGTTTGATATGATGCTGATGCTACCAGATGATTTTGAGATTGAGAAAGAAAATCGCACAACACAAAATGAAAAATTGCTCTTCATACCTTAAGTAAAAAATTAACATTTATTATTTGTAATTTTATATTATTAAAATAAAAAAAATCATCATCATCGACGCTTTCTAAAATGCGAATGAGTTCTGAGGAATCGTTCATGTTGCACTGCACTACTTTTCCCGCTATTCGTTTATGACGTCATCAGGGTTTCTTTGTCTACGTCTATCCTTGACCAAGGACCGGAGCCTAATGAACTGATCAACTGATAATCGATGACGCACTACGGATGCGCCAGAGTTGCGATATTATATTTATTATGCGAGGTTGATTTGATGAAATATTTGAGTATTAAACCAAAGGAGGCGGCATAGCAAGGCATACCCCCCTGCAAAAGGTACGAAAGTCCGACTCATGCTCGTTATATAAAAATAGTTGCTTACATGCAAAAACAAGCAAAAACGTCAAATCTACAAAAGGACAACGTGACTTTTCATATGTGAGTATTTTTAACATAATATTAAAGTAATATTATCATCAAAACTGGTACTTTCTAAATATTTTCATCCAATACTAAGTGTTGCCATCATAGTTCATAAAGTGAAAAATAATCTATTTTTATATAAATATAATTTACTACACAAGTTAAATATATTAACGAAAATGTATTCCGTAATAACTAAATAAGTTTCTGATGAATAATAATAATTACATATAGATGTGTGGTGAATTGTGTTAAATGATTTATATATTCAGCTCAATTTCAACAAGATTCTGAATATTATATAATATAATCGATAACTATTATTTATTAAAATATTATACAAAATAAAGGGCAAATAAGTCAAATAGAAACTTGCTACCTCGCAGCAGAAGTGTGCAATTTTTATAAAAATAAACTGGTATCAGTGCAACAGAAAGTATTGCACTATAGTGATGTGCGCCACAACTTTAGCTATCGATAAGTTAATTAACAATGCGGGTTTGTCTGCCGAACCGGTTTGAAGTTTTTCTTTAGATTTTTTTAATAAAGTATTACAAAAAGTAGTAAATTTTTCTATTATTGGTTTGTTTTTACAGATTTCTAAAAGATCCTCTTAGGCGGCAAACTTGGATTGCTGCTTGTCGAAATCATAACTCTTGGATAACCAAACGGACTAGCGCCACTTGCTCCGAACATTTTGAAAAATCATGTTTCATACCCCAAGCTAACAATAAAAGAAGGTTAGCCAACACTGCAGTACCAACCTTGAACTTGTAGGAGGTAATTATGTTTAGATTAAATATTTTCACTATTATCTTTGACACCAATATTATTCTACTCGAAAATACATATTTTCGAATTTCGATAAGTTTACAAAAGCATTAATATGTCAAATTCAATATATATATATATGTACACGCTAACTTGCCAGGCAGACGTTTTTCTGCCCTTTTCGACGACCCTTTGTCATGTCCTACTAAAATCCTTAAATTCACAAAAAAAAACATTGTGGGTCACTCATGGGCAAAAAAAACTATCCTATCTCTTGGACCAAACTGCACACATCGGTACAATATGTAACGTAAATTACGCACACCCCCAGACACCTCACGTAGTATATTATGTTATAATCATAATACATGCACTGAATTTTTCGTTAAACATTTTTATGCACTGATTATTTATTAAATTAGTTATACTAATTCCAGAAGAATGTCATGGTCACAGTACAAATCCACGAACGCAAAGACGTTAACATGCTTGAAATAAAGTTAATTTTTCTTTATTTTTATTAAATGACAAAATTAGTAATAATACAAATAAAACTGCACTCTTAAAAGTCTTATTGCCTTAAGTTACGGTCCATTTCTGTTTGTTTTGACTGTACAGATTTAGTGTGACTGTAATTTACGTAGTTTTAATTACTTTTGGGATAAAAAATTACCTATATTAAAAATGATAGGTATTGATTTAGTAAACGATTCTGAACAGACTACTTTCCGAAAGTGCGTTAATTATGTTACGTGTTGTATATATATATAGCTTGAACCTTCAAACTTATATAAGTAAATTATTTATTTTAGGTTGATCGTAGTGATTGTACAACATCGAAAAAAAGAAAGCTGGATGTTCCGGAAACTTCCATTTATAGCCCCAATATTCCTTTTATATCTCGAACTAGTCCTACTCCCACTGCAAGTAAGAGCCAACACTTGGAAGATACGCCCAGGAAAATTAAACTGAAAAATGCCTTGACATTGCATAAAAAGGCTTCAATCGCAGAAACGATATTTAACGAAAAAATTTACAAATTTGCAAGAAATACTAGATTCGCTAACCGAGACCTCTTTGATTAATAAAGAAAACAAACAGGTCCTAGAAAAGATAGGAATTGAAGAAAGTGAACTCTTAAAGAGACAATTACTTAAAAGTAAGACTGGAAAACTACCCAGAACTAAATATTCCCCAGAATTAAGATGTTTTGCCCTAACACTTAATTATTACTCACCAAAAGCCTATCGCTATGTAAGTAAAACTTTTGGAAGATGTTTGCTTGCACCACGAACATTGACTAAGTGGTACAGTACCATCGATGGCCGACCAGGGTTTACTCAAGAAGCGCTAACGGCATTAAAATTGAGAGAGGAGAGTAACCATGATAAAAAAATATTGTACCTTGGTCATGGATGAAATGAAAATTAAGCAGTTGACGGAATACCATGCTAGCAGCCAAAAGCATTATGGCTATGTCGATTACGGGTTTGATTTTATATCCGACAATTCTGATGAAGCTACTGACGCATTAGTTTTTTTTTGGTCGGTATAAACACAACATGGAAAGTACCCATAGCCAACTTTTTGATTAAGGGTATTAGTGCTGAATTAAAAGCACGGCTAATAACACAAGCTTTCTATCTTGTTCATGAAACTGGCATCGAAATAAAGGCGTTGACATGTGATGGTACAAAAACGAACCTCGCCATGGCGGAAGAGTTGGGCTGCTCCTTGAACCCAGATCGACTGCAAACTACTATCTTAGATCCAGCTTCAGGGCAACAAATATACTTTTTTCTTGATCCTTGCTATATGCTTAAATTAGTACGCAATTCATTTCAACATTATGGAAGTTTTTTTGAAAACACAAATCAAATTCAGTGGTCATACATCCAAAAACTTAAAAAGTTACAGGAAGAAGAATTATTTTATATGGCTAATAAATTGAAAGCAAATCATATATATTTCAAAACGAAAATCATGAATGTCCGCGTTGCAGCACAACTTTTTAGCAGAAGTGTTGCTGATGCATTGCTGTTTTGCGAAAATATGATAAAATTACCTATGTTCGAAGGAGTTACTCCAACAGCTGATTTCCTGAAATTAATCAATGATGTTTTCGATATTTTAGACTTAAAACATGGTCTAATGGTTACAAACAGGCATTAAACGTAAAGAATTATGAAAAAGCATTTACCAGGCTAGATGAAGCTAAATCGGTACTCATGAATTTAGAGACTAACATTATTAGTCGTAATAACGTGACTAAACGCATGAATATTCTAAAATCTCCTCGATACACAGATTTTCTTGGCTTTTGCGTATGTATTGAGAGTGCAAAAGGTTTATTTGAAAACTTAATATTATACCGAATGCTGCACTAACTTATTTACCCCTTCAAAAATAAGTCAAGACCAGACAGAGATTTTATTTTCTATTATCAGAAGCCACGGTGGTTATTCTGACAATCCAACTGCACGTCAATTTCAAGCTTTTTATAAAAAGCTGTTAGTGCACATTGAATTGATCCGAAATGAAAGAGGTACTAATTGCATTCCTTTAGAAAAAAATTCAATTTTAAATTATACATCAGCAATTGACAAAATCAATAGCACTTCTCGACAAAGAAAAAACGGAGTCGGAGGATATTGCAATACTTGCCACAGATAACATAAACACTGAAAAAAGTATGATGGATGAAATAGAAACCTACACATATTTATCCCCTTTTGGCGAAAAAGTGGTGGAATATATTGCAGGGTTTGTCGTTTTCTCAAGCTTAATAAAAATTAAATGTGAAACATGCACTAAAGCCCTCTTAGGTCAGACTAATGTAAAATGTCTGACTTATCAAAAATCTAGGGGTGGCTTAATGTACGCATCCCAAGAAGTTAATGATTTATGTCGCCGGTGCGAGATAGAAATTCGGAAAAATTTTACTGCTGACAAAAAATTAAGGCGTCTGTGTACTACACAATATATTGTTTCAAAAACTCTAAACCAATTTATTGGTAAACCATTATTTTCAAGCATAGGGTAACATTATTTTGATAATGAATATGTTACGTATAATATAGAATTAGCGAAAGTTGTGATAGAGAAGTATAGTAATATCAGAATCCATTATCTGTCTGAAAGAAATGACCCGGAAAAATGTATCCTTCATATTTATACTAAACTTATTCATTTTAAAAACCAGTATATAGCTATTACACGCCATGTAGTTTAATATGTAATATTACGTTCAATGTAAATAAAAAATACAAACACTAAATATTCATACAAAATTAACAGAAATAAAACAAAATTATTATTTTAAAAGTCAAAAGCGTTATGGTTTTATTGGCTTTTGGAGTGGATAAGTTTAGTACATATTTGACTAACGAATTTTTTGGAATCATTCTTTTTTTACGAGGTAACTAATTCTAGTGCTTGCATATTTTTCTATTCCAAGTTTGCCAGTTCAATGTTATGTGGACCTGGAAATAATGTTCCTGTATATTGAAAAATTTCGGCCTTCTAACAAAAAGTTTAAATATTCGTTAATATTTCTAATAAATATTGACTGCTTAAAATTTTGTCAGGAGCTAAGTTTTTTCTAATATCTATTTCACAAAGGCGACATAAATTAATCACCTCTTTAGATGCAAACAATAAGCCACCTCGACTTGTCTGATTAATTAAACTCTTTTTGTCCGGTGCAACCAGAAGAGGTTTTATGCATGTGCTACACTTATTTTTTTATTATAGTAAAAACAGCAAAGCCCGCTTTATATTCAACCACTTTTTTGCTAAAGAGTGACAAATAGGTATAAGTCTTTATTTCTGCTACCATATTTTTTTCAGTTGTTCCATAGCACAACAGTTTGTGCTTATTTCAGTTCTGATCAATTTGATATGTGTTAGCAATTCTTTTATAAATAGCTTCAAACTGATGTGCGAATGGATTATAATAATGGCCACCGTGACTTCTGATGTGTGAAAATAAAATTTCTATATGGTCTTGACTAATTTTGTGTAGTGATAAATAAGTAAGTGAAACATTTGGGCCTAATGCCAGATTGTCAAATGTGCGTTTAGTACTTTCAATGCACACAAGAAATCCTAAAAATCCCATGTAACGAGGACCGTTTAAAAATCATCTCTGTACGAAATTACGAGAAATGACATTGATTTCTACGTTTAATGGAACATCTTTAGCCTCATCCAACTTGGCAAAGCTACCTTTGATAGTTATTACTATTTAATGCTCGTTTAAATCGCGAAAATATCATTGATTAATTTTAAAAAATTAGCTATGAGCGCAGCGTTTTCAAATAAAGATAAATTTAGTACAGTTTGGATAAAATATTCATAAAACTTAAAAGCATTACGCAACAGTTTCAGCATATGGCAGGTATCTAGAAAAAAAGTTTGTGTCTTTTACGTGGATCTAATATCCGTCCGTAAATTTTCTGTATTCAAGCAACAGCCTAAATTTAATCCATAGGTTTCATGAACTATGTGTAAAGCTTGAGTTACCAGTCGTGCTTTTAGGTCAGCACTTGTACCCTTTATTAAGAAGTAACAAGTGGATACTTTACAAGAAGTATTAACGCTCATTAATAAAAATGCTGAAGCATCAGTAGCGTTCTCCGAATTGTCAGAAATGAAGTCAAATCCATAATTAACATAACCAAAAAGTCTTTTAGAACTTGCATAGTAATCCGTCAATTGTTTTATTTTCATTTCATCTATCACTAATATACAATACAATCTCTTGTCAGGATTACTCTCTAGTCTTAGTTTTAAAACAGTTAACGCTTTTTTGTGTACCCAAGTCGGCCATAAATAATACTATACCACTTTGTTAATAGCACCTGTTGAAGGCAGACAAATTTCAAAACTTTCGATATTTCGCACATATCGTTAAGCTTTCGGTGAATAGTAATGTAAAGTTAAAGCAAAACATCTTTCTCGAGAATACTTAGCCCTAGGTATATGTCACGTTTTATTTTTTAAGCAGCTGTCTGTTTAAAGTTCGCTTTGTTCAACTATTATATTTTGTAAAACTACTGTATTTTTCTAATTTATTAAATATTTTCCAGATAGTTCACTTAATAACTCTTGAAAATCAACAACTATTTTAAAAAGCGGTTTTGTGATTGAAGCCTTATAATTAAAACAAAACTTGGTTAACACCATCTAAGACGATAAACTGATACGACTTTTCTTTTTACAAATCTGATTTTTAAAATAAGTTAACTAAACCTCCCATTTCGATTTGTTACATGTTTTAAGTTTTATTCTGCATAATTTAAAATAAACCTGTAGCAAAATAATAAACTTACTTTCAACAATTTCGACGTTTTTTTTTCCGAAGATCATTTTTAAATATTAAAAAAAAAGAATTTCAAATAACACCTCGGCATTATTTATCTGTATTACTTATAATCAAATAAAAACATATGCGGACTATGATTTGTTTATCGATAAAAAATATCGACATAGTCCACACCCTACGTTGCTTACGCATTTGAACAGCGTCACGCGTTGGTGGTATACGTAAATTCAATGAACACAAACGTTGTAGTGTGCGTTTATAGTGACGCGATTTAATTTTGCGTTTGTAGTAAAGTATACAGTTGTGTGTTTATCTTGCGTCCCCCTGATGTTGACAGAATTTTTGTTTAGGAATTAACGCGCATAGCCAGAGTATATAGTAAATGAGTGTATATAGTAGTAGTACAGAGTATATAGTAAATATGCCATGGCCTCTCCAGTTGGTTGAATATTCAAAGGATGAAATTTTCTTTTATTTATGTAGCTGATGATAGTTTTATTTTATGCTTCTGACCTTTTGTTGTATTCAGATATCAATAATAATTTAAAAAATAACACGTTTGCGTTTAATTTTGAATAGGTAGTTTTCAATAAATCTATGTCTAACGCATTACAACACTAGCGGTCTAAAGCTTTGGTCTCTTGATCGTAACCACAGAACACTATTATGATCGTAACGCACAACGCTGCGGTATGCTGCATACGCATACGGTGCCGGACACATAATCGTATGAAAAACGTGTCGAATGGTCTCTTGTTCTGTCGCATTATGCGCCACAGAACACTAATACCCTTAGGCGGGGTATGCGCAGCGGCGAAGGGCAAGCGCGGTGAAGCGGGGAGCGGGTACTCCGCTGTCCGCTCTGCGCGGCGTCGTTCACGTTCATCGCTGCGGTGTGCGTCACGGGTTGACAATGGATTTGTTTGAAGATAATTTAATAGAATTAATCCGCAATTATCCCTCTTTATATAAAAATAAAGACAAAAAACTTAAAAGTTTAATAGTCAGAGAAAATTGCTGGAGGGAGATAGCTGTGAAGTTGAATAAAACACGTGAGTATTTTTTATTCCTTCATTTATTCGTCAGTGGTAAATAGGTTACAAAAGCGGCAAACATTTTTAGTGACACATGGAACATTTTAAGATAGGTTGTGAACTTGGATAGATTATATAACAATTTAACATGGTAGTATTTATTTAGTGTTATAGTAAAAAAGCAAAAGTTTTAATTACTTATTCGATTTTAACGAACTTTGCCTATGTACTTCATTGTCTTGCCAAGGTACCCTATACACTACCATGATCACTGTTGAAATACTGTGAAATAAGTCGCGTGTTACGGAACCACTTATATTATAATTTCTTCCCGATATACGCGCCATAGGAATTACATTTTCAGTGGGTATTAAGCATGGGACCGATATATCAAAACGTAACTAATGACGTTATGTTATCAAATATCATATCATATCGATAAACCTAAGTACAAAACCGTTATCACATATCCAACCACAACCATATACCTAACCAAGGTACGAAAACGAAACCGAAACGCATAACGCAAACTGTGGAACGATATCCCAAAACTGAAAACGGCCCACTAACCGATGACCTTCGTTGATATTCATCGCTTTTCGTTCTTGCAGCGATAGTTTAAATAAGTATAGAAAGAGATGAAGCGAATATGGGTATCGTTGCGACGTTTTGGTAGTTATGACACAACGGTGCACATTGCGAAATATAATATATAGCTAAAGCAATAAGGTCGAATTTTAAATAGTTAAAATTGCCTAAATTTTAAGTTTGTGTAGTTGTGAGGGTTATTAAAATTCAAATGATCTTTAGCTCATTAGGCACAAGGCTTAGATTTGTAAAACGTAAAACGCAAACACCGGAACGATATGCCAACACGGCCCACTAACTAAAGCGATGCGATGTCCTTCATTGATATCGAGCATTTAACCTGAATAGAGTAGTAATGTGAGCCATCCAATTCCGAAACTGATCAGTGATTTGTCACTGATAAATAGCAATTCACGCTCGCCCTAAAACAGTACCTCACCAACAAGTGATCTGTGTGTACGTCCCCCCGATACTCCCGAAAATATTCAGTTTGGTATATTAAACCCCATAATGTCGTGTTGTTCTATTCGGTGGCGTGGAAAAAACAGCAAGACATCGAATTATAAAACAGACGGAATCACGTTTCATCGGTAAGTATCAATAAACTTCGATTTTGTTTCAATTTACATCCATTTAATACGGCTCAAGTTAAACTGGCCATTTAGTATGAATCACTTGGACGCTTGTCTATGCGTCTTGCTCTTACCTAGGTGTAAACAATATAAGCCATCTCATTTTATTTATTACGTGTTTACTAGTGCTGAGTCATAATCAAATTACCGGATTATACCGGTTTTTTTTATTTTACCGGATATTTACCGGAAAAGGTTATTTGTTTAAACAAATAAGTAGATGTAATAAATTGAATACATTTCAAGACAAAGTTTAAATAAGTCGATCTAGAGTGAGTAGTAGGTAGTGAGTTATTTGTCGATTAATTTAAGCAGACCAGACCTCAATACAAAAATATCCTACTAATAATAATACAAATCCTACTAAAATATAAATCTGAAAGTGTGGATGTTTATATGTTAGGATGTTTGCGTGTCACGCTAAAAACTACTGAACGAATTTGAATGAAATTTAGCACACAGACAGTTTATATCCCGGTTTTCCCCTCGGAAACGGGAACTGTGCGAGTGCAACATATTTTGTAATTTGTTTTTTTTTTTAGGTTTCTTAAGGATCCGAATCTTAAAAAAACAATGGATAGATTGTGCAAAAAGGGAAAACTGGTTTCCAAGTAATTATAGTGTCATTTCCTCCAGACATTTTACAGAAGATTGTTTTTATACATCAAAAAGTCGCCGCCGCTTGTTTGATACCGCAATTCCTACACTAAATTTGCCTGTAGTGGTAAGATATATAATAAATAATCTATTTTATTCAACTTCATTATCAAACCTATTGTCTTTAGAGACTCGATATATGTATTATTTTGTTTTCTTTGCAGAGTAACATATCAGTTCCAGAAGATGCAAGTCCGATACCATCATCGTCTTCTCAAAAAGGAATCCATATCAACTACACCAAGGGCAACTAAACGAAAAGCTACCGAATCTGAAACTCCTTCAAATTTCACTCTCCGACCAAAAAACGTCTTTGCAGACGTGTTTTTCAGTTAACAAGTCAAGTTAAGCATAAAATAAAACAATTAAGGTATTAACCTTTTCGCTGCGCAATTCGTTTTGAGATTTTGTGCCTGCTGTGCGCATTTATTTTAGTAGTTTCATCTTTATTCGTGTTGAGCAGTTTGACCATTTAAACGCTGCGAATTAATTCGTGTTGAGCTGTTTAAAGAAATTAAGTATTGCGAGTTTATTCGTGTAGAGCAGTTTATTTTTTTTAAAACATGAATAATACATAGTAAAAATAGTCGTATTGAGCAGCTAACTAATTTAAAACTAAGCGCGAAAATATTCGTCGGGAGCGTATGATACACAAGTTTTTTTTTGCGAATATATACGTGTGGAGCAGCGAAAGGGTTAAGGGACAAAGTCCGTTACTATAAAAAAAGAGTGGCATCTTTAAAAGTTATAATAAAGGAATTAGAAAAGAAAAATCTCATTAAAGCCGAAGACGCAGATATTTTAAAAAAAATTGGTGTACTTAATCAAGAAATCGTACATCGTCAGTATCTGAAATGTAAAACGGGAAAAATTATTAAAAAGAAATATTCGTCTGAATTGAGAACTTTCGCTCTCACATTGAATTTTTATTCATCAAAAGCTTACAAATATGTAAGAAATACCTTCAATACTTGTTTACCTTCCATGCGAACACTAACAAAATGGTACCAGAGTGTGGACGGTAGGCCGGGTTTCACAAAAGAGGCTTTCAACGCCTTAAAAGCCAGAGCAGAAACATCCAAAGAAGAGTTGATGTATACCCTTGTATTCGATGAGATGAAAATAAAAAGCAAGATAGAATATGAACCATCAACTCAACGTTCATTCGGCTACGTGGATTTTGGTATTCAACTGGAAAATGACTGCAATAATGAATGCACAGAAGCACTAGTGCTTTTAGTAGCCCCATTCAACGGAAGTTTCAAAGTACCAATTGGTTACTTTCTAGTTGATAAAACCAGTGGAGAACAAAAAGCTAACCTGGTAAATATTGCTCTTGAGCTGTGCCATGAAAACAAAATTACTGTCAAAGCGTTGACCTTCGACGGCTGTCCAGCAAACTTGGCAATGGCAAAGCAACTATGATGCAAATTACAAAAAGAGCAGCTAAAGACGAGCTTTAAACATCCTGTGACGAGTGCTAATGTTTTCGTATTTTTGGATCCCGTGCATATGCTCAAATTGGTCAGAAATACTTTTGAAAAATATCAAGAATTTCAAGATGAGAACGGCAACACTATACGATGGGATTACCTAAAATTATTACAGGAGCTCCAAGAAAAAGATAATTTTGACCTAGCCAATATGTTACGCGCTGAACACATTTATTTTAAAAGGAATATAATGAAAGTAAAATTAGCTACACAATTGTTCAGTCGCAGCGTAGCTACAGCATTAGATTTTTGTGAAGTAGAGTTAAAATTGACAGACTTTCAAGGATGCGTGCGACATCCAGAATGATCCTACTCATAAACGATTTATTTGATATTTTAGATTCCAGAGTTCACGGGTATGGATACAAACGGGCTTTGAATTTTGATAATCATACTAGAATCTTTGATAGACTAAAGGAATGCAAAAGATTTTTGGTGACTGTCACTACAAAAATAATAATACGAAAGAAGACGCAACACGTAAAATTGATAGAATCACCACGGTTTACAGGATTTCTAGGTTTCTTTGTTGCAATCGAAAGTACTAAAGGTTTATTTAAGGATTTAATTTGTGATGAAAATTGTCCTATATGATACTTACCTATGCACAAAATTTCACAGGATCACATAGAACTCTTTTTTGCTAATATGAGATCACATGGTGGTTCAAATGACAACCCTACACCCCGCTTATTCGAAGCCATTTACAAGAAATGCTTAATTCATACAGAATTATTACAAACATCGACGGGTAACTGCATACCGTTAGAGAAGATATCAATTCTTAATTGTTCTTCGGCAATCACAAGAATAAACTTGACCTCTCACAGCGAAACTGAGCAGACTGTTAATGATGATGATCATGAAAACGAAGAAGAATTTAATATTCGGATGGAAGCTGTCGAGCTTTCGCAGTTTTCTGAGAATGTGATAGAATACATAGCAGGGTATGTGTCTAGCGCACTAATTAAACGTATTAAATGCGCCACTTGCGTGCAAGCATTAGTATGCTTGTCAGAAAATAAGAGAAGCTTAATTTTTTACAGAGATAAGGGGGGGCTTAATATATACATCAGTTAATGTGCAAAAAATTTGCCGCCGTTCGGAGCAATTCATAAAAAAAACTTTCATTGAGAGTGTAGACATAGTACGACGATGTACAAGTGACTTCTTAGTTCACAAAACAATGAGTAGTTTTGTAGGAGAAAAACTATTTCCCGAATATGAGTACCACCAAAATTACACAGAAGAGACAAACCATATAACTGATTTAGCTCAAAGTATCATAAAAAAATATGTAGATACGAGACTAACATTCCTCAGCAAAAGAAAGAAATATAACGAGAAACAAGCAGTGAGAAGAATTTATACTAAATTAATTCACTTTAAAAATCAGTAATAGTAACGCATAAGTAGCATTTAAATCTTGAATTTATTATACCTACCAAAGCTATGATCGATAACTAAATAAACAAAAATATTAACATTTTGCGAGTTTTTCCTTAATTTTTCATATGATACAATAGTTTTATTTCATTAATTTTTTTATATTTTCATTTATAGCCTTAAATTCAATTTAATTTCATTTATTACTATATTTTTTAAGTATGGAAGTTTCATTTAAAAGTTATTATTTCGAACATACATATAAACATACACACACGTACTTACACCTCCATATACTCTTACCTAATAGTCCTAAATAAAAATTATATATAAATCCGTTATGTACCTACTTACCTGGTCCCATAATACTTACCTGACCTATAAGGGTTTCGTTTTTTCCTTTTCAGGTACGAAACCATAAAAAAGTTTAGGCTTTATAACAACTTTCGCTCAGAACAACCTTTTTGACTAATTTCAACATAAGATATATTATTTTAAGATATATTATTACAATCTACCGAAAAATAATGCGTTACATTGTAAGCAGTATGTTACGGGTTCACAATCTTTCAACAGTTTACATACTCGCGAGATAGATATTAAACTTACGATTACGATTTTTACGGTTTACGGTAACAAATATTTTATTGGACAGCTCTAGTGCAATACTTGACTTTGAATCGGCCAATCAGAGCGCAGCGACCGGCGCAGCGTTTTGGCGGAATTTGTTTTCTCAAAACAAATAACAATACCGCTCTATTTCAAGTTAAATGCTCGATGTTCATTGGTTCTTGTTCTTGCGACGGTATCATAAATTCGTACAGAAAGATAGAATTTCTGTTTTGGGAATTTTAGTTTCACACGGTACGCAATGCACATCTGGATATAATTACCTAAAGCAAAAAGGTTGAATTTCAAATGGTTAAAATTGTCTAATTTTTAAGTTTTTTGTAGTTGTGAGAGTTGTCAAATTTAACCTTTTGAGCGCCAAAGTCGTCTATACGTGACCAGCACCTGCGTGCCCTGAGCGCCAACGACGTCTATAGTTGACAAAAAACCCGGCCCACAAAAATATGAAATATAGACATTGGAAAATTATTACTGGTATTTTAATTCTACACCCCTCAAAAAAGAATAACTCAGCAACATGTGAGTATAAAAAACAAGTCTCCTAGAGCCACAAGTAGTAAGAAACATTGAACTAAAAAAAATGGATTTTTATCTAAGCAAATACTATGTCCAGCACGCCAAAGTCGTCTATGTTAGACCGCTAGTGTTGTAATGCGTTAGGCATAAATTTATTGAAAACTATTCAAAATTAAGCTCAAACGTGTTATTTTTTTTTCTATTATTATTGATATTTAAATAAAACAAAAGGATAGAAATATAAAACTATAATTAGCTACATGAATTTAAAAAAATTATCAAATTATCTTCGCATAATAAATCTAATATCTCAACTCTGGCGCATCCTTAGCGAGACATCGAAAATCAGTTCACTGGGCGCCGTAGTCTAGTATAGACGACACGCTGATGACGTCATAAGCGATTAGCGGGAAAATTAGTGCAGTGCAACATGAACGATTCCTCAGCCTCAGAACTCATTCGGATTTTGGAAAGCGTCGACGATGATGAATTTTCGGAATCTGAATCATTACCTGAAGATTTAAGTGAGGTAAGTGTCTTAAGTTCCTAATAAATTAAACTTATTTTACTAACATGCATATTGCCTATTTTATGTATCTATTATTTTATAATATTTTGTTTAATTTTAAATATAATAAGTTCGATACATAATGGAACTGTTTCCCGGGCGACTCTTGTGAGCACATTTTTTATGTTTTTGTTTTCGAATTTAGAATAACTCATCATGTTCGTTTACTTTTATACTGCAACTAGTAGATATTTTTTTCTGTCAAAAAGCGAATGGTAATATTGTTTAGCGAAATAAATATCTTAAGCCATATTTCACCATAATCCTTCCGAAAAGTAGGTACCGTGAGTAGACCATAAATCATAAATCAACCTAATGAAAAAGCATTAGGGTCCAAAATAGTATATCGACTTTCTACCTCTCGGCATTACAATCGTTTCGAGTAGTATTGTGAGTAGACTAAAAATCAATGTAATGGTAAAACATTAAGATCTAAAATAGCGTGTCGACTTAGCACTAAATTGCTCTTTTGTTCTCGGCGGCTACGTTCTTTTTTTGTTACTAACACTTTCGCGTCTTACAGTATAGCCGTACAAAAGTTACCTACCTAAATAAATAAAAAATTGAAAATATCCAAGTAGAAATAAATGCACATAATTTAGTACTTATATGTTTTTAGCGACAGTTTCAATAAAGGAAAAATATGTATTATACAATCCGTACCTGCTTAGCGATTTTATGAGTTGTTTTCTATTATTTTAATATTTTATACATAATGTAGCGGCGTTTCATAATCGGCACATTATTAAGTTCCTGGCCGACAAATGCACCAAAAGCTTCATTTGCCATTTTGAGTTTGTTAATGTCGTCATGGACAGATGTTTGGGTGCTACTACTTCAGACATCTCTAAATTTGCTTTGGACAGCTAAACATTTGTTTTATTATTCCATAAGATTTTTATTATTTTAAGACTAATATTACCTATAATTTATTAAATATTTTTAATTGTTGTTTTCTATATTAAGTACTGATTGAGTTAAAGACCAAGATTTTAATATTTTAAGACTAGACCTAGGGTAAATAATTATTTACAATTGTTGATTAGTTAATAATTATGTACCATTTGTTGATTTCTGTAATAAGTACTGATTTTTTATGCCTTGACCAAGATTTTAATATTATAAGACTGATTTTTCTAGTGCGAATAATTATATACATTTGTTGATTGGTCGATAATTATGTACCATTTGTTGATTTTTATAATAATTACTGATTTTTTATTCCATGACCAATATTTTAATATTATAAGACTGATTTTTCTAGTGCGAATAATTACCTATATACAATTGTTGATTAGTGAATAATTATGTACCTTTTTTATTTTAATAATAATTTTTCATTTTGTGTTGTGCGATTTTCTTTCTCAATCCGAAATCATTTAGCAACATCAGCATCATATGAAACCCCCATTGTCATAAGAGAGTAAGACTTTTCTTCTGTGATTCACTTGGCCTACGCCTCGCCATAAAATATTTAA
The DNA here is from genome assembly GCA_907164705.1 of Parnassius apollo. NCBI lineage: Eukaryota > Metazoa > Arthropoda > Insecta > Lepidoptera > Papilionidae > Parnassius > Parnassius apollo. The sequence continues at coordinate 7,550,306 of CAJQZP010000478.1, read as the reverse complement.
AATCGATGTCTGTATATTTTGGTTAGATCGATTTTGAAATCGATACAAAACGTGCGACACGGCTACATCTCTTAAGAAAGTTTCAAAAAGAAAGGTCAGCTACGCCGTTGTCGTCCAGTCGTGACAGTGACGTCATCAAGATGGAGAGTAGTGTTGTGGTTTACTACTATTTTATTGTTATTGTTTCTTTTTTATTTATGTACAAAGTACATATATAAAAAGAGAGGAAGACAGCACAAGATTAAATAAAACATACCCGATTATAAAGAGTCATTTATTGTATAAAAAAACCAACAAAAACAAGTTATTTTGTGTTATCGATATATCAACTCTTGGCAGCACTGTTTTTTTTCGTAGGTATTTTTGTTTACTTTTCGCTTTGGCGTACAGGACACGGTAGTGAGTTTTTGGCGTGGCGCTCAAAAGGTTAAATGAATTTTAGGACAATAGACACAAGACTTGCATTTGTATGATCATATTATATTTGGTTTAGGCAACTTTATGTTTTTTTTTTAATATTTTGTATGGAAACTTTAGAATTTGCTTTTTTCTATATCGCAAAAATTAAGCACTTGGTCTTGGTGACGCGTGCTCGTGCCATTCGCTAAGATACTTAATAACATCCATAGAGTTATTAATTTTTGACGTTGCGTTTGTGCATTTTTTTGCCATATTTGTGTGTATTTTGCTATTTTGTGCACTAGGTAGTTGTAATTCAGACAATTATGTGTAAAAGTGTAAATATAATATAGTATAGTATAGTTTAAGTTGATTTAGACTTTCAAAATGTCGCATAAGGCTAGTGAAATATCTGGTCTCATTTCGATAAAAAAAGACAATTCCGACCACTTCTTCCACCGAAGCCGAATCAGCGGCTAGTGCAAATCAGGTAAACCTGCGGTTAAGAGTTGAATTTTCAAATTGAATTGAGAATTTGAATTTAAAACTTTGCTGCTAGTTCTAAGCCTAGTTAAGCATGAAGGAAAATCGCCAACTTAAATAATTGTTAATAAATATACTAACTAAAATAATTTTCTATAAATGTTTATAAATTATGTTATCTGTATACAATGATCCTATTGTCTCAATTTGAAAAAAAAAATGGGTAACAAAATTATATAAATAAATAAGGATAGAATGAACGTAATTTTATTTACTACCCGATTATCATCCCGTGGGTGTCGTAAAAGGCGACATAAGGAAACAAATCAGAGATCATAAAATAAATATGTGTATCTTGGTAACTGTCTTAAATAAAATTAATATAAGATTAGTATTCGAACAAAAGACCGTTGTAATGTTGTAATTGTAGTACTATATACTTTATGGTATGTAATGCCCTGTGTTTGCGACTTGCATGATCGACCGAATGCCCGGTACGTACGTAGTATTTACACCCACCACTTTTCATCATACAAAAAGGTTGCGGATCAGCGTTTCAATCAAAGCCCTCAGGTAAAAAGTTTCACTTCAAAAAAAACTGTGGTTGCCAACCCGCTTGCCAAGGGTGACAACTATGGCAAATATCCCACCTATGATACAATCTATAAGGAGGCCTATGTGTTTAGCAGTGTACTTTAATAAGCTGTCACAGTGACGGTATAATTTATTACTGCATAACATTGAATATACAAAAATTATATATTAACATACATGTTTAAATATTACATCTAAGATAACAATTACATTAGAACCTCTGACTTCTAATCTAGAATAATCTATGTAATTCATAAAATACATGTTGGACTGGTAGTACAGTTTGCGGTTATGGTTCGGTTGTCGTTTGCACATTCAGTAGCAAACCATTACTATTGATATCGATATCTGAAAACAGTTTTCAATAACGATATGAAAACTAGATATCGGTTATGTAACCGTTGCAGATAAAAACTGAAAACGCCCATGCTTAGTGGGTATTTGTAGGGTATTACAGTTGGAACCTTGTGATAACCAAAGAACCCGTCATATTATGGATGATACAGGCTGACATAAACAACTTGTATACGACACGAAGGTTTACTGCAATAGGTAAATTTTTTTAAAGCGTTGACGTAATATCCCAAAAGCATTTTCGGATGTTCTTCTTACTCTACTACTCAGACGGTAGTTAAAAGTTCGTTTTGGCCTATCTTGAGATGGATGGTTTTTTAAGTATGGTTTCATCATATTATTAGTGAGACTTTATGTATCATCACCTACGAAAACATAAGGCATTTTTTGTCACCATCCGGTAATATCGTTGGCAGGAGAAACTTTAGCTGCTCATTTTTAATTTTCTCGAATAAATTGGATTTCATAAATATACTTGAGTCGCCTTCTTTGCCATAAGAAATAATATATATTGTTATAAATTTTCGATTCGCATCGACCATAGCAAGACAGAAAAAAAAATATCTTATAATTAAAATATAAGGACCCGCTGTAATTTGAGCACATGATGCGTACATTAATACAATTTTATATGCTTTCCATCTATTGCCCCGATACAATTTGAGAAATTCCAAGGTACCAATATTCTTCAGTTATTCCGAAATTTTCTATGGTGGGTTCTGGTAGTGCAACGTTTACAAATCTTTTGCATACCCTTCGTAAGACTTTAGGCACAATTCTGCATATACAGTTATGGCTAATTCGAAATTGTAAACTTAAAGATCTATAGCTTTCTCCAGTCGCCAAAAACCTGTAAAAATTTTATATAGTACTTAGTAAAGGGACAAACATACTGTTGCGCGGCTAAGTTGACATCTGGCACTAGCGCCATCTAGTGTCGGGTAACAAAACGAGGAGAGAGCTTTCCAGAAAATGACATCACTAATCTTTCAACCGACAGCGCCATCTGTTGTAAAAATAGAAGCTGGAGTCGTAAACTTTCGGCGTTTGTCGATTGGTGCGCGTATTTACTTGAATGTTCTGGATGTTTCGGTACTAATGTGTATTTATAGGCGCTGCAAGGTGCGATCGGGGAAGTATTGAATTTGGCGAGACAAGCGAAGCTTCGGAGCGAAATAAAGTGAATCAGTGTGATTAATTATTGGTGTTTTAAGTTTAATTTTTAAGAAAATTTTAATTTAGGTAATTCTATCGGCAATTTTTATTGTCACGAACCTCAAGCTCGTAACAATACATAGGTAGTTTGTTTCAGTTCAATGTTCCGTGGAGGTAAACAGAATGTTGAATTATCAATTATGAATCCACATCTCACTAAATCCGATTTTTCCACTTTGAAAAATATTTCTATTTACATTCTATCTGTTTACCTCCACAAAACATTGAACTGAAACAGACTCTACTAAGATAGTAGTTCTATATTAACTAACAATGTTATTGTTTCAGCTAAAGAATGTAAAAATAAATGGCGTAATTTACGTGACAATTATAGAAAAAATCAGAACAAAAAGAAAACCGGAAGCGCTGCTTCTGTTTCAAAATATGACGACGAAAGATTAAAATTCATAAATGACAGTGTTGAAGAAAGGGGCTGTATTTCTAGTTTAAATGAGAAATGTTCAGTACTATCAAGTTCTTTAATGCAGATGTCATCGTTTAAATCTTGTTTACAACAACCATCGCTAGAAGGAAATTCAGTCACACCACAATCTCAAGGTACATCACAAGTAAAAAATAAGAAGAGAGACAGCCTTGTCAAAAAGTTTAGAAAAAATAGAGAAGAAAGAACAAAGATGTTGAGACAAATTTCGGAACAAAACAATACTCCAGTACACACATTCTTTAGGAGTATGGCCGACGTGGTATGCCAATTCCCTCCAGACAAAATCGCCCAAATCAGAACACAAGTTTGTAACATCGTTACTGAAATGGAATTATCGATCTTGGCGCAAGGAGACACACCAACCCCATAATATTCTCCATACCAATAATATTTTTTCATTTTCCCTAGTTTCCTGTGAATTTAATTTATTTTTGTTATTAAATAAAATAATATTCTTGTAAATTGTTTTACTTAAATAAATAAATAAATTAAACTTACCTTAACGTTAAAAATAATTTTTCTTATGCAGTAATAGCAAGATTCCGTTTTCTGGTTCTAGGCAGTGTGTCAGTAATATCATCTTTTAGGGTCATTAAAATCTTGTCAAAGATCTCCCTTCCGAAAGTAACCCATGAACTTTTTTTCACAATCATTTAAATGCCTTTTTATTAAAGTTTTGTAACAACCTTCACTCCTCCATTGTAAACACATGTTTCTCGGACTGCTACTTTGTCTTTTCATAAGCAGTAGAAATTTTTCTTCCTCCTCCTTCTTCAAGTAAAGCACAAATTTCTAAAATATTGTTCATGTTGACACGCCTGCTTTGGTAGTTGCGGCAAAATCAACTGACCTCTTCTCCGCAGAGACGCTAAACGCTGCGTCGTGACACTGCGTTTGAGCCGCATATCGCAGAGTTGTGCGTTACGATCAAGAGACCAAAGCTTAACATAGACGACCAATAGACCGACTTTGGCGTGCTGGACATAGTATTTGCTTAGATAAAAATCCATTTTTTTTAGTTCAATGTTTCTTAGTACTTGTGGCTCTAGGAGACTTGTTTTTTATACTCGCATGTTGTTGGGTTATTATTTTTTGAGGGGTGTAGAATTAAAATACCAGTAATAATTTTCCAATATATATTTTTCATATTTTTGTGGGCCGGGTTTTTTGTCAACTATAGACGTCGTTGGCGCTCAGGGCCCGCAGGTGTTGGTCAAGTATAGGCGACTTTGGCGTTCAAAAGCTAGCGAACGGCAGAATCACAATCAGCATATCAGGCCCCCTATAATATGATGTAATCTATCGCCCCATACTTTAGGCCTCGCGCATAATATTATCATTATCATTTCATTACAGCCCTTCACAAGTTCAGCTGGCTGAACATAGGCCTTCTCCAAGGAATGCCATAAAGTACGGTCCTGACCCACCTACATCCATCGACTTCCTGCATGTCTAACCAAGTTGTCACTCCATCTAGTGGGAGTCGCCCTACACTACGCCTACAGATACCTGGCTGCCACTCGAACACCGTTTTTCCCTATCGGCGGTCAGTTTTTTGAGCTATATGGCCGGCCCATTGCCACTTCAGGTCACTAATCCGTTGGGCTATGTCGGTCACTCTGGTTCTACTGCGGATATCCTCATTTCAAAGTTTACTACGCAGAAAAATCCCGAGCATAGCCCTCTCTTTAGCTTGCTGAGCGACCTTTAGCGTCCTCATACGGTCAGCAGTGAAGGACCACATATCAGATTCATAAGTCATCACTGGAAAGTTGCCAGTAGCAACACACACTGGCTGTTCAATTTAGTTTTCAGGTTTTGAGGTATACCTGACAAGATGTGTCGTAATTTCCCAACCGTTGCCCAGCAGAGTTGAAGCTATTGATTGATCTCTCGGTCGAAGTTGGACTTATCTAGTCGGACCATTTGTCCTGTAATAGTCGGACTATTTGTCCTGTATAATATTTTCACGCAATCCAAATTAAAAGGGGTCGTGATCTCCCAACTCTACTGTTTTGATGCAAAGGAACCTGTTGAAACTTGTATACGATTGAATTCGCCATTCCGCTAATGTTATGAATTACCATTTTTTTGGGAGAGGCTATACTCCTGGATATCCTATCGCCATGGGGGTAGCAGACAGAAGATCAACTTTACCTCCTACGTCAAACCCTACGCTATTCGCCCTCTTGCCCATTGATAGACACTATAGGTATACACTATTATTACAACCATGATGACGTTGGTCCCTTCTCGTTGATAAAATAATCTCTCCCCTGTCTTGTGTGATATTTTACATTAATTTATAAAACAAGTTATGTTTAAATCAATAAATAAATTATGGTTATATACATTTTAAGATTTAGACACTTAGTTTATTATCAATAAAATAAAATGTTACTATATTTACAACAAGTAATTACAATATCCATGATTTTGTACAACATGAAAAGGTTTCCAAAAACTCCATAAGAATAATAGTTAATATGCTCCCATTTCCATCAATGCATCAATGTGTTCAGTTTCAGGTAAAATGTCTATTTCAACTGGCTCAGACTTCAAACCATTTCCATCCTTGTTATCCACAGTAAAGAAGCGGAACAACTTTGATAAGTTAATAATAGAATATGCGGAATGCGCCAAATAATCTTCTACAGCCTCTTTTAATACTTGAAATGCTGATGTTATTTGGGAAGTTGTTCTTTGCTCTGTAAAAGTAAGTGAAAATGTAGTGAAGGAGAAGCAGTTTGAAAATTACATTTAATAAAAAGCAAAGCAAGTAGACTTCACAGTACTGTTTCATACAAAATCTACATAGGTCACTCAATAAGTTTTGATATGCTCGAAATTTAAAAATGGAACGCATTCGTGTTATATGTTTCTAAAAAGCAAATATATTTAAAAATAGGATTCTATAAGCCAATTGCTCAATATAAAAAAAAAAATTCATTAATTTTCCTGCAACGCTTCCCGCGCTTTTCATTTAAAACGATGGATCTTAACCATGAACATTTGCGCGCTATGATTTATTATGATTTTAAATTTGGTTTAACCGAATAATAAAGTTTACAACGTTTACAATCAGCATTAGGAGACAGCTCCATCACGCGCAACATTTTAGGCAGTTTTCTGAATTCTAAAAAATTAACCTTAAAGATGACCAAAAAACCCCGCAAACAGCAGTAACGGTAGAAAATGTATGGGTTACTGAAATGTTGATGCGAGAAGACACACGAATCACATATACGGAAACATTCTATACATCGAAAAGATTGTAGGCATTAGTTCGGGGAGCATTCATACCATCGTACATCAACATCTTGGAGTGAGGAAGCTTTATTGTCGATGTATCCCTCGTTTGCTGCCCGAAAGGAAAAACAGACTCGTGTGGATTTGTATCATAAAATGCGTGTACGTTTTGAAAACGGGGCATCTAGGCGTGTTTCAGAAATCGTTACTGGTCACGAGACATGGATCTAGCAATAAGATCCGGAAAATAAAAGGCAATCATTGATATGGGTCTACTCAGGACAGTTACCGACAAAACAGTAAAGACCTCGCAACGTCGGCAAAAAATGGTGGCTAGTTTTTTTTCGCGGAGCGGATATTTGTCGACGTCAATGCTGGAAAATTGTAGGTCTGTCAAATATCTGTATGGTATACTACAGTTGCATTATCCAAAGCTTTTCAAGCTGTGCGGGAGAGAAGACCAAAGACCGGGTTTCGGGGAATCATGCTGCATCACGATAACGCCTCTTCACATACCTCCCTTAGAACAAAAACATTTATTGAGGAATCTGGTGTTGAAAATCTAAGTAACCCACCCTACAGCCCTGACTTAGCTCTTTGTGATTTTTTTTGTTCCTAAGAGTCAAAGAAAAAATAAAAAGCAAGCTTTTTTCAAGCGCCGAAGAAGCCGCGTCTGCGCCTACGAAGAAGCAATTTCCGACCTGTCAGGTCAAGACTGGCAAAAGTGTTTTCAGAGTTGGTTTAGGCGAGTGGAACTTTGTATAAAGCATGATGAGAATATTTTGAAAAGACGTAAAATAAATATTAATAGTATCTAGAATACTTTTTGTATATCTCTAAACTTATTGAGTGTCCTACGTATTAAATTATGAAGTGTGAATTATTTCATTCTTTATAGTTTTTGAGGTAGTTTTTACTTTTTATTATAATGGTGTGAGCAATACCATAAGGTCAAGATAACAACTACAATATATAAATAGTCAACTACCTAAATATTTACATTAAAAACTTAAACCCTTATTTTTCACTTTTAGGGTTAGATTTTTTTTATATTTAGATATTTTATTCCCATAAGGTAGATTATTCATTAAAAATAATGATCAAAATGCGTTCGAAATTGGTTAAGATACTGCGTTATATACAAAAAATAAACATACAGTCGAATTGAAAGTCTCCTTCTTTTTTGGAAATAATAATATATCAATCTAACCATAAAACAGCAACAATTTAGGGTAAAATTGACGATAAGTTCTTGGTGATAAATACTTACTTGCTGTAGTGTGTTTACTAAGATCGAACAGGTACAAAAAGAAGTTGACCTGTAAATACAAGTCTTTTTCAGTATATTCCCTAAACATGACTCCTTTCTCGCACTGCCTACACAGTGGATATCCCCCTGCAAATGTTTGCGGTAACCTCGCAGTGCGGTAACCACAAGCAGGATCCTCACAGGATATCCAACCAGCATAATATTGAGCGTGATATTGTCTTATTTGTAAAGCCAACTGATTCTGAATACACGCCAAATAATCCACTGGCTTCAAAGTACATTTATCATTTTGACATTTTTCTAAAAATGTGACACTATCTTTATCTACTTTCAAACACGTTTCTCGTATTTTATTATCAGTCTTACAGTTTTCATTTATGCAGACAAACGTGAATTCTTTACAATATCTATATTTTTCTTGTTCATTTTCAACTTCGTATGTATCTGAGTTGGTGTTGTCTTTCCTAATAATTTGTCTGTAGCCCGAAGGGTCTAAGCCAAGGCAGTCAGCGACGCGAGCCGGGTCCATTCCTTCAATAGGTTCGCATATACGAGATATCACTGGATGTAGCTGATGTGCTAAATAATATTTGTAATCGACTTTTAAATGTTCAGAATTTTTTAATTCTTCAATATGATAAGCCCTCTGCGTAGCCGAATTGGCTGTGCCGTCTTCACAAATTATATACGGCACTATATCTCCCTTTTTGAAGCGTCTGCTGTTTTTGCTGTTAAGCCGCAAAGCGACCTGAACATGCGGCTGCGAATTTTTATCGGGATATTCGTTGGGATTTTTCGTCAGTTGTTTTGTTATAGTTAATAGTGACAACGGAATTTTGTTGCCGACTAAATCTTCTCTCAGCTTATTCAGATGCATTTGTATATTCTCCAATCTGTCATCAGCAGATTGTTCGGATAGTATTTGACTTAATATAAATTTGCCTGCCTCAGCCGCTAACTGTGACCAATCGCGACGCACAATATCCAAACCTTTGTGTTCCTGAGTTAAAACGAATTCTCCATTTTTATTTTTACTGATGACAACAGCGGCATATTTTTTCTTTTTCAGCAAAAGCAAATATTTGAAGACTCCATCAATATCGAGTTCTATTTGTTTGTACTTTTTGTTAATTTCCCTTTTTAGATCATTACCGATTTTGAACACGTAATCATAATCGAGACAGTTAGTGTTTATCATGAGACTGTCAGTATCACCATACACAACTTCGTAGTTCAACTTTTGGACGATTTCTTTGGTGTCCATTAGAATTTCTCTCCCTTTCATAGTAACTAACGCCGCCAGCGGCTTAGCATAAAACCTAGAATGGGTGAAACCGAGACACCCATACATTGAATTTGCTGTGAGCTTTAATGCAGTTTGTCTAATATTGTACTGCATATATTGGTCAGGTAGTAAATCGGGCGACTTCATCAATTTCTTGACTTCTCGCCTACTCTCAACTAGTTTTCTAATTTGTGTCGGCAGCACACCAAACTCCGCATTAGGACCAGGCAGGATAAGATTGTTTAAATCATCATCGGACGCGGCGGCATTCTTTCTTTTAATAGTCGTAAAACAGATGTTATATTCTTGAATAATACTCGGGTATAAGGAATTGAAATCCATGAGAAGAACTAGTTTGTCATAAAAACCTTTTTTGGGGTCTAACACGAGACCGCCTGAATAAGCAGCTTTCTTCTTGCCTTGCTTCTTGGACACATTCTCATCGTGTTCATCGTTGTCGCCATCGTCAGCTACCGCTCTTTTACCGTATACTTTATCTGGCACAATAAAACCTTTCTCGGTGAAAGCGTGAAGTAATAGGAATTCGTTTCTTTCCGATCTGCCGCCCATTAAAGTGCGAGACATGATGTTACCTGCGATCTGAGTGATTTGCAACGCAAGAGGTATTACGTTCAGTTCGCACATTATTTTGAGAATGTATGATGCATCATGCATATTTAAGGTCACCAGTTGTAATAAATCTCTGCTGGTTTCGTAGTACCGTGGTATATCTTCAAGTGCTATTTCCACTCGGTCGCCTTCTTTCATTTTCAGGACACTGACACATAGTGTATCCAGATCGAAACTCCTCGAGCGAATTAGTTCCATTGCTGAAAGTTTAATGTCACAGACCAATCTTCCGAGAAACGCGTCCTTTGTTGCAAATTTCTTTTGCGGGGCAACTGATCGCTTGAGCCGCCCCAGTCGTGACCAATTAGGTATGCGCAGATCTAAAATGTTCCCCATGAGCAGGTCCTGTTGAAACCCTTGCATGTCGTGTCCAACAACAAGATCTGGATCTAGCTTCCAAAACTGCACCATAAAGTAATTCAGCAGTTCCCTTTCTGTGTCGCATTTTGTAAGTTTCGTAATTTTGTATTGCGGTAAATTTTGCTTTAGATCCAATGGCCAAAGATCATTGCACTTTGTCATAACTGAAATAGTAGTATAAAGATTTCATTAAAAGGCTTTAACAGAAAAACGAATTGCAAGGACAGAACAAATTCTTAGATCAATTCTTACCGCAGAAGTGCTGATGAAAAGGAGGGTTTGGTGGAGGCTTATGAATAGGAAAGCCGTTATGCACTAAGCAGCTAAGCATTAATATTTTCGTTTTGTTCGTTTTGTGATCCATAACAGTTCTCGTATGAATCTGGAATTAATTGAAATTAAGCTGGCAATAGAAATATATTTTTTTTAATTATTTTTTGCATATACCAAAAATAAGTGTAACTGGCACTTAAGTGATTTGTGCTATGTGATAAGATGCAAAATAAAGTTGACACATGAATAAAAAAAAGGTTTTATCTTATGAAGCTGCAATTTAAAGTGCCGAGGAGTACCAGTGCGATGCGATTGTGTATGTCATTGTGTGCTTCATTTTGAAACTGTGACCCTCTTGAGCTCCATGAAGTTTGTATAGTATTGTGTAAATGTATCTATATAAATCTTTTTTATATGTTAATATCCTTAAGTTACAAAATGTTATGGTTACCATAACAGGCTATCAAAAGTCCACTGCTAGCATAGGCTTTGCCTTATAGTAAAAATATTTGCCATAGTTACCACGCTTTGCATGCGGGTTGGCAACTGCAGTATTTTTATTCGGGACCTTTTAGCATTAGGTGACAAACAAGCACACGGTCGACCTGATGGTAAGAGTATGCTGTGGCCCATAGACATCCACATTTATCCTCGATTAACAATCAAAATTCAAATGCGTTGTCACTCCTGAGGACTAAGATGGAATGCCTCGATTTCAGTAAAAAGGGTCTCTGGTTCTCTACACTCACCATACGAAACACAGCCGCATTACGCTGCTATTCTACGCTGGTATTCTGTGAGAGCGTGGTCCTGCCCCGGTCGAGCCTACAAATTCGTGCTACAACTATAATATAGTTGTAGGCTCCCAAAAAATGACCTCATGAGCAGCAGTCGTATTTACGAGCGTTAGATCTACGAAGCAGGTCAACATGCATTAATACCGGCCAAAAATATACATTTTTAATCAATCAATGGTTTTTCGACTACGAATCACTCTCATGTTATATGATGTGATCTGTCACCTACTCGCAGAAGGTGACTCTGTGGTCGACATCCTTCACATCTGAGTATAAACTCAATCAAGAGTTTTAAAGAAAATTATGAGGCATACTGACCTGTGTTGATACAACAACCTATGCTACGGTATTATTATTATACGTGGTATATGGATACGGTGTATTTTTATACATGGTAGAGCCATGCTGCAGTTGTATTAGTAGTATAGTTGTAGCACGAATGGATCGGTCAAATACCAGCGTCAAATAGTAGCTTAATGCTGCTGTGTTTCATATGGTGAGTGTAGAGAACTTGAGATCCTTTTTACTGGAAACGAGGCATTCCATCTTAGTCCTCACGGGTGACAACGCATCTGCATTTTGATTCGTAATCGAGGTTAGATGTAGATGTCTATGGGCCACAGCAACCACTTACCTTCATGTGGACTGTGTGCTCGTTTGTCACCCTATCCTATAAAAAAAAATTATAATAACTACTTACAGTTGCAACAACAATTGGTGGGGGTTCCAAATCCTTGTCATCCCTTATAACATTGATGTATTCCATTTTTTCACAAGCTGCTTCTAGTTTGCACCATGACACTTTCGCTTGTACATTCTCTGGCTGCTTTACTTCAAGCCAGCAAGGACCTTTGATTTTTCTTTCCAACAAGAAAGTTTCCAGTGAAGATGTGTTGATGCCGAATATATGAGAGTAAGTTAAGCCCTTTTTACTTGTGGATGGTGGAGGGAATGTCGCCTAAAAATATTAAATAACTATTATTTCTCACATTAATATTAAAATTCTAAATATAAGTAATGAATAGCCATGTAAAGTTTTCAAATACCTTAGGTTTTTTTACTTTATGTAACATTTTTAACTTCCTACTAAGAAAATTGAAAATTTTCAAAAATAGGGAAGTTATTGGTTTCACCCCGATTTTCGAAAATCGAGTTTTCATCAGATCTCGATGTTTTGAGGTTCCAGGAAGCTATCCTGACGAATTTCACGTGGATGTCCATACGGATGTATGTAGGTATGTGTGTGTAAGTATGTACACTTTTCATATCTTTTGAACGTCTTGATCGATTGATATGCGATTTGCGGTGTTCTAAAGATCTAAATGTGGAATAGATTTGGTGATAATGTGAACTAATTCGGACAAGTAGATTTTGAGAAATCTCAAATTTTGAAAAACTGTTTTTTTTGGAATAAACATCTTTACCAATCGATTTCAAAACCTAATTAGCTTTTAACCTCAAAAAATGACGTCGAATGCCGTTTGAAAAATAAATATCAGTTTATTCGTTCGTGAGATATCGAAGGAGAAAGAATTAAAAAAAAAGTTTTTTTTTAACATAACTTCGATATTTCGCAACAATTTGGTGCAATTTGGAGCGCTTTTCGTTTGAAATTAGCGGGAAGTTCCAGGAATGGCCTGCAGGATCCACCAATTCTTTTTGTTGTTAAATTCTCTTAAAAATATTAGAATTTTAGGACATTAGGATTTTTTCCTGTATCATGAAGGTAGTTCATATAAATTGCAAAAAGACGAAAATCCAGACTCAGAACATTTGTAGGCCTTACAAATACTAGTTCCGTAATTGATTCGAATCCGCGGGCCTCAGCGCTGCAATTGCATGCTAAGCCACTGCGCCAAAAAGCCGCTTTTAAACTAATTTATAAACATATTACATATTGATGTTTTTTCGACGATGTCAAACTAGACTTAAAATAATGCCATTCAAGACATGTGCTTTACAACATCTTCACTTAATGGTACCATGGGAAATGTCGGAATAAGTTGAGGTAAACACAATTAAACTTCTAAAATGACAATGCAATATATAGTAGATATAAAATATAGTAAAGTAAGTAAAGTCACAGTCTACAGCAGCAGCAAACACTCTCCATTACCCTCTCGGAAATGATAGTTATTGAGCAATTATTCCGTCAGGCTACTTCAGTGCGTGTGTGTGCTGATTTACCACGTGCTCGGCGGTGAAGAAAAACATCGTGAGGAAACCTGCATGTCTGAGAAATAAGAACAAAAAACATTTTTAAAGACGTGAAGTATCACCTAGGCAATGTTCGCCGCATTGGAGCAGCGCGGCGAACATTGCCTTGCTTTAAAACTTTCTCAAAAATAAGAACAGGCCCGTGCCCAGCAGTGAGACGTATAAAGACCGTTACTTAACTTTTTTTTTACTCCGGTGCGTTAGCAAACTCTAACTTCAAAATATTTTATTTCTCAAACACGATGTGTTTCTAGTTCGGCGAGTACGTGAGTATATAAATATAAGAAATAATTAATTGTTACTTACGGAATATTTAACTTCTAAATAGTCACACTGCGCTGGTATATCGGGAAGGTTGAAACAATAACTTTTTGTTACTTTGCGTGACTTAAATTCTTTAAGACCTAATTCACCTGCAACTGTTTCGTTAAACTCCTGATACATATCCATCATTGTTACCTCTTGATCTGTAGGTTCCAATGTCACCGGATCTAATTTCTATAACACAAAATTTAAATAGGTAAAATAGCACTACACAATATGTAAAAAAAACCCTGTTCGATCTGTGATGGTGCTCATAAACGGGTTGTTTCAACCAGGGACCAACAACACTCTCACAGAACAACAGTGTAAAAAGGTATCAAAATGCTGCTGCGTTTGCACTTGGTGAGTGTAGAGAATGGTAAATAAACATTTTAGTCCTTTACACCATACACTTACTATCAGGTGGATTGTGTGCTCGTTTGAAAAAACATATTGTTTTTTTTATAGGATAGGGTGACAAACGAGCACAGTCCACCTGATGGTAAGTGGTTGCTGTGGCCCATAGACATCTACATGTATCCTCAATTATGAATCAAAATGCAGATGCGTTGTCACCTGTGAGGACTAAGATGGAATGCCTCGTTTCCAGTAAAAAGAGTCTCGATTTTCTACACTCACCAAATGAAACACAGCAGCATTAAGCTGCTATTTTACGCTGGTATTCTGTGAGAGCGTGGTCCTTCCCCGTGGAGTCGACCCAATAGTGCTTCAACTATACTACTAATATAAAGGCAACATGGCTGTACCACATATGAGATGTATTTATGTTGTGTTAAACACAGGTTTCCTCTAAGCAAATGTCACAATGCACGGTCCTAAGCCATTCACTTTCTGTATCTCTTACCAGGTCATACTTATTTAAATTGGTAAGCGAAGTGTAAGGCGACTCCAAAAATTTAGTGACCACTAGACTTCGCATACTAATATGAGGCTGTCACTCGAGACTTTTCTGATCAGTTATATTATGTCTACAAGTTATTTTTTATGTAATGAATTATTATGGATTTTTTTAATGGATGACCCATTGCCATTTCATTTATACACAGACATCCATTATGACGACCATGGCGACGACGACGGTGGCGACCATGGTAACGGCGGGGCAGGGGGTGCTAAGAATCTCCGGTGGAGGTTCGGTTGCCACCTACGACGACTCGACCTGGCAACATTTAACGCACGCACACTGAGGACTGACGAGAAGATCCTGGAGCTGGAAGAAGAAATAGACAAGTTGCGCTGGAGTATTATAGGATTATCCGAGGTCCGAAGAGAGGGGGAGGACACGGTGATTCTCGAATCCGGCAACTTGTTCTATCACCGGAAGGGCGACCATCTGTCCCAAAGAGGTGTCGGATTTATCGTCCACAAGTCTCTCGTCAACAACCCACTACACGGTGTTGATGGGAGACTTCAACGCAAAACTAGGCACAAGAGAAAACGGTGAGCTGAAGTTAGGGAAATTTGGAGTAGGGCAACGGAACCGAAGGGGCCAGCAGCTGGCCGACTTTATAGAGAAAGATGGACTCTTTATGATGAACTCTTTCTTCCAGAAGCGGCCCCACAGGAAGTGGACCTGGTCGAGCCCCGACGGTTCGACAAAAAATGAGATTGACTTCATTATGACGACCAGACGCCAACTGTTCAGTGATGTCTCAGTGATCGCAAGGGTGAAAACTGGCAGCGATCACCGAATGGTTAGAGGCACACTGAACCTAAACGTTAAGTTGGAGAGGTCTCGTCTAATGAAGTCAACGCTCCGTCCCCCTCGTGCTCTAATCCAGAATCCCGAAAACTTTCAGCTCGAGTTACACAACCGCTTTCAGTGCCTACAAGATTGCAATGCAGTGGACGATATGAATGACAAGCTCGTGGAAACTGTCCATGCGGTCGGAGCTAAGTTCTGCAAGACCCGCCGCAGAAGAACACAAAAACTCTCCGATCACACTCTTAATCTCATGGCTGTTAGACGGAAGATGAGGCTGCAATCGTCAACAGATTTGACAGCATACAGGCAACTGAACAGACAGATCTCCAAATGCATGCGGCGAGACTTACGCAACTTTAATACTGCTCGTATTAAAGAAGCGATCGAGCGGAACCAGGGCTACAAAGTCTTTGCCAGAGATCTGTCTGCCCGTAAGAGCCAACTGTCAAGGCTGAAGACTGAGTGTGCCAGCATCGTTTCCGGGACACCTGAGATTTTGAGTGAGATTGAGAGGTTCTATGGGCAGCTGTACACATCATCGTTGGAGCCACACGCAAGTGTGAGTAACGATCCAAGAGCAAGTCTTATACGACACTATTCCGATGATATCCCGGACGTCAGTCTAAGCGAGATTAGAATGGCTCTCCAGCACCTTAAAAACGGCAGGGCCCCAGGCGAGGATGGAATTACAGCGGAGCTTCTGAAAGCGGGTGGAACACCGGTACTTGAAGTCCTTCAGAAGCTCTTCAAATCCGTCCTCCATGGTGGCACTACTCCAGAGGCGTGGAGCAGAAGTGCGGTGGTCTTGTTCTTTAAGAAAGGCGACAACGCTCTCTTGAAGAACTACAGACCCATTTCCCTTCTGAGCCGCGTCTACGTGCTGTTTTCGAGAGTCATTACGAATCGTCTCGCACGCAGACTCGACGACTTCCAGCCTCCCGAACAAGCCGGTTTCCGAAAAGGCTTCAGTACCATAGACCACATACATACCCTGCGGCAGATTGTACAGAAGACTGAAGAGTACAATTTGCCACTTTGCCTGGCGTATGTGGACTATGAGAAAGCCTTTGATTCCGTCGAAATTTGGGCGGTGCTGCAGTCCCTTCAGCGGTGCCAAGTAGACTGTCGGTATATCGAAGTGCTGAAGTGTTTGTACAGTAGGGCTACGATGGCTATCCGAGTACAGAACCAGAGCTCGAAACCTATCCAACTGCAGAGAGGTGTAAGACAGGTTGACGTTATATCCCCGAAACTCTTCACCGCTGCTTTGGAAGACGTTTTCAAGCTACTGGACTGGAAAGGATACGGTATTAACATCAATGGCGAGGACATCACTCACCTTCGATTTGCCGACGATATAGTCCTTATGGCAGAATCGCTGGAGGACTTAAGCACTATGCTCAATGACCTCAATAGTGCCTCCCAACGGATAGGTCTTAAGATGAACATGGACAAAACAAAGATCATGTTTAATGTCCATGTCACACCTATGCTGGTAGTTGTTGGGAGCACTATGCTCGAAGTTGTTGACGAGTACGTTTACCTGGGACAAATAGTCCGACTAGGTAAGTCGAACTTCGACCGAGAGGTCAATCGACGGATTCAACTCGGCTGGGCAGCGTTCGGGAAATTACGACACATCTTCTCGTCAGGTACACCTCAATCTCTGAAAACTAAAGTGTACAACCAGTGCGTGTTGCCAGTGATGACTTACGGATCAGAGACGTGGTCCTTCACTGCTGGCCGTATGAGGACGCTCAAGGTCGCTCAACGAGCTATGGAGAGGGCTATGCTAGGAGTTTCTCTGCGTGATAGACTCAGAAATGAGGATATCCGCAGTAGAACCAGAGTGACCGACATAGCACAACGGATTAGTAAGCTGAAGTGGCAATGGGCCGGCCATATAGCTCGAAGAACCGATAACCGATGGGGAAGAAAGGTTCTCGAGTGGCAGCCTCGTACCGGTAGGAGTAGTGTAGAGCGACCCCCCACTAGATGGAGTGACGACCTGGTAAGATATGCAGGAAGTCGATGGATGCAGGTGGCTCAGGACCGTGCTTTGTGGCATTACTTGGGGAAGGCCTATGTTCAGCAGTGGACTTGTGAAGGGCTGTGATGATGATGATGATGATCCATTATGAAGTTTATCACGCACAGAAAGTGGCCTATGTTCAGCAATGGACTTGTGATGAACTGTGCTTGGCTGGATGTATTTTTTTTATAGGACAGGGTGACAAACGAGCACACAGTCCACCTGATGGTAAGTGGTTGCTGTGGCCCATAGACATCTATATCTATCTTCGATTACGAATCAAAATGCAGATGCGTTGTCACCCGTGAGAACCAAGATGGAATGCCTTATTTCCAGTAAAAAGGTCTTCGGTTCTCTACACTCACCATACGAAACACAGCAGCATTAAGCTACTATTTTACGCTGGTATTCTGTAAGAGCGTGGTCCTTCCCCGGTCGAGCCGAGCCGATCCACGACAGAGACTAGAAAGCCAGGTTAATAATAAATTATAAAAGTATAAATAAATATTACAATCTAAGACATAATTAAAAAAAGACTTACATATTCTCTTGGTAAAAGAAATAACTGTCTGTTTACGTTCTTCACAACCAAACAGCATGATACACAACCAGCTTGCTTATTAGATGGATCAACATAGGTCTTTCCAAATAGATACACAACTCCAGGCTTAACAAATCTATCTTCCCAGGCATCCAGCCAGTAGAATTTAAACACTTTTTCACCATTACTATTTGTCTGAAGAGGTAATTGTCCATCCGTTTGGATTGATTGAACATTTTGATTTTCATTGAACTGCTCTGTCCAGGTAGTAGACAATGTTTTTAATTCTTTTGGTGGTTCTTTATCAACCACTGGAAATATTTCGAATTCTTCATTTAAAAACTCCTCTGCAACATCAGTTATAGTGTCAGCTGTACTGGTTATTTCTTTCTTAACTTCTGGACGAGGTACTGGAGTTGGATTGTTGCTAAAATCATCATCGAAATCTATTTCTTGCGTTTGAAACTCTTCTATATTTTGAGTAGCAGAGTCTTCGAGTTCCCGTTTTATTTCTTTATCAATATTCCATTCTGGTTTCTTTGGTTTTGTATGACCATTACTAACAGTATTTTGTACTTCAGTTTTTTTCTGCAATTGTGTTTAGATTTTAAATATATACATAGAATAAAGATAGACAAAGTTTTCTGCTGTAATATTTTTATTTTATTTATAAATAATTGAAAATATTGGTAGTTGATAAAAATATACCATATAAGACAAATAATTTTATCGTATTTTTCTCTTGTTAGGTGGTAGCTCATAGAAAACGAATCCAAAATAAATTTTTTTAAGAAATGTTCCTTACAATTAAATGTCAGCTGAAATTGGTTTGAAGACATTTCTTCTTGAGATATTAAAAAAAAACGAAAAGAAGTTCAACAACGTACTAATGTACATAACCCCAAACATGAGACCAAAATACAATAAGTTTAAAACATACTATAACTATAACCGTCTATAGAATAATGTCCTTTGCTGATATGGTTAAAACAAAAAATAATTACTTCAGAAAAAATAAAACCTTCAGTTCCATTGCAATTTACCCGGAGAATAAATTAAAAACTAGCGAAGTCACAAAATCTCTTGTCCAAAGAAATTATATGCTCCGAACAATTGAAATCACACCTAAGAGAACTACGTAAAACTAAAAATGGAGGCGTTACAATGAAACAAAGGACGACATTGAAAAACTAAAAAATCTATCCAGCTTAGTAGTTCAGGTCTAAAGGTGGAAGAGCCCCATAAAAAAGACCGAAGATTATAGTCGTAGGTATACCTACCGCCTTTAGCGAACGAGAAGTCTTTGATTGCATTTATGAACAAAATTTTGCCTTCCTAACTTAACGCGATAATAATTTAAAACTTTAACGCAGCTTTATTTTGGAAGTGCTAGCCGAAATCAGAAAGGCATTTATCAACCAGAAGCGAGTCTTCATAAATTGGACGTCGTGCCCAGTTCGAGCCTTCACACTTGTACCAGATGCTTCAAATCACCTGGTACAACAGTACGGATATGCTGCAAGAATTTGCCGGGAAACTATCGACACATGTGGATATTGTGGTGAATTAGGATGTTAGTCAAATGCTTACATTAATAAAGTTGATCCAGAATGCCTGCGTTTTAAAAAACCGAGTAACCACAAAACAGGTGACCCCAAATGTCCGTCTAGGAAGACGGCTGAAAATAGGTACTTACATTAATTCCATAGATTATAATGAGAACGCCTAAGGGCGCCACCGTTCATCTTAATCGTTTTATCCTAATCTATAAGTTTTACTTTATATGTTTGTGTTTTTCTCTCTTTTTATATTTTTTATTCCTGTTGTTAAGTAATCACGTATTAAAAAAATAATAAGTTAAGTATAATACAATAGATGCTATCTGTTCAAAAACATGTGAAATTGATATGTGCAAGAAATATCTCTTCACGCCTGCGAACTCTCTTACTATTTTAACACAGAACATTCATAGTATAAATACAAACATGGATAATTTCTATATCCTCCTTCGAAGATTGGACACCGCCTGCGACGTCATCATAGTAACAGAATGTTGGCTGTCTAAAAGCCAAAACAACCTGCCATCACTTCCAGGATACAATACTTTCAGTAGCAATACTGTATTTAACCAAAATGACGGTGTAAGTAGTCTTCGCGAAAAAAAAATACGAGTAAACATATCAGTCGAAGAACCTAACATGCTAGATTGTAGTAGGTTAATGATGAAAATGGGTCATGAAACTGCTATCCTTGCTGTTTACAGACGTTGTGGTTTTAAACAAATAGACAATTTTATCACGTCATTAGACGGCACATTTAGGCAATTTATTACACACTTAGGCAACTGTCGCCATGCAAAAATATAGTGTTAACAAGTGATATGAATATAGATTCCAACCCAGAAGGCGGTGAAGGCGGAGCAAAAGACTACCTTAATGTCTGTGCATTAGAAAAATAACAGATTTATGAATTATTTTCAAAGTAAATCCATATTATTGAATATGCAACATGGTTTCAGGCCAAAATTGTCCACTGCTGATGCTTCAGAGGAAATAACCGATTATATATCTCAAGAATTAGATAAGGAAACCAATCAATTGGCATTTTCCTTGACCTAGGAAAAGTTTTTGATACAGTTTCTATACCCATAGGTATTTGAGGGTAAGCACCTTCAACTTTTAGGGAACTTTAATTTTGGCGTGCCTCAAGGAAATATATTAGGACCAACCGTATTTTTGATTTATATAAATGACTTTTGCAATCTCGAACTTAACTCAGGGAAAATAAAATCTTACGCAGATGATACCGTGCTCCTTTTTTCCTCAAATACAGGAGACAAGGTTTATTTATGTGCACAGCAAGGTTTTAATAGGGTTAATAAATAGCCCCAACAAAACATTGAATCTGAATGAAGACAAAACCTAATATATTTATTTTTCTATGTGTAGCATATAACCATTTCAGAAATTTATGCAAATCAATGTTGCTTATTCGCAGAGTCTACATGTAACTGCCCAGTTATTTTTAATACAAAAAAGTATTTATACTTTGGAATAATTATAGATACTACATTTACATTTAAAACCTAATTAAACCACCTGTGCAATAGTTTGTAAACTAATGTTTGTTTATAAAAAGATTCGTTCTTTTGCTAATATTAAGGTAGTAAAGAAAGTATATTTCGCAATATGTCAATCAATTCTCGCCTATTGTATAACTTATATAAATCCTATAATGACCTCTCAGTGCGCCAGTTAATCGTCATGAGTACGTTACTAAAACAGCACTTAAAATTGCCCTATAGAAGAGAGCTCACTGATAAAAGGCGCAAGGATAAAGCAATTGAAAATAACATTATAATAAGGCATTCTTTCATGCATAGAATTTTTAAATTCCTTGGCCTTTTTCTGTATAATCAAGTCAATGCAATTTTGTACGTGTATTCATTAAAAATGGCAGATTGTAAAAATGTAATTCGAACATGGTTACAAAATTTGTCATATGATGATACGGAAAAGTTGCTGATTGTTTTAAGTTAATTAATATCATAAATTAATGTTAATATATTTTACTGAAATAACCTTAATTAGTTGCTACCTATATTATTCACTTTACATAAGAAACAGAAAATATTTGTTAATGTATCTATTAGCACATACACCTGAGATACAGGTTTATCCTAGTTCAGGTGCCTGTGAGTGTAGAGTCTACTAATCTCATATAATATTTAATATTATTTATGTAACAATAATGTAATAATTCAATTAATAATTTATGAACAATTTATTGTATAAGAATTCAAATAGAGTGGATCTGTATAAGTATTTAATTAATACATAATATTTGAATTCAAAAAGAATGTTTGTACCTAACTTTTAAAGCAATGCAATAATTTTAAAATATAACATCGGGTTTGTGTAATTAGCTGTATTTCATATCATTTTTGCATGCCAATTATGGCAAAACATGTCAGTTCCCAATGACGTGGAATCTCATTTTTGAGATAACATAGTACCTATGTACATAGACTGTTATTAATTAATTATAAATTCGTCAAATTTATTATATTAATATAAAATTTAGTTTAAGGAATTAATGAACATTAACATTAATTTTATTTCTAAAAACGATTAGTAACTCAATTGATTATTTATTTATTAAAATGTAAAATAAGTTAAATGGTAATATTTGCATAATAACCTGAGATTTTCAAATTATAGTGTAATTATAAAAATAATAATAGCTTAACTAATCTCATATAATATTTAATATTATTTATGTAACAATAATGTAATCATTCAATTAATAATTTATGAACAATTTACTGTATATGAATTCAAATAGAGTGGATCTGTATATGTATTTAATTTTACATAATATTTGAATTCAAAAAGAATGTTTATAACGGACTTTTCAACAATCCAATAATTTTAAAATGTAACATTGGGTTTGTGTAATTAGCTGTATTTCATATCATTTTTGCATGCTAATTATGGCAAAACATGTCAGTTCCACGTCATTGATGATCTTATGTACCATGTTTTTAAGCAAATAAATTCTATCTATCAAATAAAATCTATCTATCTTCTTAACTGATATCTTTTTAAATTATTAACATAATTTTGTGTTGCAAGAAGACACAGCGCGGACGCTGTAATTATTTCGATTTCGACGTCTGCCATAGTCGAAAGCCGAAAGCGATGTAAGTGGTAGGACAGTGTGAGTGTGAATACACACTTCTCGCGATCCTGCTACGGCAGTATTTAGCGAAGTATAGCCGGCAGCGCGAGGAGCAGTGGCAGGGGCTGAATGTAAATGAGGCTAAGACATTATTTGAATTGTAGTTCATTGAAATAAAACTTATTACTATTATTATACTGTTACCACAGCCAGTTGCGTATTACGTCACACTGTACGAGAATGTTCGAAATAGGTATTAGTGGCCTTGGTCAAGTAAAAAAAACGACACTCCGGGCGTGCCGGCAGAAGTGAAAACTTGAATATTAACGTTGTGCTATTTCTTTACTTTAATAATTTTGTACGAATTGCTTTAATTATCAGTATAAAAGTACTATCATTTATGTGGTAGAATACAATATTTATTTATTGCGCTATCGTACACAACTAAACAACACGGCAGGCGCAGGCATTAATTTTCGCCACGCCGTAGAAAGAGAGGGGGATACTTCCTCTCCTACGCCGCGCCGGCTGTCTCTTTCTCTCTATCCGTCTTACGCATTTTCGATCAGGGTCACGTGTCCTGACGCGAGTTTAACATTTTTTACCCATTACAAAAAAGTGTACAACGCCGCTAAAGAAGTTTTTACTTCAAAAAAAAATGTGTAGACATAAAAATTGATACTGCTTTGACTATTAATGCAAGCAAGAAGCAACCTTATGTCGACGCATGTATAAAAACTTTTCCTTTGGATATTCTTATTGTTTCATTATCATGAGTGTTCTAGTACTTTCCAGTCGAAAGAGTGGAATGACCTGGATTGGCCTAGAAATTCTTTATTCATTTTATCGAGTACAACACATCTATATTTCATCCTAAACGGCATTTTTACTCACCCGACACGTAAAAATAGTATATCAAAGAAAAATTACGGTACTTACATTGTTATCTGCTTCTAAGGCTTTCGAAGTCTCTTCTGTTTTAATTGGAACTGGCTTTTTAATACTTGTTGAAAGGCTTTTGAAATAATTTTGAGCTTCTTTCTTGCTATTCTCTATAACATGAGCTTTGCTAGGAGCAATCGTCTTAGGTTTAATAACAGAAGATGCTGCACTACCATCTAAATCAGACATGATGTCTGAGAGTATATTGTCTTCAGAGATTTTCATATCCTGAACAATAAAATTATACTTTATTCAATTTTAGTTTAATTAAATTTGAATATTATTATTTATAACAGGAACCTATTTATAACTATTTAGCATTCATTAGGCAATGCATGTGTTTGATTAACATATTGATATTTATTTAGCATTTATAAGATAATCTCGATAAATAAAAACCAATCGCTGTCCATTAGTTTCGCTAAAACTCAATAACAGCTTGACCAATTTGTTTTATTTGGATGATTTTGAATGGGTCCCTAGATGGTTTAAATTCACATTTCGACCCAGTAGGTGGCGCTGTTGTCGATCTAGAAATCACCCGTACGAAGCTGGTGCTAAATGAATGTAAATTGTTGTGGAGAAAGGTAATATTTGTTAAATTAATAACGGTTTAAGTACTTAATAGTACCTATTCAGCTTTTAATTATTAATTGTGGTCTTATCTTTGCAGAACACACAATATCTCGAAATCTTGCAGTGATGTGTTTGGTTTGGATTAGATTTTATTAACTAAAAGGGCCCATCCTGATTGTAGCTTTCTTTATCATCAAAATTAGTATGTTACCTATTTCAAGTCCCATGAATCCTCTTTGATAGGAATCGGTGTTTTTTTGAAGTACTTTTGTTCTAATAAATCTGATTTCATAGATATACTGAATATGTAGACTGTTAATACTTACTTTAAATTTCGCGAAGTGTCCATGTTTTTTTTTAAATCCCTTAATCTATATTATGGGTGCTGTCCGTAACTTCTCGAAATATCGGGAATTTAAAACCAAATCCGGTGATTTATTTATATATAAGCACATTAACAGAATCTAGGGATATTTTATATTTCGTCAAATATCTAAAAATCTACGAAAAACTTTTTGATACAGTATTTATTTTTAATTAAAATTGAATCTTATAAACTCTAATTATTAATATCAATCAGTGATACCACCTCTTACATTAGTTACACATTCACATCGATTGTTCATATTTAAAATTAATTGTCAATGTCTTGGTGCAGTATGAGGTCCCACGTTCTTTGCAAGTGTTCGTAAAGTTGTTGTTCCGTCGTCAAATTTGGCGGGAAATCTCTCAAAGCTTTTCGTTGTAATATATCCCAGGCATGCTCGATAGGATTTAAGTCGGGCAACTGTGCAGGCCAATTTAAAACTTGAATATCGTGGTCTCGGAGAGCGGCCGACACCAGCCGCGTCGTATGGGAAGGAGCATTATCGTGCATAAGTAGAATTTCCTGGCCCATTTGGATTCCGTATGGGACAATAACAGACTACTACCTCCTCGTCTTATTTTTGTGCAGTTGTGCTGCTTTGGATCCTAAAGAGCTGGATTTGTCACACCATAAATGTCCCGCCTGGTATGAGTCGACCTCCTGAGGTTGCTGTAGACGGCTAACTCTCCCTACAGTTATCCAAACGCGCGTTTTTTGGTGAATCCGGATGAAACCTAGACTCATCAGTGAACAGCATCAAACACCATTGTTCGTCACTTCATGGTAAATGCTGCCAAGCTCACGAAAGCCGTCCACTGCGACTTACACGTCGCAATGCTTGTGCAAATGCAAAGACCAACTTCATGCAACCTCCTTCGCTTACCAGGCAGCTGATGGTTCTTCGGGAACCTTTGTAGTAGTTGCATTGCTGTGATATTAGGTTGTCTTCTGGAGGTCTATGAAGAAATCAATCTTATCTCTGCATAGTAACACGATATCTAGCCATGTACCGTTCAACCTTGATCACATTTTGGCTGGTGTGTAGGGCCTCAGCAATGATGGGTCGAATAGCATCATTTTCTAAAATACCCACAGCTCATCTCGACTCAAATGACGATGTGACATGACTTTTAAATCTCACATGGCACATTAAATTAAAAAAGAAGCAATCTAATCCATTTTTATTAATTAATATCAGTAGAACAATTTAAGTTTTTCTTGATATAACAAATTACTGACAATTTTGCCACCGTATTTCGTTTTATCTTTCGTTCGTTTTATTTAGATTTTTAAGAGGTTTGAATCTGTAAATAAACTTTTTATGGAAACTAAAAAGATTTTAAACTATAAGTCGTAAAAAATATAGGATTAAGGCGTAGACAGAGTGACTAATGATTTACGTGGCCTCGAGTGAGAAAGGACGATAATTTAGTTTTAGGTTATACAATAATCTTTATGACTTTTAAACATATTTAGATAAAAAAATTTAATTGTTCTAAGAACTGAACTGAACAAGATTCGCCAATCTTACGCACACAAAACACTTTTTTCTCACTTAAACCAACTTGTAAACTCCTTAAATCGCTACGAACTGTCAAAGTTGTTTCGCAAAGTGTAGTTTGCTAAACAAAAAAAAAACCGGCACGGAGAAAAGGACAAACAATCACACCGCTCTGTCTCATTGCTATGACGTATGCATAAACCTATATTTTTCGAGTGCTAATGCGAAAGAAGACGTCAATTTGTCTATAGGTTTCTGTGTCTACGGATTAAGGTATCCCTAGATTCTGTTGATGTGTTTATATTAGTAACATTACCAACAAACAAATGGTCTAGTCATTAGAGTATCCGATACTTCCTAACCAGTTAAGGCCTCTGATTATTAAGAAGTCAACTTATTCTAAAATAGGCTAAAAGAATATTATCATTAATACTAGCAATAGTTATAATACCTCTTTCTTCTTTGCTGGCATTGCTCCCAGTAAGTTACGGATATTGCCCTTACTAGTCGGTTGTGGAGCTACCCTCGCTTTTCTCTTGGTGCCACGTCCAGATTCTTTGTTATTAGAAGCTACATAACTGTCTTCAATATCATCATCATCATCAAATATTTCACGACCATCTTCTACATAGCCTGTTCCATCTGAAGAAAAGGGAAAATTATTAATATTAATATAAAACTTTACTTGATTTAATTTACTATTAATTCTCCTTGTGAAGAGACATAAAGACATATTTAGGATATGAAATAAAACTTTAAAATTATTTTTACATTCCATAGGTATGGTGATGTTTGAATAACATAGTATTTTCACTCACATTGTATTCAAAAATAGTTTTATTTAAAAAAGAATTAATGATGTAATTATCTAGCAGGTAGGACTACTTTTCTCCCAAGGAGACCATCTGGGTAGGTAGACCCTCTTACATATATCTGCTACAGTGCAGTGCTTTTATTCTCCATGACTGGTAAAGGTATATTTAAATAGATAGTGTTTGCAAATAATAGTCCGAAGGAGTGGATGAGAAATGGACAAATAACTAAATTATCATCATCAAATTCAATTTCTTCTTTATTATAAAATCATCCTGAACAGATATGCAATTGATTTTTGACAATACATTTTATAAACATTACTAATAAAATATTGTACATTACTAAACATTACTAATAATGATTATAGTAGATATATGCTTTGTTTCATAGCATCTCTAAAAACTTTAGATCATACATGTCACCCTACTCATACTTTGTGAAAAAGATTTATATGTATTATATATTATAACTACAATAAAGTCATGACTTTCTGAACTCTCTAAGTTTTTGTGAAAACTTTCTCAGTGTGCAACAAAGTTACACGTTATAACACAATGTCTGCATTCAAACACAAATAATACCGTCATACCCCTTAACTTCGCCTGTGAACCCTAACTTCGCCTATTTAAAAAAATAATAATTAATCCGAAACATATTTATCTGTCCATGCGTAAAACTACCAAATTCAAATCAATTTTAATTCTTGGCAATATTTTTGCTTGCAACACGTAGCTAACTTGTCTTCACTTGATGACATATGGGTTTTTTCGGTGAACGGGACTGAAGTTTTTTCGTTTGACGGACAAAACTTTGATTTGTGAGGATCATATAATCAGTATTTGTCTTTCTTTCAGACAACGTAATCGTTTTTATTATAAATTATGTAATTAAAGATAAATCGAAAGAAATACTGCTTAGTGAGCCGCAGCGCCCATGTTGTTGCTAATCTTCGCCTGCCCCTAGGGTTGGCACTTTGAATGCGGGTTATGCGCGAACTCAAATCGGCTATTTTTATATAGCCGATCGTGTCCCATTAATTGGATAAACATTGTACCTAGTCCTGCCGACCGATTTTCTGCCAAGGCAGCCGATCTCATTGAGATCAACCACTGCGCAGGACTTGTTTTTAGTGTCCGAGTGTATGCGCATTTTATAAGTATACTCTCTAATCCTTCACCCTCTAATTCCAATGAAATGGCAGACCGACACGACCGGAAAAAGTTCAGGCGCAGGACCAACAGCTAACTGCATGAAATAAGGAAAGACATTTTGGAAATGGCCACTCATCAAAGATTAGCAGATATATTCTTCCCGTTTTTACGCTCAGCTTAATTAAGTGCCATGAAATTAGAAAGTAAACATCAAATTTTAGTAGGTACGTAAACATTACATTTCAAACAACTTGTCTCTGGGCAAAAATTGAAGCTTGCAACCTAATCTGATAGTTCTAAAATTAGCTGTGATCTCCAAATCCCTTTCCGTTTTGACGTTTTAGAAAATTACGGAACTTAAAATTAGCTTTATTTGTTGCTGGTCAAATCAGCATTAGGTATCCAAAATGAAAGCCAAATAGAAGTTTTAGTAACAAATAAAATAAAAAACCTAATAAAAAATACTTCAATTTTTATTATTCTTTTTTCTTTGGGTTTTGACAACCCTAGGCAACTCTCAAGAAATGTATGAAACTAACTCCAGATGGGTTCCAAACTTTGCCTGCTTGTTTTTTTTAGAAAAATCAACTGCTCGAAACTTTATTTGGTATGACAACTACACTTGTAGACAACTAATCATGTACCTATATCATTGATAAATATAAGGCAGGCGAAGGTAGGAAACAATGCCCAAACTTTACCTGTTGCAGTTGCATCGTTTTCCAGTCATTTGTAGTATGTGTTATTAAGTATTGATGGTCTTTAGTTGGTCCTAAATAAAACAAAATGTTTTTCATTTGGTACCTTAAAATACTCCACAATATGAGAGAAAGATAGAAAAATATATCAAAAACCAGGCAAAGTTAGGGGGCTCGACAGTAGTAAAAGTTGTCTACTGTGTTATGTGATAAACCTTTATCTTTTGTATTTACACTTTTGATATGTAGATGTCTGGAATAATTTCGAAGTGTTCAAGTATTAAATATTTTCAATAATAGATGTACAATGTGACAAATTAACTGAGTTTTGTTTGTTGTAGCAATTGTTATAATACTTTGTTTATCAAATGACACAAATTAATTATTTTTGGTACTTTATAATTACAGTCACTTCTAGGGCTGATAATATTAGCTCCTGTAAAGTAGCCGTAAATTTAAGATGAAAATATGAATCCTACCATCATCTTCAATCCAGTCATCATCTTGTCGCTGTAAAACACGATCATGGTATTCCTTCTCGTCGACTGTGTCGTACACATTTTCCATTTCGTCTACATCATATTTATGTTTAGAACCTTTCCCTTTCAATTGCTTTAGTTTCTCTAATGCCGACAGTCGACCATGTTTATCAACTTTTTGCCTTTTGGCTCTTGACCCGGCTATAAACAATAACAAAATTAGCTTTAACAATACGTGTGCATAAATATATACTCTATATGGATACGTTGGTATTTAATTACCTAAAGAATCAGCCATTGTTAGTTTATTAATAAAAATATATTACTTATAAACAATACACATGAAAAAAAAAGGTTTAATTTGACAGTTTGATATTATAATTGGCGCGAAAATAACTTTTTTAATAATAAGCCTTTTGGCTAAGATACTTGTCTTTTAAGCCAACTCTTCATTTCCTTCGGGATCTTCGTTTTTATAGATTTTCCATTGCAAATTTAATGTATTTGTATATTAGCAGAAAATATTACAAATTATTTTTAACACAGACGGCACGGGTAATTATTTGCAATGGATTCACTTTCATTGTCACCGTCACTGTCACACACTTCACTAGATAATAAAAGCCGTTGAAAGTTAAGCCAGCAGAATCTGACATTAAGGACGATCATCGGAGCAGGTCGCTACGTCTGGAACGACGTTATAGCGGCCGATCTAAAGGTCGAGAACATCACCGACTTTGTGGCCCGGCTGGCGCGCGGCTTGTTCGACCGCGCCTACAACGGGCCACATGAACACCTCAATGGATTTGCGCCGTTGCATACCCGGCCGCCGGACGGGCGACCTTTACCAAGAGAACTCCTCTCTATAGCGATTAGAGAGTCGAGTAACAACCCTCAATACTGCTGAAAGGCCAACTTAGACTTTTACCAGATAACCTCCTTTTTTCCCGTTTAACCGACTGCGGAAAAAAAATCTCATCCGACTACGGACTAATCTGTAGTAAACATCCACGCCTAGAATAGGCTCTAATGACTGGCCCATAGTTATGGGCCATGAGGAAAGTCCGGGTAATGGGGTATACCCCGATACGACATCACGAGGCTCAATCCGGTTCGGGAAATTCGGGTAAAGCTACAATTTCTAGTCATAAATCAAGAAAAAACAAAATTAGGAAAAGTAAAGTAATAGTAGTGAAAGTATTGATATTTCACCATTGTATACGCTATAAGTAGGTAGGTAATAAGATGGATAATAATTATTATCATCCGAAAAAATCTGTAAATCCTGGTTTTTTCAATTTTTTGTTTTATTATGTTAACTTCATTTTTAGCAATGAAAATTCTTTTAGGTATAAAAACTACACGCATTTTTCATTTATATTTTGATATTGTGTTTGCAGGTTTATATGAATTTGGTATATTATTAGAAACTTGCAGATGCAGAATGTAGAAACAATCATGAAAGCAAGCCTCTTTTCTGTTTAGACCGATTAACACTTTCTTCATACTAGTCATTCCATCAAGGTGCAGTTAGTCTGTTTTTGTTCTCAAAAGTTTTTACAAGCTCAGTAATATATTGCGTTTTAAGTGAAGAATGTATTTCACAAAAACTGGCATAAGAGCTAAGCTGATTATCTAGGTTAAATGTTAAATTATCAAAACAGTTTCAGTCTTTAAAAGTTCATTGTACATATTCCAATCAGCTTTTTTGTATAGAAACCTATAAAAAGGAGGGTTAATATTATACCGATCAGCGGTGAGGGTAATTTCCGTAATAGTAAAGAAATGACAACTTCCCATATTATCATCATGAACTCAGACGTCAATAGCAGATGGATTACGATTGGGATGTTTAATAGTAGTTAGTTAACCTTTTTCTATAGAAGAGGAGGCAAACGAGCATACGGTTCACCTGATGTTAAGCGATTACCGCAGCCTATGAATAACCGCAACACCAGGGGAATTGCAGGTGCGTTTCCGGCCCTTTAGAAAGGAGTAAGCTCTTTTCTTGAAGTTCCCAGGTCGTATCGGTACGGAAAAATCGCTGGTGGTAAATTATTCAACAGAGAGGTGGTACGCGGAAGAAAACTCCTAGTGAAACGTATAGTGGTGGACCGCCAAGCATCCAGATGGTGTGGATGATATCGAGAGGTTAGCCGCGTAGTGCGTTCATGAAATTTGGCGGCTGGGATTAATCCGAAGAATTCCTCAGAGCACTCCCCACGATATATGCGAAAGAAAATGCAAAGAGATGCAACATCTCTTCGCAGCGCCAGTGAATCGAGCCGATCAGAAAGGACTCGGTCGTCGACGATTCGAAACACTCTGCGGTGGATGCCATCAAGTGGAAGGAGCTGGTACTGGGGAGCCCCAGCCCAGAGATGGGAACAGTATTCCATGTGCGGCCGAACCTGCGCCTTGTAAAGTTGCAGGCGGTAAGCCGGCATGAAATACTGTCCCGCTCTGCTGAGCGCGCCAAGCTTTTTAAAGGTCAATTTGGCCTTTTCTTCCAAGTGACCACGAAACTACATGTCACTCGACATGTCGACGCCGAGGATTCCGATACTTGCTGAGGCAACAAGGGGAGTGCCTTCAAAACTGAGGAAATACGACATAGGGGTTCTTTTTAGCGATTAACACGCAAACTTGTGCCTTCTGAGGGTTAAACTGGACTAGATTTAGTTGCCCCCAATCCGAGACTTTGTTAAGCAAAGACTCGACTTCAGACACAAGTTTGTCCCGGTACTCGGAGACGTTTTCTCGAAAAATATTGGCACGGCCGGTGTACAGAACATCACCAGTGCTGTCATCTGCAGAATAGCAATGAATGTTGCAGTTTTGCAACATATCACTGATATGCAGAAGAAACAGAGTAGGTGATAGCATGCAGCCTTCTGAACCACCAGCATTAATAGGCTTATAATCGGAGCTTGTACCGTCTACAACGACCTTGATGTTCCGATCTGCAAGAAAGCTGGTAATCAAATTGCACAATTTCTCGGGAAGCCCATAGGAAGGGAGCTTCGAAAGAAGCGCTTTGTACCAAACCCGATCGAAGGCCTTCGCAATTTCCAAACTAACGGCCAATGCCTTCCCCTTGGACACTATCGCCGCCACCCATCTATGAGTCAGGTAGACCAGAAGATCACCAGCTGATTGAGCACGACGAAAACCGTATAAGTGATCACTAATCGGCTGGTGATTCTCAAGGTACCTCATGAACTGGCAGTTTACAATTGATTCCATTGTTTTCGAGAACGAATTGCCTCTAGTTGAACGGGTCTGAGTGGTCACCTTTTTTTAGGGATCGGGTGGATGAAAGCCGTCTTCCATGATTTTGGGACTACGACTAGAGAGTAGGAGTATCGGAAAAACGCGTTAAGACTGGTGCCAACTGTGGAGCAGACACCCTCAGCACAATTGGGGGGATACCGTCAGGTCCACTCAACTTGTGGATGTCCAGGGAGAGGAGTGCATTGCGAACCGAGCGCTGTGTAAACCGCACCTCCGCCATGAAGCACTCACACCGCGGGATGGTCGGCGGCGTACTCCTCCTGTCATCGATAGTCAAGTAGGATGCAAGTTAAGAGTATAGCAGATCGGCTTTCTCCTTTGCGGCATGGACCAGTGAGTCGTCCTCTCTGTGCCGAGATGGAAGAGATGACTGACAGAAATTCTCCCGGACAGCCTTGGTGAGAGACCAGAACGCACGAGTTCCAGAAGGAAGGTGAACTTGTTTCTCGCCAATTCTGCCTATGTGCTCTGAATTTGCCTTGGCATTAACTGTTTTGAAGGTCCTGGAGGCGAAATTATACTTCTTTTTTAGAGTGCCTGTGCTTCCATCCCGGGAGTTTGATGTGTCAGCCCAAGCTTGGTAGCACTCCTGCTTATAGCATGATGCTATTTTACAGGAGCGACCAAACCATTGCTGAGATTTGCCTCTGATGGGCACCACAGAGGAAGGAATAAAAAGTTCCGTACCATGAAGTACTACATCAGCGACAGAATCAGCAACAACGTTGGGATCGTCCGGCGAGAAGCAAACCTGCCCCCAAGGGTAGGTTGCAAAGAAAGACTGCATCCTATCCCATTCCACATCTGGAATCCACGTAGGCGAAGTAACCAGTTATGTCAGATCATATACCAAGGCAAAATCATGAACAGATCCCCTGATTGGTTAAACGTGCGTTAAAGCCACTCGGCGTAGTGGGCGTTAAAATCGCCGAGGATCATGATCTCAGCGGAGGGGATCTGCTGTAGCAAAGAATCTGTAGCCATTTGGACGTGGTCGAAGAGTCGGTCTGTTTCGGCATTACCGCTATGGGACCTGTAGAGGCACCCGTAGACGCGCGGACGCGTCGTCGCAGTCTACGGGTAGCCAAAGGATGAACAGGTCTGAACCTTCAAGACTGCCGAGGCGTAGAGAACAGAAGTCCTCTCTGAAGTATACGCGAACTCCAGCCCGAGGCACAAAGGAGTGTTCCATTTTGTACCCCGGGTAGGAGAGATACGAAGCATCAGCCGGAGAGGAGACCTGCGTCTCCTTCAAAAAGAGCGGAGCCGGCTTCGTCGTCTCAAGATGGGTTAGGAATGGTAGGTTAGAATGAAATCCCCTGATACTGCAAAAATGCACGGATAGCGTGGCAGGAGTTGCCTTGGTCTTGTTGCTATCTTGAGCCCCGAGCAGTTGTTGTCTGAGCGGAATTCCCCCCCCCCAGAATACGCGGGGCAGCCTTAGCACCCACGCTCAGGAGTGTAGTAACTTGGCTTTTAGAAAGCTTGGCGCGCTCAGCAGAGCGGGACAGTATTTCATGCCAGCTTACCGCCTGCAACTTTACCCAGCCCCACATGGAATACTGTTCCCATCTCTGGGCTGGGGCTCCCCAGTACCAGCTCCTTGGGGAGTGCTGTGAGGAATTGTTCGGATTAATCCCAGCCGCCAAATTTCATGAACGCACTACGCGGCAAACCTCTCGATACCATCCATACCATCTGGATGACTGGCGGTCCACCACCGATTTAAAAGAAGTTTTCTTCCTCGCACAGCTTCCTTGTGAAATTGACTACCATCGGAGATTTTTCCGGACCGATACGACTTAGGGACCATCAAGAAAAGAGCCATTCCTCAATATTCCTTTTTAAAAGGCCGGCAATGCATCTGCAATTCCCATGGTGTTGCCGTTGCTCATGGGCAGTGGTAATCACGTACCATCAGGTGAGTCTTATGCTCGTTTGCCCCCTCTCTAATAACAAATACATAGAAAATACATAGTGTAACAAGGTATCGGACAAGGTTTATATATTATAACCAAGTTTTTACAAACCTTAGCCGAATGGTTAAATTTAAAACATTTGTAACACTGTAGGAAAACAAATTATACTCCACATTGTCAGGTAAATTATTGTCAAGGAATGTAATGTTGACATTTTGTAGTGGCATATTTTCCCAACGAACTTTCTTCAGAAACCTGTGCACAGTAATTGTCTCATATAGTGAGGAAAGCTTACAATATAGTTCTTTAAGGTTGGCACAAATTGAATAATTCTCATTTTCTCAATTTGTGCCGCTGGTTTATACGCCATCAGTTTGTACTTGTCCAGGAAAACCGTGTTAGTTTGAAAATTATTATTTGCAATATTTTGTTTGAACACGACTGCGATTTTGTTGGCATTCACTCTATGAATGGCCCCCACTCAATTATGTCTGTTGTAAAAGTAAGGTTCTGATATAGTGGACTGTTATTGCCCAGCCTTTTGTTATTGAGCTTTCAACAAAAACTTTAAATTCACTGTTAGTAGAGTTTTGAGGATATAGTCTTTTATAATTTGGGTTCTGAAAAGGTAAAAAGTCCTCATTCCTACCACTGTACATCGCCTGCAACCTGGGAGTATATTATTCTTGCACGTTTCGCTGAGGTAACCGAGCTTTTCCTGACACAGATATTATCCCCGGTCTTAGTATTTGACATCGTAGTTATTTACAAAACTGCTATTATACTGTATTTACAAGATTTAAACTAAAATTAGATATAAATAGTTTTTAGCAAAATAATTTGAGAAAAATTGCGCCCTCTCAGTTCAAATTCTCGCCTGCTGCTCTTAGACCATTCATTGAGTTGTCTAAGGGCAGCAGCATATCGGTAACATAAAATTTGTGATAATCATCGTTCTCAACTTTTAACATACGGAATTTCATACCTTCGAATAGTTGGCTATTTCGTAACCTTTGACGGCAAGCCAAAATATGCCATGAACCATGAACCATATTTATGAACGGTTTATCGATGTTTGAAAGAATTGATGTATCGTTCTCGACGAATTTGAGAGAAATAAACGAAGTTGTTCGCATCGAATAAATACCCTAACTGCCCTTTGTGTTATTAAACTGCGCAGTGGCGAGGGTACTGCGGACCGGGTCCATTTTGATGCCCTAATTAGGGAGCCTTACTCCCAGGTCACCAATTTCCTTACTGATCGGAGCATCGAGATCGTAGTAGACGGTGCATGCTCTGATTACAAGCTTATTAACGCTGATGTTCCAAAATTCTGCGTGCTATGTTACAAACTTGATAGAGATTCACTGCTATACGGACGACAGCACTGGTGATGCTTTATAAACCGGCCGTGCCAATATTTCTAGGGGAAACGTCGCCAACTACCAGAACAAATTTGTGTCTGAAATAGAGACTTTGTTGTACAAAGTATCGGATTGAGGGCGTAATGTATTCGTAAATGCAATGAACATAAACTCAAATGCTGTAGTGTACGTGTATAATGACGTGATTCAATTTTGCAACATTTTGCAGGCATCCACGACATTTTCTGCCACGGCGACGCCGCTTTAAAATAAGGTGTAATATTTGACAGATTTCATAGCAGGGAAATTATTTTGGTTCTAAAACTGGAAAGGTCTGTTTCTTTCTGTACTTTTACTTACATTTTATAATAACTAGATTAAAAATAAATAAACCAAACCATAGATATTCATAAAAGAAGAAAAAATAAAGAAAAGTTTAAAATTCGAAAATATAAAGAGTATCCCCTTAGGCATTATTTTGTGCATTACAATAATATGCTAGAAACTGATAAACTTTTATTTAAAACTAATTTCTCAATTAAATGACATTGTGTGATAATAAACTTCACCTCAGTTTCAGCTAGCGACATCTGGTGAGTGGAAGATTATTTGCTTGCCTTTCCCTGAAAGTGACAGACTTTTTGTTAAGGCTTTAATGCGCATGGCCTCTTCAGTTTGTTGAATAATTTTAAGTATTCAATAGCACTTCTTATTCATTTGTGCGTATAAATTTCGGTGCAGTTATAGACATCATACTATATAGGGAAAGCGCACGCGTATATGGTGTGTAGAGATAAGGAGAACAAACCCTGTATAAAAAAGGGTCTGTAGAAAAGCCCTAAATAAAGGTAGCTGTAGCTAGAGATTTTTAAGAACTTTTCATTTTTTTATTGCACAGTCTTTCACCATAATTCATTTTATAATCATTATTTTATTGTTTTCAAAATTTTTATTTCCAAAATCACTCTCTACGTGTTTTACGGCGACTATTTCTAGGTTATATTTAGTAAATTATTTAAGACAAAGTAAGTAGTTGAGGTTTACTGCAGTTTCATCAACTACTATAGTGACCGCATATATTTCTCAACTCAGCACACTTCACTCCGTCGACAACTGCTAAGTTCATTTGATACCCAATTACAAAATTCATGCGCTGTTGTTGACAGTTTTTGAACTGTTATTTACTGCTTACAGATGGACACATTTTCAATTATTCTCCTATCGGAGATTGTCCTCCTTACCTCTATACTCCGTGCATGCACAATATTTTGATTTCAGCTGGAGTTTGGGCGGAACTTGGCCGTCAACGGATTGTAGCTCCTGTATTGTCACTTGAATATTAGTTTGAAGTGGATTTTGATGAGTAAAAGTGATGCGATTCTGTGAATTATGCTTTGTGCTTTGTACAAGTGCTTTGATGTTGATATAAACCCTAAGTTACTTTGATCGCATGGGTGCCTTATGAACTTAGTGGCTGTCGTCATCAACTGTCCGCTGGGTTGAGCTGTCGTTAGAACAAAATATCCCAAAAACTTCGCAAGGTGAAGCATCAGCATATTATGAAGAAAAAAAAATATAAAAATGAAGGTTCCGAAAGAAATTATAGGCTCAGAAGAAGGCTAGAACCCAGAGCCGTCAAGCCAGTTTATAAAAAAATAAATTTCGGTTAAAACGGTTAAAAGCGTAGACAGAGAAACCCACAGACAGAATAAGATAGAAAAAGATAGATTTATGCATACGTCTTGCATAGAAATGAGACAGAGCGTTGCGATTGTTTGTCCCTTTCTCCGTGCTGGTTTTTTTGTTTAGCAAACTACACTTTGCTAAATAACTTTGACAGTTCGTAGCGATCTAAGGAGTTTACAAGTTGGTTTAAGTGAGAAAAAAGTGTTTTGTGAGTTTAAGCTTGATGAATCTAGTTCAGTTAAGTTCTTAGAACACTTAATAAATTTATCCAAATATGTTTAAAAGTCATAAAGATTATCATATAACCTAAAACTAAATTATCGTCCTTTCTCACTCGAGGCCACGCTAATCATTAGTCTATAGGTTTCTCTGTCTACGGTTAAAAGCCTGTCTGTATCCAGGTTATGCAACATTAATAAAAAAAATCTTCTCTATTGTTACGCTTACGCGCCAAATTTACTGTCAAAGGCGGGGCACAAAATTAAAAACATTGTGTTCGCAGAAATTAAAATTCTTAAAAACTAAAACTACTTTACTACTACTACTTAATTAATGAATAAATCCTAACGTTTCTCTTTAAAGTGTTTTTCAGCTTTTTATTACATATCAACAAAAACTATGGCTATGCGGGACTATGCCGCTGACAAAGGTATTGAATGAAGAAAAGAGATCTTTATGTTGAATTATGAGACCCCACCGTTAAATTTTTCTTGTTTTCTTTCACAGAGGCTATAAGAAACTTCTTCGTAGACTTTTGTCAAACTGATGATGAGGGACACAAATTTTTTAAATACGCAGATCAACTTACAAAAGTTGCGGAACGGGAGCAGGTGTGTAAAATAATTTCATTACTATTCGATTTATAGCAGAATTCTTTGCCTTTATTTGTTGCACCTAAGATCATTCTTGGTAATCTTTTTTTTAACCATAGCTATATCTGTTTAAAACGTTTTACATTTTGTATATCTTACAGCAGTAGTACACAGTTCATATCATAGCAGTAATAAAAATGAATTATAAAAATTTTATAATCCTTTCTACTGATATTATGAATCTGATGCGTTTAACATTGTGTATTAGTTCAATTGCATTATTGAATGTGGATGTTAATTTTTCACTGATTGCTATTACTTCATCACCTTTTTATTTCTTTTTCCATTCAGACATCATTTGTTGTGGATTTGGATGACCTGTTTGAAACAAATGAAGATTTGGCAAATGCAGTCAAACAAAATACAAGAAGATACACTAATATGGTTTCAGATGTTGTTTATGAAATGTTGCCTGATTATAAGCATAAAGAGGTTTGTGTTATTTGTCTGTTATGTACTCTAGAAAAAGTATTCATACTTTGAGTGATTATAATAATTATTCTATATTTATACTTATATAAAGTTCCAGTGTACATGTGTTCGTAGTTCTTCTTTTCCTAAATGGCGTGACTAAAACACTTATGGGATCATCTAGATGGTACTTAGCTATAGTTGAAACAGTAGCCGACACTGTTTATGAGATCCAGTATTCACTTATGATCCAGAATAAAATAATTTTTGTTCAACATGGATTACAAATAATTTAACTTTTATCACTAGTACAGAAAAAAATGCATCAACCTGGGATAAATTATGCCAACATTTTCTTAAAGTAACACTATAATCAATTAATATCAAATTTGTAAAAAAAAGTATTAAATGTAAGTGTTAATTTATGACATGTATTGTTATTTTTAGGTTGTAGCTAAAGATGCATTAGATGTGTATATAGAGCACAGAATAATGCTGGAGGCAAGGAATCACAGGATACCTGGTGAAATGAGAGACCCAAGGAATAGATATCCTCCGGAATTGATAAGAAGATTGTGAGTTTATTATTAGCATTATTATCTTTATTTCTTTGATTAAAATGCTCATTATCATCATCTTCAGCCAGCGACAGTCCACTGCTGGATGCAGGCTTCTTCCACGGCACTCTACTTAACCCGGCCTTCGGTTTCATGAATGAGTTTCCACTTGATTGGACTATCCCCTCTCTAGTACTACTCTCTAGTAGAAGGAGACCCACATTATGTTTTCTTAGGTCTTTAATTAAACTGCATTCAGCAAATAAAATCAAATTTATATCTTAGCGAGCTGTGGTAGCACAGAGCCTAAGCGCTCTCTGTAAATTTTAAGTACGCAAGTAACTATGGTTTGATCCACGTCAGCACCATTGAAATTGTTAATTGCAATTTTAAGTGTTGATTTACTATTGCTCAGTGATGAAGGCAAACAATGTGAGGAAACCTGTATGTCTATGAAATAAAAAAATTATTTTGAAGACATGTGAAGTTCGTCAAAATGCATTGGGGCGGTGAGCCGGACATTTCAATGCCCTAAAACCTCAGAGATGAGAGAAGACCTGTGTCCAGCTGTGGGACCTATATAGGCATTTCCCTCTATCGCATCTTACTACTCCCATAGGATGATATGCGCTAGTAGATTTTATTACCCTGCTACTATATGATGTATAAAAATATCTAAATAAAATAATTAATTAAACTACAATAACTAACTTAATGTTTATTTTTTGATACAAAAATTTGAATTCCATTTTTAGTCATTTGTTTTTTAGTGTTGATATAATAAATATGTTCTTCCTTTCTTTTGTTCCTTCAAATATTGCATAGAGTCTCAGCCAAAATCTTGACAAATTGAGTCTGTGTCTGAGTCCATCTGGGTTGGTACACCACCCTGTTTTCAGTGTTGCAGTTTGAATTGTATTGAATTATAATGTAATTAAAGGCTGTGAGGCATTTCAGTTTAGACCTCAGAGGTGATAACACAACTGTAGCCTCCTTTGAAGTTGGTGAAGCACTTACCCAGTAACAACCTAAAAGAAGAGAATTTTTGGTGTGTAGAAATCGCAAAGTAGATTTTTTAATTTAAAATATACAATGTTGTTTGTTACAGTGAAGTATATTTCAAAGATGTGTCCACTGCCAAGTCAGTACCGATTCGAGAGGTAAAAGCTGAACATATTGGAAAACTTGTAACTGTTAGAGGTAATGTACTTATTATTTACATACAAATTTTTACAAAGTATATTATCTATATACAGTAGAATGTCGATTATCCGAATGTCGATTAACTGAATGACCGGTTAACCGAACTGTTACCTCGGCACTTCACTGGGATGCGACCACCTTCTCGTTTCTCCATGCAGTGTCCCGTGTTGGCCTACGTTCAGTACCGATAGTGCTATACGCTTATTTGTTAATTTCGCACTATTAGTTCAAAATTTAAAATGCCTTAACGTAAACATGTTGTTCTTTCCATAAAAGATAAATACGAGATTAACAAACGATTAGAGAAAGCCGAATCTGCAACTAAGTTATCTAAGAAGTACAAAGTGGTTAAGTCGACAATTACGGATATAAAAACCAAAAGACCATATCCAATATTATATCCAAACATGATTTTGATTAAAACTATGAAGCTCACCACGAACACCGATCTCGATGATGCTGTTTACAAGTGATTTACACAAAAAAAAATCACAAGGAGAACCTATCTATGATGCCGTTCTATGTGAAAAGGCAAAAGATTAAATAAAAAACTTGGAGGGCTGTCGAACTTTCAAGCAAGCATGTGAAGGCATTTGTTAGCTTCAAATACAGGGAGAAAAGCTATCTGTTGGTTCTTCGGCAGCTGATTCTTTCAAAATCAAATTAAGCGACATATTAAAACAAGAAAATTAAAGCAAAAAACAAGAACATAAAAGAATTCTATCTTGTATTACAATTGTAATTGATTAAATTTATATTACATATTATAAATAAATGTTTTTGTTAGTATATTGGGTACATACAATAATACTGTTCGATTATCCGAACAAACTGGTTTTCCGAACACTTTTGTCCCCCAATAAATTCGGATAATCGACGCTCTACTGTACAAGATAATCAATTCTCAAAAATGCAAACATAATACCATAAAAATATACAAATAAGACATTTGATATAATATTTCTTCATTCATCAATCCATCCATTACCGCCTATAAAAGTCTACATACTGAACGAAGGCCTCTCAGAGATTGCCTCGCAGGAAGCATTTTGCCACTCTTGGCAGGCGGCTTTGCTACTACAGGTTTTTATTATTTTGATTTGTTATCAGAAAGAAGCTACTATCCATCTTCTTTTATTCTATCATGGTTATTATTGTTTCATTATCATTTATATGATTAATAGGATATCTATGCCAGGGTTTAGATACAAATAACAAAAATATTTCTATTTCTGGATATATATATATATCCATATAAAACTAAATTGAACAACCAGTGTGTGTTGCCACTGGCAACTTTCCAGTGATGACTTATGAATCTGAGATGTGGTCCTTCACTGCTGGCCGTATAAGGACGCTCAAGGTCGCTCAGCAAGCTAAGGAGAGGGCTATGCTTGGGATTTTTCTGCGTAGTAAACTTTGAAAAATAGGATATCCGCAGTAGAACCAGAGTGACCGACATAGCCCAACGGATTAGTGACCTGAAGTGGCAATAGGCCGGCCATATAGCTCAAAAAACTGACCGCCGATAGGGAAAAACGGTGTTCGAGTGGCAGCCAGGTATCGGTAGACGTAGTGTAGGGCGACCCCCACTAGATGGAGTGACAACTTGGTGGTAAGACATGCAGGAAGTCGATGGATGTAGGTGGGTCAGGACCGTACTTTATGGCATTCCTTGGAGGAGGCCTATGTTCAGCAGTGAACTTGTGAAGGGCTGTAATGAAATGATAATGATAATATTATGCGCGAGGCCTAAAGTATGGGGCGATAGATTACATCATATTATAGGGGGCCTGATATGCTGATTGTGATTCTGCCGTTTGCTAGCTTTTGAACGCCAAAGTCGCCTATACTTGACCAACACCTGCGGGCCCTGAGCGCCAACGACGTCTATAGTACAAAAAACCCGGCCCACAAAAATATAAAAATATATATTGGAAAATTATTACATAAACACTAACATAAAATAAACACTCACGCCTGTCACCCAGAGGGGTAGGCAGAGACTACGGACTTCCATTTGACACGATCCTGACATACCTCTTTCGCCTCCTTTACATCCATATATCTACGCATACATGCTCGTCGGTTAAGGGTACTTTTAACGTGGCCCATTTTCAAAATATCGCCAATTTGGTCGATAAACTTTTTTCTAGGGCGTCTCTTCCCGACTCTGCCGTTCACATCTGCCATATAAATTTGCTTTGTCACTCTTTTCTCATTCATTCTTTCTACGTGACCAAACCACCGAAGCATTCCTTTCTTAATCCTGGTCACAACATCATCTTACATACCACATACTCATCACGCAATTTCTCATTCTGTCATTCAGATTCAACCCTAGTATACTCCTTAAAGACCGCATTTCTACAGCATTTATTCTACTTTCGTGCTTCTTCTGCCACATCCAGCTTTCACTACCATACATTAAAGTAGGGACTAACACGGCATTATGAATTACCATACGTGCCTTTTTTGATACATTCTGGTTCTTCACAATTGAGTGTAGTGCCCCATTCACTCTATTCCCTGCATTTACTCGTCGTTCTATATCCTTATCATATCTACCATCCCTGCTAAATACACATCCCAAATACACAAACTCATCCACTTGCTCAATTAACTCTCCTACTATTCTTATTTCACATACCGTTTTGCTTTCCTCTCTTTCAAAAACCATCACTTTTGTCTTATTTGCGTTCACTTTCATTCCCCTTTCTTTTAATGCCCAGTTCATTAATGTAACCATCATTTGCAATTCAGCCGCCGATGACGGTTAACTCGCCCATTTTTAACCCACATTCTTCATCTTTCAAAGTTTGCAAACACCTGTCCATAAATAGGTTGAACAGCCAAGGGGAAGCCACACAGCCCTGTCTGACACCTTTTCGGATGCCAAACCAGTCCGAGTAGACCCCATTGATCCTGACACAAGCACTAGAATCCCTATAAAGAGACCTCAATGCCTGTATCAAACCAGCGCTCAACCCATATGAGTTCAGTGTTTGCCATAACACATTCCTGTCCACTCTGTCATAAGCCTTTTCCAAGTCCATGAACGCACAAAAATCTTTCTGGTTTTTAGCCAAAAACTTCTCCGCAATCATGCGCATGGATAAGACTTGATCTGTACACCCCATTCCCTTTCGAAAACCTGCTTGCACATCCCAAATTTTTCCATCAGTTTCTTTCATAACTCTTTCAACTAACATTCTATGCTAAGGCATACAGTTTACCCACAATACTAAGCAAGCTGATA
This sequence comes from Parnassius apollo, assembly GCA_907164705.1. Taxonomy (NCBI): domain Eukaryota; kingdom Metazoa; phylum Arthropoda; class Insecta; order Lepidoptera; family Papilionidae; genus Parnassius; species Parnassius apollo. The sequence continues at coordinate 7,506,358 of CAJQZP010000478.1, read as the reverse complement.
CCATGGTAGTTTTTGCAGTCCTGCTGTGACCCTTTTCCTTTATATATTGGTCCTATAACTGCTTTACACCAGTCATCCAGTACCCGTTTTAATTCCCAACACAAATTAAACAATGTGTACAGCAGGCCTGCCACCACTATCTCTCCAGCCCTTAGCGTCTCGAGTGATACTCTATCATATCCAGCTGCCTTACCTGCTTTCATGCTTTTCATTGCTTTCATTATTTCATCTACACACATCTCCATACCCCTTTCCACTTCTTTCGGTATTTCTTGTTCATTTAATTCAGATGATTCTTCGCTCATAAACACACTTTCAAAGTATTCCTTCCATCTGTTTAAATTCGAAACTTCATCATTCAGAATACATCCATTCTCGTCTCTTACAGCATTAATTATAGGCTGTTTTGTATTTCCCCTGGCAGTTCTTACGAGTTTCCAGAACATTTTTATATTAGCCTGGAAATTATCAGATATCCTTCTATCATTCTTATCCATTCTTTCTTTCTTTTTCCTTTCAACTACTTCTTTTACTCTCTTATTTAGACGTCTAAATTCTGCCTTTTTTCTTTCAATCTCATCATTCATACCACCAGAATTACCAGCTTTAGTTGCTAGTAAATCTAACCATGCTTTCTTCTTTGATTCAACTTCCACCCGCCGTACCTCATCATCCCACCACAACGTATTCCTTTTCCTTTCATTTGTTCTCTTACTTACACCACATACTTCGGTGGCTGCATCCACCAAACCTTTCTTAATATTATCCCATACAGTATTCAAGTCTAAATCATTCATACACAACTCATTCAAACACCTAATATTTTCTCTCAGTCTGCATTTATACTTTTCTTTCACATCTTCATCTTGTAACTTTTCTATTCTTATACGCCGTAACGCAGTGGTAGACACAGATGACCGATGCCGCCAACGCTTGAAAAGACCATTAATTCGACGTAAGACCAAGTAATGATCCGTCCCTACGTTGGCCCCCCGGTAAACCCTTGTATCTACGACTGCGCTCCCAATTATGAAATCTATCATGCTTCTATCATTACCTCTTTCCCATGTATACATGTGAATCTTCTTATGACGAAAAAAGTATTCTTCACAAAGAGATTCTTTTCCACACATACGGTGAGGAGGTCTTCACCATTCTCGTTTATACTTTTATCACCAAACGTTCCCAATATCCTTTCATAACCAGACCTCCTCACCCCAACTCTTCCATTAAAGTCTCCTAACATAATAATATTTTCATTTTCCTTACATTTTGTCAATACCATCCTTACCATGTACCAAAACTGCTCTCGGATGTAAGTGGAGTTAGACATGTATGGGGCGTACACCCCTAGCAAAACAGCTTCTTTAAGCCCACTTTCATTCATATCCATAGCAGCCTCGGGTTTACACATTCATACTCTTTCACACATTGACCCATTCTTTCTGAAAGGATGAAACCGACTTCCTGGCATGCCCGTTCGGTCTCGTCTACACCAGACCAATACGCGGTATACGTGCCATGTGCAGTGGCATCCTTTCCCTTTCGTTTCGTCTCATTTACACATAACACATCTATTCCTCTGTCATTCATCATTTCGCATACTTCGTCCATCTTATCATTAATTGCTCCACATACATTCAGCGTAGCCAGACGGGCTTCCGCAATCCGCTTTTCGCCCCTCCGGGAGACAGAACGTGACGGGTGGCGAACCTCGTCGCCGGTTTTTCTCCCGGAGATTCTTCGCACCCCTGCCCCATTAAAGGGGCGCCGGGAACTCGGGGCCATTTTATATATATATATATATATATATATATATATATATATATATATTGTCGTGAAGCGACAATTAAAAACTAAATAACCTAACCTAACTACAACAAAACAACCAAAAATAGAATAAATTATTTAAAAATTTGAAAAGATTTACAGTTTCTTTTATAAAAAAAAGTATGAAGGTGATGATGGGCTGTAATGATGATAGTGATTTACAATATTATTAAAAAAAATAACAAAAATAAAGATACTGCAACGAAGTATGCACAGGCTATGCCTATGATAGGTGCACAGCGCCTGCTCTAGGTACACGCAGAATCTGGAGAAAGCACATGCAGCGTCTGGAGAAGGTACACGCAGCGCTTGGAGTAGGCACACGCAACGCCCGGAGCAGATACACGCAGCACCCGGAGTAGACACGCAGCGTCTGGAGTAGGTACACGTGGCGCTTGAAGTAGGCAAACACAACGTCCGGAGTAGACACACACAGCGTCCGGAGTAGACACGCAGCGTCTGGAGTAGGAACACGCAGCGCTTGAGACAAGCACGCTCAGCGGCCGAAGATAGCGCGGGCACTAATAGGTGGAGGCGTAGGCGTGGCTAGGCGACGACTTCAGGAGAAGGCTTGCAAGATCCCGAGGCAGTGCGGATAAAGCCTTTAAGAGGTGCTTCTCGTATCAAAGCTGAAGTCAGGACCTCTATTTGCCGATTCTTTGGCTTTTATACTTTTTTTGACGGATCTGGGATAAGAACGAGAAATTATTTGAAATTATTTAAATTAAAAGCAAATTTTTGTAAATGGCCAAGAAGAAAAGAGTATTTTTGAAGTAAAAACATCAGGCCGGTAACGATATTTGAATAAAAATTGCCATGACAACCAGATAAACAACGATGTCAAAACATGTCAAATTTTGGTTTTAGGCTCGTAATAGAGAAACGGCAAGATTTAAGTGAAAAATGAGATATTATTTATATAGGAAAAAAGGTAGCGCAACAGTGCGCACGAAGCCCGAAATTGCAGAGTTACGGAGAACTAAATAAATGATCGAAGAAGGTAGACTCCATTGATAACGATTTAAAAAGTGCTGATAACGTGAAAATACGAAGTGAAAATGATTTGTTATTGTGTTCTTATGGTTTAAAAACGTTACAGGATCCTATGAAAATAAAAGTGATGCAAAATATCCAGTTTTGAGGCTAATGCAGAAAATCAAAAACAAAATGGAAAAATAAATTCAAAATAGTGTAAAATGGTATGTAAGTAGCATAACACTACATTTTCCCCCCCGACCCTGGAAAATTTTTGACTCAGCAAAAATTTTGATATGTACATTCTAAAACAAACCATAAAAACACAGCTTTGCAGTAACAGACATCACCAGGCAAAATCAGATATACCATCTCTTACATTCATCATCTGCATTCAGGTAAGGGTGGAGTTCACATTCAATGACTACCACTCTAAAAGTGTGTTTTCGAAAGGACATTCAGGCTTATTTAAGGAGTTGTCATCCGCTCCTGCGTGGAAAAAAAAATTCGAAAGGACATCCAGGCTTATTTAAGGAGTTGTCATCCGCTCCTGAGTGAAGATAAAGTTAAAGAAATTAATCTTAAGCAAGCTTTAGTCGCTATGACTTAAGTAAAGATTAAGAACGGCCAGAGCGGTAGGGCTCAAAGCCAGAGATGAGCAACATCACTAAAAGTACATTCAGGCTTATTTAAGGAGTTGTAATCCGCTCCTGAGTGAAGATAAAGATAAAGAAATTAATCAGGTAATAATTATACATATATACAAACACATATACAAATATACAAACACATATACAAATATACAAACATATATACAAATGTAGTGTCATGCAAAACAGTATTAGCTGGTTCCTCACATCTAATCTTCACTTCGTATTTTAAGGAATTCGTACTTAATAACCCTTTTCATTATTATAATTAAGTGCAAAGTTAAGTTTAAGAAATAAAAATTTAATTAAAAATTGTACCTCTTTAAGTTATCTAGAATAAAAATATAAAAGTGATGAATGAAGTGAAGTGTTATATGTAAGTCTAAATATAATCCAGGTAAGTTGAAAAACTAGATGAAGTTTTGTTTTAGAATTTGGAAGATAGTTTCTCTTTAAGTTATCTAAAATAAAGATATTAAGGTGATGAATGTAAGTGAAGTGTTATATGTAGGTCTAAATATAATCCAGATAAGTTGAAAAACTAGATGAAGTTTTGTTTTAGAATTTGGAAGATAGTACCTCTTTAAGTTCTCTAGAATAAAAATATTAAGGTGATGAATGTAAGTGTTATATGTAGGTCTAAATATAATCCAGATAAGTTGAAAAACTAGATGAAGTTTTGTTTTAGAATTTGGAAGATAGTACCTCTTTAAGTTATCTAGAATAAAAATATTAAGGTGATGAATGTAAGTGTTATATGTAGGTCTAAATATAATCCAGATAAGTTGAAAAACTAGATGAAGTTTTGTTTTAGAATTTGGAAGATATGATAAGGATGAGTAAATAAAGAGTTAAGAACGAAAGAGAAAGCAATTCAATCAAAAGGAAATGGATAAGGCGTAGCTAAGGTGAAGAAAAGAAGAACTTTTACGTCGGGCGCCAAATTGTCGTGAAGCGACAATTAAAAACTAAATAACCTAATCTAACTACAACAAAACAACCAAAAATAGAATAAATTATTTAAAAATTTGAAAAGATTTACAGTTTCTTTTATAAAAAAAAGTATGAAGGTGATGATGGGCTGTAATGATGATAGTGATTTACAATATTATTAAAAAAAATAACAAAAATAAAGATACTGCAACGAAGTATGCACAGGCTATGCCTATGATAGGTGCACAGCGCCTGCTCTAGGTACACGCAGAATCTGGAGAAAGCACATGCAGCGTCTGGAGAAGGTACACGCAGCGCTTGGAGTAGGCACACGCAACGCCCGGAGCAGATACACGCAGCACCCGGAGTAGACACGCAGCGTCTGGAGTAGGTACACGTGGCGCTTGAAGTAGGCAAACACAACGTCCGGAGTAGACACACACAGCGTCCGGAGTAGACACGCAGCGTCTGGAGTAGGAACACGCAGCGCTTGAGACAAGCACGCTCAGCGGCCGAAGATAGCGCGGGCACTAATAGGTGGAGGCGTAGGCGTGGCTAGGCGACGACTTCAGGAGAAGGCTTGCAAGATCCCGAGGCAGTGCGGATAAAGCCTTTAAGAGGTGCTTCTCGTATCAAAGCTGAAGTCAGGACCTCTATTTGCCGATTCTTTGGCTTTTATACTTTTTTTTGACGGATCTGGGATAAGAACGAGAAATTATTTGAAATTATTTAAATTAAAAGCAAATTTTTGTAAATGGCCAAGAAGAAAAGAGTATTTTTGAAGTAAAAACATCAGGCCGGTAACGATATTTGAATAAAAATTGCCATGACAACCAGATAAACAACGATGTCAAAACATGTCAAATTTTGGTTTTAGGCTCGTAATAGAGAAACGGCAAGATTTAAGTGAAAAATGAGATATTATTTATATAGGAAAAAAGGTAGCGCAACAGTGCGCACGAAGCCCGAAATTGCAGAGTTACGGAGAACTAAATAAATGATCGAAGAAGGTAGACTCCATTGATAACGATTTAAAAAGTGCTGATAACGTGAAAATACGAAGTGAAAATGATTTGTTATTGTGTTCTTATGGTTTAAAAACGTTACAGGATCCTACGAAAATAAAAGTGATGCAAAATATCCAGTTTTGAGGCTAATGCAGAAAATCAAAAACAAAATGGAAAAATAAATTCAAAATAGTGTAAAATGGTATGTAAGTAGCATAACACTACAATATATATATATATATATATATATATATATATATATATATATATATATATATATATATATATATATAGATAATGACTGGGGCAAATAATTTTTTACAATATCACTGCTGTGACCTATGTATTTTATTTCTTCACAAATATGTTATTTTAATACTAAAAACCTTTCAAAACATTACTAAGTTAGAGAAAAATATACAGACATGGCTACCATCCTTCTTATATTGTTAAAATATTTAAATTGGTAGAGTTTTAGGGAATGAAACAGGTAAATATGTATATTGTCGATTTTTGAGAGGTCTCTTGGTTGTCTAGCTTGGTTGTTTGAGCACAATGTGACAGCAATAGATATGTAATAATCCTGTTCATTTAATGATTTGTCATTCAGATGTTCTGTTAAATTCATATATTAAAAAAAACCTTTTAAACAAGTGGTTTTATTTATAGGAATATAAAATAAGAATCAATTTGTGAATTACAAATAGTTATCATTATCATCATCATTACAGCACATCACAAGTCCACTGCTGAACATATAACCTCCCCCAAGGAATGCCACAGCATGGTCGTGAGCCACCTGCATGCATTACTTCCTAAGACTTCCCTACACTTCACATAACAGTAATAAATATATTTCGAGTATATAGTTTAAGGCATATAAATATAAATAGAATTCATGAAAATATTAATAATGTGATTTTTAATTTAAAGGTATAGTGACGAGGTGTACAGATGTCAAACCACTGTTAGTGGTAGCAACATATTCATGCAGTGCTTGTGGTGCTGAGACTTATCAGCCTGTAAGAGGCTTACAGTTTACTCCACCCCCCGCTTGTACTGCAGATGAGTGCCGTTTGAATAAGACCTCGGGACAGTTGTATTTGCAAACAAGAGGCTCCAGATTCCAAAAGTTTCAAGAATTGAAGATCCAGGAGCATGTGAGTATTTTGATTACATGCTTATATACCACTTAATATTTGACATGTGTAGTCTTTTGAAAAAAAAAAACAACTATTCAATCAATGCTTGCTTGTAAGGCCGATAAGAGTACATGATTTCTAAAATTTGTAGTACATATTATTGAACAGTACCCGATTGACCGAGCTTTACTCGGTATTTTTCGCTCGACTTCTTTTTTATTCGTGTGTTTTGGAAATTATATTTAGATACAAATTACATACTGATGAAATATAAATAATATTTAATGATCTTAGCGACATAACAGAAAAAACGGAACTGGTTATTTGAATAAAAAATCATGAGTGCAATTATTTTAATTTAAATTTTCGTGTTTTTAAAAAATACTAAAAAAAGGGCTCGAAAAAATAGATTTTCTCAAAAAATAAAGGAACTTGAAAAAAAAAATTTAAAAAAGTCGGTCGGTCGGTCTGGGCTCAAACCGGGGTTTTTCGATTCTGTGACCGCCCATTATACCAATTAAGCTATTTATAATCATTAACAATCTGTCAAAATTTACCTTCTTATTCTAACGATATTGTAGCAGTTTTTCATTGCCTAAAAACACGGACAAAAAAGACATTTTCTAAAAATAAATCCTAGCTAGATCGATTTATTATCCCCGGAACTTCCTGGACACTAAATTTTATGAAAATCGTTGGAGCCGTTTCCGAGATCCCGATTATATATATATATATATATATATATATATATATACAAGAATTGCTTGTTTAATATATAGTATTTGAACATTATACTACTGTTGCGTTTAGAAAGCTTAGCAGTTCCATATGTAATGGTTCCATAACTCTTTCTCGTTTCATGTGAATAAAGAAACATCAAAGATATTTTGTCATACACCCAATATGAATCGCAAATTACAAAAAGGACACATGTCCCTACTTGTAAAATGTTCAGGGGAGACAAAAAACTATTTTACTTTATAATTAATAAAAATAAAACATATTTTATTTTTAGGAACATTTATATTGGTATTTTCTATGAGAATAAATGAAGTTTTCTTTTCAAATTAATTTAGTTTATTGTTAAATTGCGAAAAGAAAACATTGTCCATGTTTTCTTTTTGCAATTTAACAATAACTTTCCTTTTTGCTGTTACCATTGGCATGAGTCCTTTATACAGAAAAAGCATTATAGTTTCATACAAAATTTTATAGAAAATTAAACAAAGAATAATTTAAATAATGTTTATTTACTAAACATATATCATTGTTTAAGCTGAGCTGTGCACTTACATGAGTATACAAATTAATTATGCACTCCACTATCCCTTTCTGTACGATTTTCAGTTGGCCATTCATAAAGTTAAATTCCAAAAAGTGTTATATGTTGAAAGAATGTAAGGCTTAAGTTTTTTAATTTTTTTTAAAAGCATTTTACATTCTAACAGAGGTATTTTATTCTGCTAAAGTTTTTCTGATGGCAAGTGTAATGGAATTGTTGTGGGTTTTCTCAAATGAAAATAATGTGATAATAGGCCACCAATAAATTCTTTAGTTTTTACAACTTTTGGCTCCTTTTCATTAAATTCGAAATAATGGTAATTTGATATTGTCAATGGAATTGAGGATGAGCCACCTCGAGCTTCAGATTTTTTATTTTTGTGATAAAAGTTAGGGTACCAGTTTTGGACATCATAAATAATTGAAGAATCTGCCAGAAACACAGTGAACTTATCTTGAATATTGGAAGACTTCATTGTTACTTCATCCACATACTGCTCTACTGTGTAAAGTCTGTCAAATTCTTTTAATTTTCTTTTAATGAGACCAAATGATCGGTCACATGGCAAAAATGAGTTGACGTTAACGTTGAGGAAAATGCAGCTTAATTTTTTTAAATAAACCAAGTTCTATCAAACTCATCAGCATTCTTATAAGAGCATGGTTTTTATTTTGGCCCCAGCAATTGTTACAACAAAGGTGCACTTCTTCTACTTCAGGGTATAAAAAATTCTTAAAGTAATGTAACAGAAATGAAGAGACATCATCAGGTGTTTTCCTTGCCATTCCTTCATGAAATACATAGCAAGTTACCTTGTCATTTCCTGTATTATAAACCCCAAAGGTGTTCACACCGAGCTGACGGTAATAATATACTTCTTGCACAGGTATCTTAGGCAAGTCTAGCACAGCCATAAAATCAAAACAAAGTGCAACAATTTTTTTATTTTGTTTGGCTAATTTGGAACTGTTATCCATAGTTGAATAGAATTTTTTACTTCTATTTTTATGAACTAAAAGTTCTGGGACTGAAACTCGCTTTTTCCCTTGATTCAGGTCAGTATCCTAATCTTTGGAAGAGGGCTTTTGTAAAGCCTCTCCCAAAAGTTTCTACTCCCATTCATCCCTATCATTTTCGTCCAATATCCATTCTACCCTTTCTTTCCAAAATTTTAGAATCCTGTGTTCACAAGCAAATTTCTACTTTTATTTCGAAACATAACCTACTGAGTATATATCAGTCTGGGTTTCGTCCTGGTCATAGTACCACTACTGCATTAATTAATGTTATTGATAATATTAAACAAGGCATGGAAGAAAAAAAAATAACAGTACTGGTACTAGTTGATTTCTCAAATGCTTTCAACACCCAACACCAACACCAAAATCCTTCTTTCCATACTGTCTCATCTGAATTTTGGCCCTACTGAATTGGATTGGTTTGCATCTTATCTTCGCGGTCGACAGCAGTCAGTCAGTGTGGGGCAACTGTCCTCAGCTTGGGCTGATGTGGATGCTGGTGTGCCGCAAGGCGGTATTCTTTCTCCTATAATGTTTTCAATTTTTATAAACTTTATTACCTCCATCATCGACTGCTCGTACCATTTATATGCCGATGACCTTCAGCTTTATGTGCAAACTGAGATTGGGGATATACATAATGGGATCAAAAACCTTAACGGCAACTTAGCAGCTATCAAGGATTGGTCTACTCCTTATGGAGTTTTGGTCAATCCTTTGAAATGCCAAGCTATACTGGTGGGTAGCTCAAGCATGCTGGCTAAGATTAATCTGACAGACTTACCTCCTATTTACTATGATAATACTACAATTCCTTTCAGTAAGTCTGTTAGAAATCTTGGCCTTCACATCGACAGCACGCTGAATTGGAGAACTCAGGTTTCAGATGTGAGTCGTAAAGTCACTGCCACGTTATGCTCTCTGTATCGTTTGAAACATTTTCTTCCCACAAAATCTAAGATCATGCTTGTCCAATCACTTATATTACCCATAATTGATTATGCAGATGTGTGTTACTCAGACCTGTCCCAAGATCTTCTGAACAAGCTGGAACGCCTCCTCAATAACTGTATAAGATTTATCTTTGGGCTTCGTAAGTATGATCATATTTCTCAATACAGATCTAAGCTAAATTGGCTTACAATCCGGCAGAGGCGCAACTCCAGAATATTACTTGTACTTTTTTCCATATTAAATGATCCACCTTCGCCTTCTTATCTTAAGAGTAAATTTCATTATCTTTCTTCATCTCATGATAGGGTCCTACGCTCTTCTTCTAACAACAAAATCTGTACTCCAGTTCACTTCACCGAGTTCTATGGTAACTCCTTCACAGTTCAGGCTACACGCCTTTGGAACTCCTTGTCCGATGACATCAGAAAAGCTCCCAATAAGTACGCTTTTAAAAAGTTGGTCCGTGATCATTTCTTAAAGACAATGCATTTTACATGACTCATCAATTTAATATGTATTGCCAAACAGACGTATATATTCATAGTCATTAATTGTATATACTAATTATGTATGTATTTAAATATATATATATATATATATATATATATATATATATATATATATATATATACTTGTATGTATATTCATTTATTTATATATTTGTATATATGTAAGGATAGATCATATATGTATAGTTTATTTATTAGTAGTTTGTATATATTATGTAGTTAATTATCATTTGTATAGTGTTCTCTTATTGCCACACCTACATCAAATTCTCACCACTCCATGGGTTGACTGGTAGAGAATGCCTCAAGGCATTAAGTCCGCCCTTTGTATTCTTTTGTTTAAGGATGCAATAAAGAATAAAATAAATAAATAAATAAACTCGTTTAGCCACATCATTCAAAGAAACACTTTTAATTTTTGCGTTTAATTCTTCACACTTTGAGCAAGTATCTTTTGCAGGTTTACCGAATGTTAGAGAGAAATTTCTTTTGAAATACTGCCAATAGAATGTGTAAAGCACTTTGTCTTTCAGGTCAGGGTACTTTTCAATAAATAATCTGTACATTTTTTTAATATTTAGATTAGCACTGAGATAAAAGTATGATCGTGTTGTGTAGTGTGATTCGCGAACTGGAAAAGATTTAATATGCCCATCTATTTTTTGTATGATATCAGAGGGCATGGCATTGACACTGCTTTTCTTGCCTCGACCATCTACAGGCACAACATTTTTTTTCTAACGAATTTGAAATTCTTCTTGCCCTTTTGCTTGTAATGTTGTGAACATTGATGAATGCGTTTTTACAAACTTGCGTACGTATCGCGCCAAGCAGCAAGAAATATTTGAAATTCTTTGATTTTGGTTTCCGATCACATTCCAGTGTATCATCACGAGCTCTTGATCTTGAAATTGGTGCAATTTCTATCATTCTTTGCAAGTGAAGGTCTTGTTCATCCTTGGATTTAAGTCCATAAAACATGAGAAGGACATCATCCAACAGTTCTGGAGAATTTATTTTAATAAACATTTGCCCTTGCAACTGGAAAATAAAAATTTATTTTATAATACAATATGACAAAATACCATAGTGACAGGAATATAAAAAGTATCATAAAGATAATTACCAGTTTTTGTTGATAAAATCTGGATCATTTTTGGCAGGCACGCATTTGCCGGCCCAATTTATGTGACTCGCCCAAAATTTTTGTTTTCTTTATTACATTTCTTTTGTAATTTTCGTGGTTTGAAATGTTTTTTTTTCTTTTGCGGCTATTTTCGTGCATTATATCAAGTGTAATTCACAAAATATAAGTATTTTATCACGACCATGTGCCTTTTATGCAACAAACTACTAATCTTTGCGTTCAATATCTCTTTGCTGGTTAGCTGCTCATGTGTCCTTTTTACAGAAATGATGTATAACGACAAAATACGTTCGAATATGCAAAAAAGTGATTTCGACGAAATGTTCACCATGTGCCCTTTTTGCAATTAGTAAAAATGTTAAAAATGTAAAACTACATTATGAAAATAAAGTCTTTGTTACTGTATAAAACCTGACTGACTGTGACACTTATTTTAAATATTCTTAATTGATTAGGGAGATAGAGTATGATATACAGAATGGGGTCCCACATATATGCAATAAATGAAACCACAAGTAATACTAGTCCGTAGAAGTGTAGAAAAATTAAATATTAACCCTTAAATGCATGACATACCCAATATCATTGGAAAAAATATATGTTGTGTAAAATGGTTTATAGATGCTGGAAAAAATAAAATAAAAAATCATTATTCAATATAATTAGTTTTATTTTGAAAAATATTCTGGTATCATTTTTGATACAACATGCAAAAAACTACAATTTTATTCTCAGTTCTATTGTGTACTACTTCCGTTAATTGACTTATTGTTAATTATTGCAAAGCACTAATGTGCAACCAAATGATCACAAAAATATGTCCTATAGATGAAAATCATTAAAACAGTCAGTTGTTTTTTTGTTAGAACACAAATACACCTTACATTTTAGACACATAATACTACTCAGCAGTTTGCAGCCTGGGTTCATGCACCTCATACGATTTTGTTGCCTCGATTGAATATGATCCACTCCATCGTACCGAACATCTCTCGAGGGCATTACCTGCTGGATGTTTTTCCTTTTAGGTGCTGGCTCCTCCGAAAAGTTTCGGCTTGGTCGACCTCGTGAAGGTACAACATGTTCGCCATATTTGCAGAGAGCATCCGCCAATTCAGCTCTAAACTCTGCCAGATTCAAAACCTGCTTAGGGTTCAAATTCTTTTTAGCAGAGACTTTCTTATATAATATCCAGGAGTTAATTACTGATAGGTCGAGTAAGTGGTAAAAAATTCGCATGTACCATTTCCGAGACTTTACTTTTATGTGATACCTGCCTAGGAAAGAGTCCATGAGGTCTACTCCACCCATGTGTGCGTTGTATTCCTTTATTATTTTTGGACATGGTATGGGCACCTTTTTCTTTTGGTTTTTGTCATATCTTTCAATCGTTTCTACAGGTTCAGCGCCAATATAAGTGGAAAGTAAGGTCACCTGCTTGTTATCTTTCCAACTGATCGCAGAAAAATCCACACCATCGAGACTTGTCGTGTTTTCAATGTAGGATCCTCGGGGTACATTACTGTTCATTACTTCTTTCTTTTTAGGCAACTTACAAGACTTTCCTAGACGGTTTAGCTGCACCGTACCTAAGCACCATATGCCTTCCTTCGCCATGTAATACATTAGTGGTAATGAAGTGTAATAGTTATCGAAGTATATTACATGGTTCATCATTCTTGGGACTCTTCTAGTTAACTTTATTACTGTATTACCGGTCACTCCAATATCAGGTTCATTACTACGCATTGGTTCTTTGTCTGTTCCACTATATATTATGAAATCATAGCAATATCCTGCCAAGGAACACAACGCAAAAAGCTTGAACCCCCACTTGTGGGGTTTATTGGGTAAATATTGTTTCAAGAAATGGCTGATTTTTGTTGCGCACATTTGTTCGTCAACTGAAAGGCGTTGTTCCATTGGAACACTAGAAAATTTCATTGTCAGATGATCTATAATGGGTCTTAGTTTGTGAAGTTTATCATGGTCGGGGCTACCAACTGGTTTGTGTAAATTATTATCATTGAAATGTAATATGCTTCTTACTTTTTCAAATTTGTTGACAGGCATTGCTTCTATTATTGGTCTAAATCCAAATTTACTGCTCCAATACGATCTAACGCTTGGGTAGCGATAGACAGACATGAATATCAATATTCCCAAATATTTTCGAAGTTCTGTAAGGCTTATTTGAACGGGGCGATCAATATTGGTCTGCGTCGAATATTTATTGGTTTCTTCAACAATTTTTTTCAACAAGTCTTCTGAAAAGTACTGTGAAAAGAACTGCAGTGGGGTTTCTAGTTTCATTAGTTCAGGTCCTAATTCTGTACTACCCAAGAAAGCAATTGATTCCTCTTTATACTCCAAAGATACACGTTTAGATATACGTTTTTTCCAAATCAAATTTCGTGTATTTATTTGCGGAAATACATTAGACCGAGAAGTCGAAGCTTGTTGATAGATTTCTTCATGAACCAGGGGAGGATCCGGGCATTCTTCAGTTTCAGGCACTTCCTCTTCATCACTTACTTCTTTATCTTCGAGTACGGCTTGTAGATCTTTGCGAGACGGATAGAAATCCAAGTCATCCTCATCTGATTCGGCATCGTCTTCTGAAATTTCGCCAGCCTCTAACCGCATTAGCATATTTTCTATATCATCGTCTTTCAATTTCTTTCTTGTAGTTCTGCAACAAATTTGTAAAGTTCAAAGAAGCGTAAATAAAAACAAAAACGCGAAAATCATCAACATGCATAGAAATATTTTTTATGCCTAAGTGCATGGTGTCTCATTTTCGATACAAACTAAAAACTCTTTTGTTTATGAGAGAAATCAATTTTTCGTAAAAAATACATAAACCTACTATAAACACAAACACTTACCTTGACATTGTATATTTTTTTTTGATATAATTTGTCTCAAATCCACTCCGATTCGTCTGGATAAAGTTAGAATTTTTCACAAAAACATTCACTCGCTGACAAGAATACTTTTGACAGCTACGAAACAAATATGGTGGACCAATACGAGAAACTTTGTTTTTTTTTTTCCGATAGACAAATAGTCTAAGAGCATCGTAACATACAGCCTAATAAAAACAAACAATTGGCTTTAAGTTTTAGTTAAAAAATCTCAACGTATCGTTTTTGATACATTATGCATTTAAGGGTTAAATTAAAACCCGTAAAATAAAAAAGTGAAATTTTCAAACAAAATAAATATTAAAATAAATTCAGTAAAAGTGAACACTCTGTTTAGACAACGTACCTTGACCCCTTGGAAGAGTGACAACGTTGCACGCGGGTGGCATGGCGATTGTCGGCACGGCCTATGGTTCGTTGGACAATGTGCGACGAAATAAAAACTTACTAAACTGTTTAGATATTTTACCGCCACTTTTTTATTTCGCGAAAATGGAACTGAACGAAATAAATATTATTGCATATTAGTACCAAAATTTAATGAAACCCTAAATTTTAAAATTTTCAAAATGTCCGCCACGTTCTTGAATGCACAAGTTACCGCATAATGTTGTCCTGAAGCCTGCTCAACAAATTTCGTTCAGGATCCAGAGCCAGGGCTTTTAATTTGTTAAAGGCGGCAACAATACGATTGCGCAGTTCATCTTCGGTTTCGGAGATCTTTGAGTACACTTCATTTTTAATAAAGCCCCATAAAAAGAAGTCTAGAGGAGTGAGGTCAGGCGATCGAGCTGGCCCCCTACGAGGGCCATAGCGCCCTATCCATTGTTCGCCGAACATGGTGTTTAGCCGCTCTCTCGCGAGGAGTACGGAGTGTGGAGGAGCTCCATCTAACTGGAACCATACCCTTTGGTAATCTGCCACAGACAATCCTTCTAAATATTCTGTTATTGGGCCGTTAAGATTATTGAGAAATTTCTGTGCATTCAGGTTTCCGTCAATAAAAATAGGGCCGATTATTTAATCTCCGTGAATGCCTGCCCAAACATTAATGGAAAATCGGTATTGATGAGCTGATTCCCTAAATAAATGGGGATTCGTATGGCTCCAGTAACGCATGGATTGTCGGTTCCATATGCCGTTTCGAGTAAACGTGCTTTCATCTGTCCAAAACACATTTGTTAGGAAACGTTGGTCTTGAGACATTTTTTCCAGTACCCAGTGGCAGTAAGATTCTCTAATCGGCTTATCGCGGGGCAGCAGCGCCTGCACCTTAACATATTTATAAGGACGTAGTTTGTTCCTTTTCAGCACTCGGTGTATTGTTTTATGCCTCACTCTAAACACACGCCCAGCTTGTCTAAGGCTGCAGGTTGGATTCCGATCGAAATGGTCTAAGACTCGTTGTTCGAACGAGGGTGGAAAGTGACGCGGAGCAACTCCTTCATGAGTGTTGGGCACTATGCGCTGATTTTCCCTGATTCTTTGGACAGCACCTAGGATTGTCCGGACGCTAGTAGGGCAGACGCGAGTTGCGCCGTATCTCTCACTATAAGTACGCAGAGTTAACGCTGAATTTTGGTGGCATTCGCCATACAATAAAACCATGTCTGTATACTCTGCCGCACTGTAAAAATGCTGTTGTCTTGGCATTTTCCGCCGCCAAAACGTATACACAAAAGTCAAGTAGTGTCAATATCACAGTGAAAAAAATAATAAAAATAAACGTACTTAAAAACACTATTTACACACACAAAGTCAATTTTTTTTTTTTTTTTTTTTTTATAGGATAGGGTGACAAACGAGCAGACAGTCCACCTGATGGTAAGTGGTTGCTGTGGCCCATAGACATCTACATCTATCCTCGATTACGAATCAAAATGCAGATGCGTTGTCACCCGTGAGGACTAAGATGGAATGCCTCGTTTCCAGTAAAATGGGTCTCCGGTTCTCTACACTCACCATACGAAATACAGCAGCATTAAGCTACTATTTCACGCTGGTATTCTGTGAGAGCGTGGTCCTTCCCCGGTTGAGCCGACCCATTCGTGCTACAACTATACTACTAATATAACTGCAGCATGGCTCTACCACGTATATTAACTAATAAGTGTCTATTTCACCGTAAAAGAATTGTTCGACTAA
Source organism: Parnassius apollo (assembly GCA_907164705.1). Classification (NCBI taxonomy): domain Eukaryota; kingdom Metazoa; phylum Arthropoda; class Insecta; order Lepidoptera; family Papilionidae; genus Parnassius; species Parnassius apollo. The sequence goes on along the minus strand of CAJQZP010000478.1, from coordinate 7,489,838 downwards.
TTGTATTTAATATCTTACGATAATACAATAATTATCTTACGATAAATAATTGCGATGCGTGTAGGCAGCGAAACACACCTGTATTCTGGGAGAATTGCGCGTGAACTGGAAGCCGAATTTCCAAATTCCAAAATGGCGAAAATAATAAAAGTAATAAATACCACAAGGCCACAAGGTGCAATTATCGTTTATCGATACTTTTCTTTTTACACTTACTTACCTACTACATTTGAATACAAGTTTTGGACATTACATTTTGATTTTTGATTTGATAACAATCGACAAGTTATTGATTGTTAAAAAAAAGTTTATTTTTATACAATTGAACTTACGAAACTACCGATTTGTAACTTCCTGGGAAACGGGTAAGTATGTATGACTTTTTAATTGGTTGTTTTTATGGGTTTTTAGCATGTTAAAATAATTTATTATCTCTAAATCTACAAGAACACACTTAAACAAAAAAGCTTTAAAGTTTAGCTTTAAATACTTAGGTCGTAGTGTTTTTAGAATTATCATAACAACACGATTATTCTAAAAAACCATACCCTAAGTGTTTAAAGCTAAACATTTTTTTTTGTTTATCGATTATTACTCCCTTTGAAAGAAGCTAAGCGTCGATAACTGGTGTCCTACTCTACGACAAAGGCGCGCGCGCACTTCGCCGTCGCCTTTGAAGTACGCCGCGAGCCTCGTGCCGCTTGTTTATGGACGTCGACAAAAGACACCGCTGTCGATATGTCGCTTTTTTGTTTTTTTTGTTGTTTTTTTGTTTGAGTTTGCACTGCGTGGCAACGTCGCTTTTTAATGTTCAAGGATTCAAGTTCATTGAATCATTGACTTAGTGACCCAATTCTATAGAGAGTTCAAATTTGCTTAAAATTAAAACTCTACTTTTTGACCTAATTACTGGACCGACTACGTTCATTTTTTGTATATCTTCAGCAAAGGCGATAACAAGTATATGGTTTCATTTATTGCATATATGTGGGACCCCATTCTGTATACTGAATAATAGATAGGTAATGTGAAGAAAAAAAACTATATAAATAATAGTATACATAGATTTTCATATAGGAATTAAAATGAGAAATGGTGGAACACAAAAGAAAAAGTGACTGCTATTTTTGTTAACTATGATAAATAATTTCACTGTGACCTTAACCTATACCTAAACATTATAATGGTTATTGGGGTATTAAAACTAAATAAAAAACTACAAAAATAAAGATCTTGCAGGTTGACCACAGTTTTTATTCTCCTTACCAAATAGCGTCATCTAAAATCTTATTTTAGATTTTTTTTTCAGTCAGACCAAGTGCCAGTGGGGCACATACCTCGTCAGTTATCAGTGTACTGTCGCGGTGAGACAACACGGCGAGCGCAACCTGGAGACCATGTAGCGGTGACTGGTGTGTTCTTGCCTTTGCTTAGCGCCGGTTTCTGGCAAATAGTGCAGGGTCTACTGTCTGACACCTACTTAGAAGCACATGTAAGTATTACTGAAATCACACCATTTCTTAGTTTTTTTTAAATCCTGAATCTCTAAAAAAGACATAAATAACGCGATATCTGCACCAATTGTATAAGTTACCTCAAGTGTAGCATAGGTACAATTTGTATTTTAATAAAAGTAGGGATGATTTTTAGTATACTAAAGCTGAAGGCACATTTGTCCGCGCCGTGCGCGACGCACGCGCCGCTTTTTGCGGATGGCCTCGCACATTTGTACTTACGCGCCGTACGTATTGTTTTATTTTGCCAAAAACTTTTACACTTTTTTCAACCACCGGTGTGTAACGATACAGGTACATTGATCACTCGCTATAGAAAAAATTGTTGTAATAGCCTACTTATTGGTAGAGGAAGAAGAAAATAAAATTCAAAGAAAAGAAGATTATGGATTCATAATATTAATTCAAAAAGGCAGTTGTATGGAGAATATCATGCTTTATTTAAAGACTTAGATGATTATGAACAATTTTTTCAAATATTTGCATTTAACATACAAGAAATTTCAAGAATTGCTACATATAATAAAACCATATCTCTATGGAAAACTCAAGATTAAGAAGGCCAATAGAACCAGAGGAAAGACTTGTATGTTTGAGGTAAGTACTTTTAATGATAATTAAGTAATCAGGTATAATTGGGTTTTTGAATTAAAATTACTTATTAATTTTTATTGTATTTAAATAATTTTGTCGCTCAATAATATATTGATAATTGATGCAATTTTTTTTTCACATTATTTATAATTTATTACGGATTAATTAAAACCTATAAAAAGTATTATGTGACGACTCATTGTTGCTTACACAGTAAAGGAAAAGGCTCCTGAAATAAAGTAAAAATATATTTCGAAACAAAAGTCGAAACTACCAGTTTGAAGGGAAAATCCACTAAGGATCCATTAAGTGGGTGATAGACGTACGAACTTAAAGTAGGCGGTTTTTAAGATCGCGAACTTACTTGGCTCGACGTCGGCGACACACGCGCCAACTTACTCATACCGTATCGCGATGTCGTCCACTGAAGAAGCTTTGTGTTATTTAGGAATTATATCGTATTACATTTCAAAAACTAAAAACAATAGACGAAGGCGAAAAGTGTGGGTTAAGAACTGGCTTACAAAAAAGAGAGCGTTTATCACATGTGAATTTAGTAAGAGAGTTACGTGAAGAGAAGGAAGATTTCCAGAATTATTTCAGAATGCCTGAGCCTGTGTATGAAGAACTTTTGTGTTTAGTCACACCAATTATAGCTAAACAGGATACTTGCATGAGAGATTCATTTCACCGCATGAACGTTTAAGTGCAACATTACGATTTTTGATAACTGGTGGAACATATAAAGATGTAATGTATTCGTCAGCGATATCAAGACAGTCATTGGGGTACATAATTCCTGAGACATGTGACGCAATCTACTCTGCACTGAAAACATATTTGAAGGTATGTATCATTTATTACATACTTTATAAATAAAATAACTCAGTACAAATAATCAGACTTTATTTTGCAATGGCACATTAACATTAATGCTTAACAAATAAATTTACTCTTGAACATATACAAATGTAACATACTATTTTATTTATTTTTAGTTATTATTATTAAAGTTTAAATATTCAACCAGGGTGTCCGGGATACTAATAGTTTCAAACCGTCCCAAAAAAATAACTTCATTGATGAGCTTTTCAGCTATGCCTTGTTGAATAGCAGTCATGTTGCGGAGTTTAATTGTGTCTTCAATGGCGGCATTGCCGTGTCGCTTACGACGTGCAGATGAAGCAACAGATGTTGCAGGTGTCACAGGTGATGACACGTTGCAAATGGTACTCTGTAAATAAAAATGATATCATTTATATTGAATTATGGGTTTTTTTGTTACAGTTCCCGAGTTCAGAAGAAGAATGGCTAGCAATTGCTGAAGAGTTTGAGCGTACATGGCAATTTCCAAATTGTTTAGGAGCCGTCGATGGGAAACATGTAGCTATAGTTCCTCCTGCCGGAGCCGGCTCACATTTTTTTAATTATAAAGGGTTTCACAGTATTGTACTTATGGGAATTGCAAATGCAAATTATGAATTTATTTATGTAGATATTGGAACAAATGGACGTATTTCTGATGTCTATATTGTCAGTTGATTGTTCACCTGTAATTAAATAAAAACCCTCTAAATTTACTTTTGGTTTTAATGTTCAACATCACAATGTCATCATTGTAATGAAACAAAGTACTATAATAGGTACTCTATTTTAGGTACCTACCTAATTTATGCACAGGCATAACAAAGAATACGCACGTATAATATAATAGTGTATAGAGAAATTCTTTAATAAATAATTAAACTTACCTTGGCCTTGATCTTTGAGAAATTCAAGCTGACTGTAATACCATAATTTTGGCACGTATACCTGGTCAGTTCCTGAACCTGTCTTCTTGCTATCTTGCACTTTTTTATGTTCTTTTCGGAACCCAGCCCTTAATGAATTAATTTTTTTCTTGACGTTCTCAATCGTAGCATCTCTTTCTACCTTCCGTATAATTTCTAATAAATTATTGTATGCTTGAAGCTTCAAATTTTTGTCTTTGTAGTCATTGCTTCTAATTTTCCAAAGACCAGGGTTATTTCGGAAAGCTTCTATAAATTCGGTTAGCAGTTCATGCGAATAAGTTCGAAAATCACACATTTTGAGAAATTTCTGAATCAAAATTAACAAAAATTGCAATTTAAACAAGCGTGCGCGTCCACGGACTGGCGAAACAAAATGGCGGCTCGCGGCTCGCAGTGCTGCCAAACGTACGACCCAAGACGAGTTACGAGTAAGATTTCAAACCGGTTGGATCGCCGACGAACTTACTCGGCGGTTTCAAAGTACGCGTACTTACGGTTACACACGAGCGAAAAAGGTCGTCGAGCCATAAGTACGCGTACTTGCTCGCCCGTCTATAATTCACTTTAGACAACACTCAGCATGCGCCGAACGCGATGCGGCTATAATGTGCGAGGTGTCATATGATTTCATACAACGAATTCTAAAATGCGGTGCGTACGGCGCGTGCGGTGGTGACAAATGTGCGTTCAGCTTATAAAGACATTCTAATTTTAGTTGTTACCTTGATGTTGTGATACTTGTCTTTTTTTTAAGATTTCATATTAATTTTTTCTATTAACATTTTTTCAGTATGAAACTGTAAAAGTGAGTTTATTATGTAATTATATTGATATTAGTTTTTTTTTAATGTTTAATTTTAATTTGTGTATGAAAAAACGTTAGTGTAATATCTAATAATATTATTGTTTTTTAATTATTGCTTATAACTTCTTCATGTGTCTTAGGCTGTGACATGCTTAAACGAAAGTGATGAATATGAAATGGCAGAGGCATTGACTGAAGAAGAATTGGCAGAGTTAGCAGATGAGGATTTATATTCAAGGATGGCGCAGAGTCTCGCGCCTGAGATATATGGTCATGAAGATGTTAAGAAAGCTCTCCTTTTGCTACTTGTTGGTGGTGTTGATAAGTATGATTCATTTTTAATCTTCACCAAAATTTACCTTATAATATATTAGTATACCCTTCAAGTGGGATATTATTAAATTCATTCATCACAGCCTATCAAAAACCACTGATGTAGGCCTCCTCCTATAGATTGTCTCATACTTGCCAAAGTTTTACGTGGTAGAGCCATGCTGCAGCTATATTAATTGTATAGTTGTAGCACGAATGGGTCGGCTCGACCGGGGAAGAACCACGCTCTTACAGAACATCAGCGTCAAATAGCAGCTTAATGCTGATGTGTTTCGTATGGTGAGTGTAGAGAACAGGAGACCCTTTTTACTGGAAAAGAGGCATTCCATCTTAGTCTCCAAGGTTGACAACGCATCTACATTGTGATTCGCAAACGAGGATAGAAGTAGTTGTCTATGGGCCACAGCAACTACTTACCATCAGGTGGACTTTATGCTTGCTTGTCACCCTTTTCCTATAAAAAAAAAAGTTGCTAAGCTGGCAGGTTGGCAATAGTAGTTTTTTTCTTATTTTGTGTTGTTATCAGGAAGATGCTGCTGTCTCAATTCTCTGTTTCTGTTTGTTCTCTCTCAACTCCCTGTTTCAATTCTCTCTGTCATCTCTTATGACACCCACAAGATGATATGTTGTAGTGAATTCTTTTAAGTTAACACTACCCGGCCATTAATAGTTCTTTTTAAATATATAAAGAGATTTCTTTAGCTATTTCTTAAACTCAGTTTCCTTTCAACTGTAACCATTTTTCTGAAGAATTTAACTATAAGGGTAATATTGAATAACGAGATATAATCGGCAGCACATTGACTCTGAAAAAACTCTGTTTCACACAGTAAAATCTTGCTGCAGTATTTTAACGGTTGCAGCATGAATGGTGCAGCTCCAAGGGAAGGACCAAACTTTCGCAGAATATCAGAGTAAAATAAAGGCATAATTCTGCAGTGTTTTGTATGGTCGGTGACAAGAAGTGGTGTCTTTTTTTACTGATAACGAGGCAGTCCATCTTAATTCTCGGTGTATAATCTTTTTGCCACACTATACACTTAACACCTAATGCGCTGTGTGCTCATTTGTCACCCTTATTTTTAATAAGAGATATTAATATTCTATGGACATATAGTTATTAAATACCTTGTAATCGCAATTGATTAGCAAGTAAACAACTGAACATGTGAAGCTTTCTTTATTCCCGTAAAAGTACAAAGGGCGGCAAAATCTGACAGCTTCATTGAACCTTCGGAAACTATAACAATAGTTTCTTATCATAGTTCTTGTAAGGTTGGCTAGAGTTGATGTGGGTTGATTTTAGTTGTTATTTATATTAAAGTCTTTATTAATTTGGTCTTTTATGCAAGACCTGCCCCCTACTTGACTGGTTTTATTGATCCTGATATATTCACAATTTTGAAGCGATTTAAATTTTTTCACTTAGACGTCCAAATGGCATGAAGATCAGAGGCAACATCAATATTTGTTTGATGGGTGACCCAGGAGTAGCAAAGTCTCAGCTTCTGAACTACATTAACCGTTTGGCGCCACGGAGTCAATATACTACGGGAAGGGGTTCCTCTGGTGTTGGTCTTACTGCTGCTGTTTTGAAGGTATTGTGCTTGTAATAAGTTGTGGTTTATGCTTAGTGGTTTAAAATACGTTTCCTTCCACTACCACTACACCACAGCCTATCAGAAGTCCACTGCTGAACACAGGCCTCCTCTATACATTACCTGGTATTTGTTTCCCTAATAGCACTTAATTAGTTTGTGACAGTGCATATATGAAGATGTCCTAACGCCTGTACTTTATCTTTGGTTCATGTGGAGTGTTTAAATGCGTTTTCCTATAAGTTATTAGGGAGAGTGTGATCCTTTTCTGGCTCTCTTTTTTCAGTCTATAGCAGTCTTTTTTATAAAATCAAAGTGACAAACAAAATTACGGTCCAACCGGTGGTAGGTAGCTACTGCCTTCCATGGACACCTGCAGCCAACTTCAAATAGACATGGCTATGGATGCGGTGTCAACTCTAAGGACTAAAATGAAATGCCTCACAATCTACAATAATAATAGCTCTCTATACCCTTCAGACCGGATCACAGCTGCTATTTGGTTGCAGAAGACACTTAAAAGAACTAAGATACTAAATAAACACAACGTAAAAAACAGTCCAAGTTAAGACAATAACTAATTACTTATGTTGTTAGAAATAAATCCGGAGGTTGAAATAATAAAAGTTTAAAAGCGAACTAACAGTTCACTTTTATGAATGTCATAATATATTACTGGTTCATTGTCTAGTGGTATTGGTATCTAGTTACTATGTTGCAGTACTGTAATTTGTGTATAAAACCTAAATTTTTGTCTTTTAGGGTCTGATTGTTATTTTTTAATAGCAGTTCATTCCCAGGAGTCTACTGTAACATCTAGACCCAGAACAATCATTTGTTGGTACACAAATACTTAATAGTGTTCTCTTACCTTCGGCCTTGAAGTGCCGTAACAAATGCTCCGCTACTGCCTTATAGGACCATTTACATGTTGGTCGTAATTGTATAACTATGCACTGATGGACATGGCTTCTGTTGTAGAGAGAATTTGTCTTAATTTCTACGCTTGGCAGATTTGGCGATCGTATATCCAGATATCTTGCACCAATGATGATACTTCCATTTGCCAATCTGGGTATTTTACAACTAGCATAAACGAGATGGTTATATTGCCATCCATCGGAAGCCATATCTTCTTTCTGGCATATATTATAGTCATATCTTTTATGATACCCTCGGGACATAATGGGGTGAATAGTGGAGTAATGGGTTTTACAATAGGCACTGTAATATCTAACGCGCAGATAATAGCTTCCCAACAATGTTTGGAACTATCGGAATTTTATTTTTATGTTAGAGTGACCAACAAGCTTACATTTCTAGAATTGACTTTATAAAAAGAAGGGCATATATGTATGTTCTCACATGAGAACTATAATGAGAAGTTTCACAAATAACGATTGTTATTATTTAAAATATCTTATTATAATTTGTACTATTATGGATGCTAGGATCCATTCACTGGTGAGATGATGCTCGAGGGTGGTGCTTTGGTGCTAGCCGATCAAGGTGTGTGCTGCATCGACGAGTTCGACAAGATGGCAGAGATTGATCGCACCGCCATACACGAGGTGATGGAACAACAGACCATCAGTATAGCTAAGGTACATTTTATTTTTCAAAATTAAATTTTCACTAACTTATTGTAATAAACTCTTACCTATATTCTACCACAAGGCTAAGGCCAGAACAATCTGTTGGTAGTTTCTTATACAGATAATATAATTTGATTCACGTTTCTGCTTTGTGGTGGTTGTGTTTGTGATGATCCTCCTTGCTTGTGTTTGTGATGATCCTTTAAAAAAATTTTTATAGCTCTTATTTCGTATCGCATATTTGAATTTTCAAATAAAGCCAGGAAAAAAGGAATGTTACTTTGTTTATCATTCTTAATAGACTTAGAGACGGATCGTGTTTTACAATAGCTCAAAGGCCCAGAAGCCATGCCAAAATATATTAAAAACGTGTTTTACACGTTCCATTTCAGACTACGAAAAATGTAGACAGAGAAACCTATAGACAAATTGACGCCTTCTTTCGCATTCGCACACGAAAAAGATGGATTTATGCATACGTCTTGCATATAAATGAGACAGAGCGGTGTGATTGTTTGTCCCTTTCTCCGTGCCGGTTTTTTTGTTTAGCAAACTACACTTTGCTAAACAACTTTGACAGTTCATAGCAATGTAAGGAGTTTACAAGTTGGTTAAAGTGAGAAAAAAGTGTTTTGTGAGCTTAAGATTGGTGAATCTTGTTTAGTTCAGTTCTTAGAACAATTAAAATATTTATCTAAATATGTTTAAAGAGTCTAAAGATTATTGTATAACCTCAAACGTGTGACTGAGTTTAAATATCTGGGGCATGTCATCACTAGCAGCCTCAAAGACGATGATGATATTGAAAGGGAGCGAAGGGCGCTGGCGGTTAGAGATAACATGTTGACTCACAGATTTTCTCGCTGCACAGAAGAGGTTAAAGTGACGCTATTTAAGGCATACTGCCAAAGCATGTACACGGGAAATCTGTGGGTCAAACATACCAAGAAATAGCTAGACACTCTTTGAATCCAGTATAACAATGTCTATAGGATGATGTTGAGCCTGCCGCGGTTTTGCAGTGCATCGGGAATGTTTGTGGAATACCAAACTGATGGCTTCGATGCCATCATTCGTAAAAAAACGAGCGGTAAAACCCCTAGGCCCAGTCTCAGGCTGGCTTCCGTCATAACCAGTGCTGCTACTGGGTCCGCCGAGCACTTGGGGCCGTTTACTTCTTGTTAATACCATAATTATTCTCCATTTGGGTTTGGGTGTGGGACCGTTAGTTTGGGGAGGGTTAGCAAAGATGTTAGTGGTTAATAAAATGTACCTCCTGTATCTGTAAATACAGGGTATGGTCAAGTTCGTAGTGATCGCTGTTAGGTTCATGCCTCCCCTTAAGCCCCCCCACCACATCAAGGTGGTCCCCGTGGGGGGGGGGGGTTATTATTATTATTATAACTACGTTATCGTCCTTTCTCACTCGAGGCCACGCTAATCATTAGTCTATAGGTTTCTCTGTCTACGACGTAAAATTTGTTCATTTGTCATGTGGTTTATGAATGTTCAAAATAACCAATTTCTTTTTTTATAACTTATTAGTTTATGATTAGATACGATTTTTAACGGTTTTATACTATGGTGTGGAAAGTAAAATAAGTTTACAGACCTTATCAGACAGCTGTTATAACTTTAAAATTTTATTTACTTAATAGCATTTTTCCCTGGCCTCTAAATTAAAAGATGATAAGTTATTATGTTATTATAAACAATAATTGTTTTTATACAACAGTAGCTGTAGGTAGACGCGATCTGTTAAAGGAATCAAGTGACACATCAATCAATGTATGGAAAGTGGGCATGATTCTTTTATAAAAAAAAACAGCATTCTGTCATGCCCCATATTTTCTCACAGAAACAAAAGAGGGCCTGAATTCTACTGTGGGATTATTAATTTGGTAGTGAACTAATGTAATATATTTGCGACATTTTTTGCAGGCGGGTATAATGACGAGCTTAAATGCGCGAGTGTCCATCCTGGCGGCGGCAAACCCTGCGTACGGCCGGTACAATCCGAAGAGGACAATAGAGCAGAACATTCAGCTACCCGCAGCTTTGCTCTCTCGTTTTGATTTGCTCTGGCTTATACAGGACAAGCCCAACAGGTCCGTGAATTATTATCCGTGATTTGTTTATTTATAGTAAATATTTGATGGTGCCTCTGTTAGCGATTTTGTAACTTCTAAAACACTATCAATTGAAATCATATTCACAAAATATATTTGTTTTTTTACGTGATAATGGCTGACAGCTATGTTAGGTTCTGATGAGTGGCATAAATTAATAAATTCCTTATTTTAAAATTAAGAAATATATGTTAATAGCAAATTCTCCCTACAATGGAAGAGGCCAGTGGCCTGCTGTGTAATATTACTGTATAACAGAGGGCAGGTTCGATTAGATTAGATTGCGACTGTCTATTTTCTGCAACTCCACATTAAGTGCGTATTTTGCGTGTGGGCAGGTTATGCATCACATAAAATCTTCAAAGTATTTTGCCTATGTTAACTCTTAAGTTCACCGCTGGCAAAAGTTAATTGCTCACATTATATAATTTATGTTAAAATAATATATAAACATTTTTATGATCCCAATTGATATTGCAAATATTTTCTATTATGAACAACAATTTGTATTAAAATTTGTTATATCTGCGTCGTAATTATTTAATAGATAACTAACTGCATTATTTTAAAAAATGCATTCCTAACCTAAAAGCTTAAATAGATTTAATTATATTCTCAAATAAATTAGGATGAATTATGAGTTTGAATCATTTGTTATGTATATTGTTATGTATTAATATGTTTGCAAGAAAGCGTTATTATAGATAAAATAAAGTTTATGAAATATTCATATTCAAAGTAGCCTGCAATGTTTTTCTCTCACAGTATTAGGTGTTGTATAATATATATATATATATATATATATATATATATATATATATATATATATATATATATATATATATATATATATATATATATATATATATTAGCTAGCTAAAAGCCTGTGGAGGCTTGGGCAGAGGTGGGTGAATCTCGTGGCAGTAGAGAAAAAATTATCACTTATTCGATGGACACGGCTACATTTATAGCATGGTTAGACAGAGTTGGTAGCATCTCGAATGGTTTCGTAGTCTCAGTGCCCGGCTGTTACTCAGTTGGCACGCGTTGTTTGCGTGAGCTGGTTGTTCGCGCAGTTGGTTCGCGCGAGCTCCACACGACGAGGAGTGAGCGAGACACTTTGCCGTTCTTCTCGCTCGCGACATATAAATATGCTTCGACGCGGCGCAGCGCGCCAGAACACTTATTGCGGCTCCTCGGAATTGAGATTCGTCGTGACTCCCATAAGCCATAATAATAATTTATTCAAGACTCCTTACACATTATGACTGAAATATCTCTATAATATATTTTTCAAACATTACAGGGACAAGGACTTGGAGCTGGCCAAGCACATCGCGTACGTACACCAGCACTCCGCGCAACCGCCGACACGCCAGCGCGCGCTTCCCATGCGCCTCGTGCGGCGCTACGTGGCGCTCACCAAGCGCAAGCAGCCTGTCGTGCCGCAAGCCCTCGCGGACTACCTCGTCTGTTAGTGCGAGCCATTGTGTACTCTATACGTACCAGCAGTAGGTTGAAAGTGCCTCGGCTCATATAAACATTATACAGCGATGCTCATGCGCCTCGTGCGGCGCTACGTGGCGCTCACCAAGCGCAAGCAGCCCGTCGTGCCGCAAGCCCTCGCGGACTACCTCGTCTGTTAGTGCGAGCCATTGTGTACTCTATACTTACCAGCAGTAGGTTGAAAGTGCCTCGGCTCATATAAACATTATGCAGCGCTGCTCACGCGCCTCGTGCGGCGCTACGTGGCGCTCACTAAGCGCAAGTAGCCCGTCGTGCCGCAAGCCCTCGGGGACTACCTCGTCTGTTAGTCCGAGTCATTGTGTACTCTATACGTACCATCAGTAGGTTGAAAGTGCCTCGGCTCATAAAAATATTATGCAGCGATGCTCAAGCGCCTCGTGCGGCGCTACGTGGCGCTCACTAAGCGCGCAAGCAGCCCGTCGTGCTGCAAGCCCTCTGGGACTACCTCGTCTGTTAGTGCTAGCCATTGTGTACTCTATACGTACCAACAGTAGGTTGAAAGTGCCTCAGCTCATATAAACATTATGCAGCGATGCTCATGCGCCTCGTGCGGCGCTACGTGGCGCTCACCAAGCGCAAGCAGCCATTCGTGCCGCAAGCCCTCGCCGATTACCTCGTCTGTTAGTGCGAGCCATTGTGTACTCTATACGTACCAGCAGTAGGTTGAAAGTGCTTCGGCTCATATAAACATTATGCAGCGATGCTCATGCGTCTCGTGCGGCGCTGCGTGGCGCTCACCAAGCGCAAGCAGCCATTCGTGCCGCAAGCCCTCGCCGATTACCTCGTCTGTTAGTGCGAGCCATTGTGTACTCTATACGTACCAGCAGTAGGTTGAAAGTGCCTCGGCTCATATAAACATTATGCAGCGATGCTCATGCGCCTCGTGCGGCGCTACGTGGCGCTCACTAAGCGCGCAAGTAGCCCGTCGTGCTGCAAGCCCTCTCGGACTACTTCGTCTGTTAGTGCGAGCCATTGTGTACTCTATACGTACCAACAGTAGGTTGAAAGTGCCTCGGCTCATATAAACATTATGCAGCGATGCTCATGCGCCTCGTGCGGCGCTACGTGGCGCTCACCAAGCGCAAGCAGCCAGTCGTGCCGCAAGCCCTCGCGGACTACCTCGTCTGTTAGTGCGAGCCATTGTGTACTCTATACGTACCAGCAGTAGGTTGAAAGTGCCTCGGTTCATATAAATATTATAGAGCGCTGCTCAAGCGCCTCGTGCGGCGCTACGTGGCGCTCACTAAGCGCAAGTAGCCCGTCGTGCCGCAAGCCCTCGCGGACTACCTCGTCTGTTAGTGAGAGCCATTGTGTACTCTATACGTACCAGCAGTAGGTTGAAACTGCCTCGGCTCACATAAACATTATGCAGCGCTGCCCATGCGCCTCGTGCGGCGCTCGTGGCGCTCACCAAACGCAAGCAGCGCGTCGTGCCGCAAGCCCTCGCGGACTACCTCGTCTGTTAGTGCGAGCCATTGTGTACTCTATACGTACCAGCGGTAGGTTGAAACTGCCTCGGCTCACATAAACATTATGCAGCGCTGCCCATGCGCCTCGTGCGGCGCTCGTGGCGCTCACCAAACGCAAGCAGCGCGTCGTGCCGCAAGCCCTCGCGGACTACCTCGTCTGTTAGTGAGAGCCATTGTGTACTCTATACGTACCAGCAGTAGGTTGAAATTGCCTCGGCTCACATAAACATTATGCAGCGCTGCCCATGCGCCTCGTGCGGCGCTCGTGGCGCTCACCAAACGCAAGCAGCGCGTCGTGCCGCAAGCCCTCGCGGACTACCTAGTCTGTTAGTGCGAGCCATTGTGTACTCTATACGTACCAGCGGTAGATTGAAACTGCCTCGGCTCACATAAACATTATGCAGCGCTGCCCATGCGCTTCGTGCGGCTCTACACGGCGCTCGCTAGTACTTTAGTGAAAGTCCTGTCAAAAGTGGTCCAGCCGTTTCGGAACAAACAGACAGATAGACAAAATTTAAAAAAATACGTATTTTTATAGGTAGTGTATAAACTTTCATGTTCATTTAGTAAAAAGCTGTCATTTTGACATTACAGACTTCAATTTTATAATTTGTATAGACAATACATGCCAGCAGGCGCATCCAAAAGGCCTCAGTCCAGTGGTGGACTATCAAAGGCTACTCGTTTATGAAGTAATAATACGTAGAAAATGTGACCAATTAAGTTATTATTACAGCTTCGTACGTGGAACTGAGACGAGAAGCTAGAAATGCACGTGACGTCACATTTACGTCGGCCAGAAATCTGCTCGCTATCCTACGTTTGTCTACCGCCCTCGCACGTCTAAGGTTTGTCATACAAAGTCTGAATTATATGTACATTTAAGTAAACTATATATACATTTGTAAATAAAGTTGCACATACACAGTTAAGTTATCCCAAATGTGAGCATATACATAATATATTTATTGAACTTACTAAAACTAACAATATCTACACCTAATAAAACATTTTATACACCTTACAATAAATAACTTTGTGTTCACACTTTCAAACGCACGCGTTTAGACACTCGTACTAAAAATATTTATGTAATTGTAACTGATATTGGTGCATAAGATGAGACCTGAATAATTGTTTTGGGCCTGAATGCTTGTCCAGGATACAGATGCGTTTGTTAACTCTGACGACTAAGATGGAATCCTCACAGCCTGGTGCCTTAAAGTAGTACTTTTACGCGATAGAGCCATGCTTCAGCTATATTGTATATTGTAGTTGTAACACGAATGGGTCGGCTCGACTGGAGTAGACCCCGCTCTCACAGAATACTAGCGGAAAATAGCAGCTTAGACTCGATTAGCTTACACATGTGTACCAAACATAAACATCGTACGCTCGCTCGATCAAGATACACATGTGTACCACAAGTACTACCCTTTGAAAAATAATTTTTTTAATTAAAACAAAACCAAAGACACTATGCAATAGATAATAGTATCAAAGACAAAGATATGCTCTTTTATTTTAAACCATAACCTGGCAATGTTTCTTAGAAAAAAAAAAAAAGAAATCACTCTGAACTTCCGGCGTTCCACGTGTCACATTGTTGAAGGGGCTCCATCTTTTTTATAGAATTTTATATTTGTGTCTGGACTAAAAACGAAAGTTTTATACTTTTTTTATATTCCTTGTAATATAGTAAACACGTAGATATGTAATTTGTGGTATAAAAAGTGAAAAGTAAATTGCCAAAAAGTACTTCAAATTCCGGAAAGCCCGTTTTGGCAGGTGAGTTATAAATGTGTTATTTTTCAAATTCTCATTTATTTTTAGTGTAAAATGTAAGTAAAAATAGTTTTCGTATATATTTCAAATAACATGACGTTGTATTTATTTCAAATTCACACAAACATATTTTAGAAATATTGTTCGAAATGTCATACAGATAAAATATTTTTTTTTTTTTTAATTTTTATAATATTTTAATATTTTGGTATGAGTAACGAATGGAAACACATAAAACATAAAAATATACATGTTTCCAAACATTTTCATATAAATTTCTCCAAAAACAAAAGTGTAGAATTCAAATTAGTAGTAATTTTGGCACTAAAAGTGAAGTATATACTACTACTTATGCTATAAAGGGTAATTTATGAATTTTATTATAATTTCTAACAACCAAAATAATTTTATTCAATAGTTTATACATTCAACAAGAATTCCTGTAAGTTTTATCCATAAATATTGTCTCAAAGTGAAAATATAGCAAAATTTGCAATATAGCAAAAAATTTGCTAATTTGCAAATTTTCCCGCCAAAAAGGTCGCGAGCGAACGGGAGTGTCATATTACGCGTGACCTCGCGAGCTAACAGGTTAACGCTGCTGTGCTTCGTTTGTTGAGTGTAGAGAACCGGATTCCATCTTAGTCCTCACGGAACGTGAAGTATTACAGATACTGCAGGCACTGACCTGTATTGAAAGATGGTGACAATGTAATCTGCTCATACAAATATATCTGCAGATATGGAATACTATTTAACTAGCAGAAAAAATTCGATCAAATTCACCTCGGTCCTTTTTAAGCTTTATATGATGTTCTATCCAATCTATTCGTTTTTTAGTAAATACTTATGCAACACGTGCATCAATATCAAAGTCTGAATCCTATTCTGACGAGCTTTCTAGCAAACCTAGAAGTATACACCAACTATTTGTGGGTACACTCTGCATAAACAATCCACTTTTAAACACGTCTAGTAAGTTTGAAGGGAGGGTTTCAAGTGAATGTATCATTTCATATATTATCATATCTTAAGTTTATAGTTTTTTTACGCAGATAAAATATAATCGTATATGTGTAATCTGTCACTTTATGCATAAAATATTTATTTTTCGTCTTAGATTGTCCGATATTGTCGAGAAGGAAGACGTGTCCGAAGCAATTCGTCTCGTCGAGATGTCAAAACAGTCACTGCAGCATGTGGAAGATAATGTACAGAGGTACGAATCAATCTTCTTTTTCTTCTTTATCGACCTGTGGAACTCTACTGTTGAGCGTGGAACTATTCTATTGTATGCAGGATTTGTATAATTGCCACGTGAACCGACATTCGTAGTACCGGATGTCTCGCATCTTCGAATCTGCTTCTCGTCGTCGGTCCGAATATTTTACGTCGTACGTAATAGGGGTAGTTATATCGACAGCTTGTTTTATAGAAGAGGGAACAAACGAGCATGCGGCTCACCTGAAGGTAAGTGTTGACCGCCGCCCATGAACAACTGCAACACCAGAGAAATCGCAGGTGCGTTGTCGGCCATTTAAAAAAATGTAGGCACTTTTCTTGATGCCATTTTGCCATTTGCCGGACAGTAGACAGAAGAAGAAATAGGGTAATGGATTTTCTTATCCAGTTTTAATCCAGTTTTCAACACATATTCACGTTTTGAAATAGATTAAAGTGGAAAGAAAGATATATAAGTACCGTGTGGTGGCGCTGTGGGAATATCCACTACCTCCTCCTCCTACCTACATGGGCTCCGCCCACTCCCCCGTTCTATTATGTATGTACGAGGGTGGATTGAAAAGTACTTTCGGCCTAACCAAGAAAATAAACACATACTAAATCAGTTATATTTTTATTTTTCTACATAATCACCATCAAGTTAAATACACTTTTGCCACCTCCCCTTCCAAGCATTTAGACCGTTGAAAAAAAAATGATTCTTCCTTAGAGTCAAAATATGCGTCTACGTTTCCCAAGTGCTTTTTTAGGTTAGGGAACAGAAAGAAGTCTGATGGTGCCAGATCAGGTGAATACGGCGGATGCGGTAACAGTTCAAAGCCACAGTTGTGAATTTCAGCCATTGACTGTACTGACGTGTGAACACGGGCGTTATCTTGATGAAACAGGACTTTTCTTCTGAGCATTCCTCGACGTTTTTCTTTTATTTCCTCTCGTAAACGACGTAGTAAGGTGCAGTAGTAATCAGAGTTTATAGTCTGACCCCTTTCAAGATAATCAATCATAATCACACCTTTCGAGTCCCAGAATACTGAAGCCATCACCTTATTTGCCGACAAAATCGACTTAGCCTTTTTAGGGGGTGGTGAACCAGGTCTTCTCCACTGTTTTGATTGTTGTTTTGTTTCCGGTGTACAGTAATGAACCCATGTTTCGTCCATAGTAACAAAACGATTCAAAAAATCATCTGCTTCGGCTTCAAATAACTCCAAACAGTCGCGTGAAATAGTCAATCGCGTCCTTTTTTGTTCAACTGAAAGCAGTCGCGGAACCCACCTCGCAGACACCTTGTGGAAACCCAACTCGTTGACAATGATGTTTTGAGTTCGTTCATAAGAGATGCCTATAATCTCGGCTATCTCTCTAATTTTTAATCTGCGGTCTCCCATTATTAAATCAAGTACTTTTTTAATATTTTCGTCAGTAGTTGACGTCGAAGGCCTTCCAGAGCGGGGTTCATCTTTCACACTCTCTCTACCACGCTTAAATTCTGCTATCCATTTTTTGACGGATGAATATGACAGAGCACAATCGCCTAATGTACTGACCATGTCATCATGGATGGCTTTTGATGATAGCCCCTTCTTATGGAGGTACTTAATGACGGCACGCTGCTCGATTTGCTCCATTCGCGGAAATTATGTCCGATTACTTTGTTAATAAATTTATAAAATCACAACTTTATCGCACACGTTTCGAACTTCACACAATGAACTAGTCTGAACTGAACTAAATAATGTGGGTAGATTTGATTTTAGAATTGAATGGATCTGTGTTAGGCCGAGTACTTTTCAATCCACCCTCGTAATATAGTATTCTATGGTCTGTCTGTGTGCTTGCTTGTGTCCATGCATGGTAGTTTGTATGTTATAAAATTTTTTTGGTCTTGCATCTCTAGAACAAATCTTATAAAATGATATTGACTCCCAAACATTTTTTTTTATTAATAAACACCTAATTAAAGATTCATTAAATGGAAAGTAATTGCAAATAGTCTACTAATGACCAAATACCATATTGATTTGTTGGGAATAAAGGGAAATGTTCCCAGCGACGTTCAGGTATGTTACTCTGGAAATCTTTGAGTGTGTGAACATTTGCTCTTCGAACCGTTATTTGCCACAGAATATCAAGGTACTACTACAAGGTAAAACTATTACATATTTTGAGGCAAAGAGTAAACGTAAGTATTTTGTGCATTATGCTCGGAATTCATATGGACTTAGAGCAACCACCAACAACTATCTCAGAAAGTATCTCAGAAAGTACTAGCTGCCAAATGTTACTAGTAAAATTTACTAGTAGTCGATGTTAACTGACTAGTGCAATTGTAAACGCTACTATCCAGCAAAAGCATGCAAAATTTGAATTTAGCAGCTCTGCACTTTTGTATTTTTGTTAATATCACGTCCAAAAAATGTTTACAGGGGCATAAGCGCTACAGACCGCATCTTCGCCATAGTGCGCGACCTGGCCGGCTCAAACAAGACTGTTAAAATCGCTGACGTTATCGAGCGTTGCGTCGACAAGGGCTTCAAGCCTGATCAGGTTTGTACTTACTGCTGAAATAAAGAGCCAGAAAATGTATATTTTTAGTCCCCTTAATGCATGTTATGTATTGGTAAAAGTGAATCTCTGCAAGCATCAAACATTTTAATTGGCAACTGTGCTCGGTGGTGAAAGAAAACATCACAAGGAAAAAATCTACGTGACTATCATATTTAAAATATTTCAAGGTCATGTAAAGTCCGCTTACACGAATAGGGGCAGAGCAGCGCATTCCGTCCTGTCCAAAAACCACTCACATATGATAGAAGCTTGAGGACATCACAGGGATGTATTTGTGAGGTTGGCCAAGTTGGCATTTTATAAACGATAACTATAATAGAAAACTATAAAAAGTTTCAACTCATTAGCTCATTATGAAGTTCGCTTAAACTTTATTGCAAAGCGGAATAAAGAAACAGAGAAAAAAGACGATTTTTTTATAAATCAGGGGTGACAAACGTGCACACACTCTACCTGATTGGTAATTGAATGCTGCGGCCTTTATATCAAAATGCAGATGCGTTGTCACCTGTGAGGACTAAGATGGAATGCCTCGTTTCCAGTAAAAATGGTTCTTTACTCTTACCATGCGAGACACAGCACTTAGTCGACCCGTTCGTGCTTGGGTCTACCACGTGTAAAATTGAATACTTAGTTATATGATTTATACCATTAATTTTTATCGTTTTCTATTAGCGTTAAAAATTGCAAAAGTCAACTTGGCTAACACCACTGGGTTGTTACTTTTATCTACTCAAACAATATATCAGCTTACATCGAATGTATGCTATTTCTATGCGATAATAATTTTACCGGTTGAATTTTTTGAAAAAAAAAAGAAGGAAGTAAAAGCCAAAGAATGTTAAAGCAAACTTAAAAAATTAATTAAGATTAATATAATAAAAAATATAATCATGTGCACTGTACTTTACCAGTACCAGGTATTAACCTTTTGAGCGCCAAAGTCGCCTATACTTGACGAGCACCTGCGGGCCCTGAGCGCCAACGACGTTTATAGTTGTAAAAAACCCGGCCCACAAAAATACGAAATATAGATATTGGAAAATTATTACTGGTATTTTAATTCGACACTCCTCAAAAAAGAATAACACAGCAATATGGGAGTATAAAAAACAAATCTCCTAGAGCCACAAGTACTAAGAAACATTGAACTAAAAAAATGGATTTTTATCTAAGCAAATACTATGTGTTTGTAATGCGATAGGAATAGATTTATTAAAAACTATTCAAAATTAAACGCAAACGTGTTATTTTTTAAATTATTATTGATATTTGAATAAAACAAAAGGTAAGAAACATAAAACTATCATCAGCTACATAAATAAAAGAAAATTTCAGCAAATCAACTTCGCATAATAAATCTAATATCTCAACTCCGGCGCATCCTTAGCGCGTCATCGATTATCAGTTCATTGGGCGCCGTGGTCAAGGATATACGACACCCTGATGACGTCATAAACGATTAGCGGGAAAAGTAGTGCAGTGCAACATGAACGATTCCTCAGAACTCATTCGGATTTTGGAAAGCGTCTATGATGATGATTTTTTTTATTTTAATAATATAAAATTACAAATAATAAATGTTTATTTTTTTCTTAAGGTATGAAGAGCAATTTTTCATTTTGTGTTGTGCGATTTTCTTTCTCAATCTCAAAATCATCCGGCAGCATCAGCATCATATCATACCCCCATTGTCATAAGAGCGTAAGACTTTTCTTCTGTGCTTCACTTGGCCTACGCCTCCCTCGACACATAAAATATTTTGAGTCGATCTCTGTATATTTTGGTTAGATCGATTTCGAAATCGATACACAACGTGCGACACGGCTACATCTCTAAGAAAGTTTCAAAAAAGAAGGTCAGCTACGCCGTTGTCGTCCAGTCGTGACAGTGACGTCATCACGATGAAGAGTAGTGTTGTGGTTTACTACTATTTTATTGTTATTGTTTGTTTTTTATTTATGTACCAAGTACATATATAAAAAGAGTGGAAGACAGCACAAGATAGCACAAGATTAAATAATACATACCAGATTATAAAGAGTCATTTATTGCATAAAAACCAACAAAATCAAGTTATTTTGTGATATCGATATCGATATATCAACTCTTGGCAACACTATTTTTTTCATAGGTATTTTTGTTTAATTTTGGCTTTGGCGTACAGGACACGGTAATTCGTTTTGGCGTGGCGCTCAAAAGGTTAATGAACTTGTAACCTCTTAGACTCTGAACCGGGTAAAAAGCTTACTTAAAATTAACATAATTTATTGATTGAGCCGTGGTAGCTCAGATGGTTAACACTCGGTGTAAATATAACAGAACGCGAGTAACCCGGGTTTGATCCCCGCCGCCGGCACCAATGAAATTGTTAATTGCAATTTTAAGTGGTGATTTGCCACGTGCTCGGCGGTGGAAGAAAACATCGTGAGGAAGCCTGCATGTCTGAGGAATAAGAAAAAAATAATTCGAAGACGTGAAGTACGCCAACACGCATTGGGGCTGTGCGGCGGACACTTCCTTACCCTAAAACACTCTCAGAAATGAGGAGAGGCCTGTGCCCATCAGTGGGACGTATATAGACTGTGACTTTACTTTTTACTTTTTATTGATTGATCGATTTGATAAAATGTCAATGAAAAAGCAATAAATTTGAAAAATATCTATGCTTAATGCTTCTACTTCGTTTATCTATTACACCCTATTTTTTTCTCATGGTATTAAATTCAACGGGTATGTTGTAAGTTCATACTAAAATATTCAAAAATATATCTTTCCACAGGTGGACGCTTGCATCGAGGAGTACGAAAACTTGAATGTATGGCAAGTCAATCAAGTGAGAACGAAGATAACATTTATGTGAATCGATTGTATTTTAGTTTTAATAAACGAATACTGGTCATCATGTTATGATTTCCGATTGTAATTGAAATGTTTGTGTTGTGTCATGAGATGAATGTGGTAATAAAGTTTAATTTTTCAACATTCTTTGTTTTATTGAAATACGGTATTTTTGTTATTGTAATTATTAAACATAGACAGCGTCCTAGGTTAGCACATCATCGTCGCCCCTCTAGCGGCCATATATTATAAATTATAACTACTCATTTTGGAAATGAACTATACTCAAGACAAAGGAGACAATCAATTTTTGTATGGAGAATGGGCCCACCACAAATTTTCGCGTCACGCAATGAAATGGATGTCGATTTATTCCTTATAATCTATAGTTTACAAAAGTAATATTAGTTTTACCACATCTAGACGGAAAATCGAGAAATTAACAATTAAAATATGAATTTTAAAATAACCTAGAAATAAACTAAAAGCTATTTATAGTGGTTTTTACCGGTATTTTAAGTTAAAATAGTGCACTGTTGAATAATAGTTCATATAAAACCAAGTTGTAGGTACATTCAGCATTTTCAGGTACTTCAATATTTTTAGTAGTTACGGCAAAATATAGTGCCTGTCTGTGTACAAATGTGGTATGGATACAATTTTTTACATATATTGATTGTGAGTGTACTTCCCAATTACCGTTAAAATAATATGATTAAATTCAAAATGACTAAGGTATAATATATCCATTTATATTTACAATATTACCAACACACGTTATATAGTAAGAAAGATGTTTTAAACTGACTGTGTAAAAACAAGTTATAATGCAACCGTATTTATAGATAGTAAATCATCATTTCCAACATAGTCTATATAATTCAGACATATAATTCAGATCTATTTATGCAGACAGACAGACAGGCCCGGTGTCAAGACTTTTTTTAATATGCTTTGGTTGATTATTAAATACCTAATTATACATCTTAAAATGACTGGGTTCTAAAATACCAAAATGACTAGGTAATATCATGCTTATCTGTTATTACACACTGATAAATTGTGAGGAAGTAAGATGTTTTGAACTGTTTGTGCCAGGATAACAAACACACAGGTATAGTTTAATTGTATTTATTATTAGCGATCCGCCCCGACTTCGCACAGGTGATTTCTGGATTTCGACAACAGCGCCACCTACCGAGTCCATATGTGAATATGAATCATATAGAGACCCATTCAAACACACATAAACATATCATCAAAATCGCTTGGATGGTTTCTAAAGGACATAGGTAGAAACATTTTTTGTGTTTTCATATCAAAAGATCATATTAAAAGATTTTTTCAAAATAACTTGATGGTAACATTTCTATTTATGATACGATATTGATATGTAATAAGTCCCAAAGATCATCTATAATCACTGCATTAATTATGGTTAAAATCGTCAGTGTTTTATGAGTCCTCTTTTAAAAATAACACAGCAGACAGGTGCAGTGCCGGCCCTTTGTTCATTAAAGTATTCATCTATTAGCAAGTATAAATCCCATACATCATTAAAGTATAATGTCTCGCCCGTTTACGATATTATTAGAAATCAGAAGGATATTGTCAATTAAAAGAGATAAAAAAGGGTGCCAGAGCAATAAATTCAACTTTGCTCGGCGTTTATTTATAAATTACACATATAACATAATATATAACAGATA
Source organism: Parnassius apollo (assembly GCA_907164705.1). NCBI lineage: Eukaryota > Metazoa > Arthropoda > Insecta > Lepidoptera > Papilionidae > Parnassius > Parnassius apollo. Next base: position 7,466,336 of record CAJQZP010000478.1, on the reverse strand, counting down.
ATAAAGCACATAGTAAAATAGAAATAGTTCAAATAAGCAACAAAAATTACAATTTTTAGTCATCATTATTCATCATCATTACAACAGTCCACTGCCGAACATATGGCTCCTAAATTAAAGATATAATGTAAAATATTACAGAGGCCTTCCGTGAATTGCCATCACGTTCCGTCCCGTATGGTGTCGTTAAAGTCGACAGAATAAAATAAAAATACCAGGAGATGAGGAGCAGCATCTTTCTATAGAATACCACAAAAAACTTTGGTTGCCACAAGTGAAGCAACTATAGCAAAAATGATCATTTATATTACAATATTAATATGCATTAAGATTAATAATCATCATTCATCATTTTCAATATCATTACTTGAAAGTAATATATCATCTAAAAAAGATGCAGGTGGTTCAACCTCATCTCGATGCCGTGCCCAAGATAGAAACCAGACAACAGACATGACATGTGCACAGCAGCCAACAGTGCGTCTGCCTACCAAACAGTTGCAACAGTACCCAGTAAGAGCAGCCCTAGTGTTAGCAATTGATGGGTTGGTGTCAACTAGTATATAAGTGTAATAAGTTTTTTTACTAGTGTGCCTTGATTGTATCCTACCTCGCAATAGATAACTATTTGGACCAAAATCATGGACAGATTGCAGGTATACCTCGATTTTATATTCTCCAGAAGCCCTGACATGCTCCCCGTAATAACTACGAGCTTGTTTAATTTGATAAATTCCTAGACTAAACAGAATGAGATCCTGGAATGTCAATTGAGGAAAATTATCCAGCTCTGGAAGATTACCATTAATGCTGGCAAATCGCACTCTCACTCTATTTAAATTGTGCATTTCTACGTAGGAGGCTAAATTATTTGGAGTGTTTAGTTTGGCTTGAGCAATTGCCAATATCTCTACAGCATGAAAATTATTACGAATCAACGTATGAAATCGATTTATTAATGCAGCTGCAATTTTAAAGTATAGCATGAGATGAGTAGATGCAGTATTAAAATATTCCTGACGAAATAATTTGAAGTCCCGTTTAAATCTCCCATTTACAATTTCAATCACCCACCTGCACAAAGTTACACATCTGGACTTGTTGGCAGCAATGGTTGATAATTGTATTTCACCAGCTTGTTTAGATTCAGGCATGTAAGCCTTATAACCACATTGCTGCAAGAATGGAATTGCATCCCTAAAACCTCTATCAAGAATAAATACATCGTTTTCTCTAAAATAGGTTCGCAGTGGACTATTATCATCGAACAGTCTAAGAATTATAGAAGCATCTGATTCTGTTGCAGGATATGGTCCAAAAACATCAAGGATATAACCATTACAGCACACTATTAAAAATGGCTTAACTAAGTTACGATACTTATGTAAACTATATGTTTGCTTCTGGTATAAGTAATTACTACTTTTTTTGCACATAAATGTATGTACCATCACATATTACTATGGCTGGCATAAATTCAGGATCCATATCTGGATTACCAAACAAGCCATTTGGTATTGTCAAGTTATATTGAGCAACTTGTTGAATGCATAAGGTATTTGTCCCTAAATGCAGTTGGATGAATTGCTCTTCAAAGCACTGACTTACAATATTTAAGTGATTGAACACAGTCGATGAAGCTACATTAAATAGAGAAGCTATGCGTTCATTGCTATCACCTGTACGAAGTTTCACTAAGAACATAGCTAGACTTCTTTTAGGTGATTTAACTCTTTCACTGATAGATGGAATTTCAACTAGTAACTGTTCAAATTGGTAGTTGGTAAATCCTAACCAATATTTGCATAATATTGAATTATGTTTAATGATATTTAAAATATTATAATTTTGAGTAACACTACTTTTAAGTAAGGAACAAAGGTTGTCTATCTGAGATGCAGTAAAATCTGAACAGTTACTACTCGTGTATAAATTATTCCAATCATTGTGGGGTTCATTTAAATGGTATTCACAAATACGAGCGCATAGTGGCACATAAAATGAGTGATCTATCAGCAATCTCTCTTTAAGTAGTTTAGGTATTAAAAATCTAGATGAATGATTACATGACTTAAAAATACAGTGACGGGAAGTAGAAGCAGCACGCTTATAATTAGCCATAGTAATTGTTGATACCGCTCTGGAAATGGCAGGGGTTACAGGTGCAGGTATAGGGGGTGGTTGTGGGATGTTACCGATGTCTTCTATATTCATGGATTGTAACTCAATATCCCTGTTCTCATTTTGTTGTCTCTGTCTCCATACAGCTCTGGAAGCTCTCAGCCAGCAAGGACTGCATACTCGTTCTAAACGATCCACCTGAAAAAAAGTTATTTTTTATCAACTAACAAAATGAACTATAGTTTTACAGTGTCTACTCTAAATATTAATAATATTTATTATTGTTCTATTTATTTCAATCTTTCTAACACTAAATAGTTTTAATGTCTTTTAAAATTATAAATATTAGCATGCAATTGTTTCCCCTCATAATATTTTTGTGGCACTACTTATTTAAATAGAAATAAATAATACATCACATATCAGACAAGAAGTAATTATTTTAGAATTATTAACAATATTTCACTAAGCCCAAGTTCTTTAAAGTTTCAGATAACATTGAATGATTAAATTGAAAAACTGTCATTCTTTACGAGTTGGGGTACTTTCAACTAATTATAAATAATTTTGTAAATCTTAACAAAACAGAAAAGATTTGATCTTGATTCTCTAGGGTGAAATATCGATTCACTAGATCGATTTAGTACTATATATCGTTATGACATTGACAGATGAAACGTCAAAAACGTGAGAATATTTAATTAATTAGTTGTTTACCAATATTTTCAAAAAATAAATAAAAATACTTCGATGCTGCTCCGGTAGCAAAACTCGCGTGTAGGTGCTTCAGATAAACTCCCTTGACGCCCCCCCACAGTAACAGAATCTTCAAATTGAGGCGACCGAATTGTAAACCCAACCCGTTTTATTTATACTAATGTCTTTTAAGGTAAAAAATATTACTTGTATAATAAGTACAAAAGCATACAAATATGGGTGTAAGATAAGGAAGAAGTATCGTTCATCTAATAACTAAAAATAAAAAAGTGGTTATTAATGGCAAATATCCCCCCATAAGACAATCTATGGGGAGTTCTATGTTCAGCAGTAGACTTTTGGTAGACTGTAAATTTAAAGATAACCTGTTAGTGAACAGCCATGTTGAATGAGCATAAATATCAGACCAAATTGTATGCAAGGTGTCTGATTTTACAAACATCTATCTGTGTACCAAAGCGATTGTGGCAAATCCTCTGGGCTGCCTATTTGAGGCAGGGGACCATTTACAGCCTTTTAAAATAAAGTAAGTACCTGGTGTGATGGTATCCACTGCAAAATAATATCTCTTTCTTCAGAGTTAATAGGCACAATCCGTCTACGGTGTGCTCTTAAAATTGAAGATCCACATGGAATACAAATATTCCTGTACCCAAATCTTCTAATGGAGTGAGCAGATGCAACACTTTCTTGCAATATTCTTAGGCAGTTACAACAAACTGCATCAAGTGGGTGTAACTGAAAAAATCAGGAATTAAAAATAAAAGAGTAAATAAATATTAAGTTCAGATAAATGTACATTTTGAGGAGGGAAGCGAAGTTGGCATGAAAGTGAATGTTTGATGTGGAACCTTATATTATTTGAAATACAATACATTTTCAATTAAAAAAAAATTGGAAATCCAAAAGACAAATATCGATTAATATATTATGATTTTACAATATTTACAGTATTTCAGGTATATCATATAGTGATAAATAAACTTCATAATATTAGAGTATTATGGAGTTGTGTAATATTAGTAATATATGGGGGAGGCCTATTTTTGGCAGTGGAGTTTAATTGGCTGTAACGGTAATATTACAGTGGATTGAAATATTTTTCATTGCACAAAATAACTTACTTTTCTATTTACATAATATTTTATCGTGAATAAATATTGACACATATATACCTATACTTTTTCGACTTTGATTTCTGATTGACTGACAAAAGATAATTAGACACACATAACATGTGATACATCATACCATGCCACAAAAACTTCTTTTGTGTATATTGTGTGACTTTATTTTATCTATTATTTAAATTAGATTTCACTAATAACATAAAACTTCAATACTTTAACATTTAACACATTAGTAAGACCTGTGTTTATCATTTGTTAAAGGTTAATTCAGTATAAGTTATAGATTTTACAAAATACTAGGAGGAAAAAATAAACTTTTATATTACTCACATGGACTTTTACTCGTCAGTTTGCATTTTCGAATGTCATTGGCAAATTATATACATAAATGTGATATAGGTATTTAATATTTGACTTACGTGCATGATATAACCCTTAGGTTAAACATTTTTTTGCATCAATTAGACACATACTAATCCACTTGTAAGCAGTAAAACTACGTGAATTTTCATTTTTAAACTTTTACTTTAACACGAACACAGTTTACATCAATTTAAACAAACAAGTTTATACCATATTATATTTTTTCTACCAAATAGTTTGAAACAACAGACTTTTTTCTTACAGTCAATGCCAGTCAATCAGTCAATGGAGTCAATGCAAAGAACTATGCCTGTAAGTTGGTAAATAGCAGGAAAGAATGCAGTGTCATCTTGTGTCAAAATGTAAAATAATTCAATCAATATAATATATCATTTATCAATTTAATATAAAGAAAGATTAAAATTATAGCTATAGAAGGTATGAATTTATTAATAATATGAAGGGATATTTATTATTACTTTTAAAAACTTAAAATAATTAAGTACTTAATCATGTATAGATCGTTATGTGTGCCTGGAGTCTGTGGATCGTTTTCTTTCGTATTATTTCTAAAAAATCGTACCATATCCCATATTATTCAACAAAAATAAAAATATTAAGTAATACATTAATAAAGAAAATATGTAATTTTCGTTTCCGCAGTATAGTAATATTGTTGGAATAAAATCGAGAATAACAAAAATAATATATATTTCTCATAAAGTTTAAATCTAGATAATATGTAAATAGATAGATTGTATAGTGCAGTCATTAGCTTTCCATGAGATAATATTATACCTACCTCATGAGAAATCCACACAGATAAAAGTTGGCGCACATCAGCAGTTGTCTCGGCCAGTAATTGTCTTCGCACACTGCGTTGAAACCTGACTCCACAATTGCAACATACACTTCTATTTTCATTGTATGCTGATCTAGCAGATTCCATTTTCTTAAAATCGCATATAAATACAAAAAAACAGTAGCGTGACGAACGTCAATGCCGTTAAGATTAAAGACGTAGGTAATACCCCGCCGCCCCGCCCCGCCGTACCCGGCCGCCGGCCGCTGGGAATTACCGGAAGTCAATGATAAAATAACGTTTTGGTTGACAGTCATTTAGAACTATGTTATAACGTGATATTAGCTAAAATTTTTAGAAATTAAACATAAAGTTCTTAGTGGTATCTTTTTTTAAGTCAGCTTTGTGAAAAAATAGTTTTCTTTTTATACAAACTGCAAAATGACTAATTAGGTACACGCATTTTACCCATATTACACTAATCAGAACACGAATATCAAAACAACTAATTTTTTTTCATATTTTTTGATTCCGTTTACATTTTTGAAAAATCTGTAGGCCATTTACTATTATAATTTGGTGTCTTTTTTTGATGTAATACCATTAAGTGACGTTAATATTTTTAGTGGGCCCAAAAATGATTGCCCCCTTTATAGGAATTATATAGTTATAGCAAGATAATTTCTCCCGTTGTAATTACCGTGCCTACTGGCCAAAACATTAGTAAAAGCTATAAGAAAAAGACAGTAGGAATAATTATTTTTCATATTTAATATTTTTTTTAGTACTTTTACTCCATAATCTGGGCCAGTCCACTATTTCTCCAGAGATAGGATATTTCTTTTTTTACGTTTAGTGACACATTGATACTTGTATTTATTTTTCCCTATTCCGACTGAAGTATTCGATATGTATTTAATCAAAATAACTATAATGAGTTAACTATCCGGTAAAATTATAATGTGCGAACTTTATACTAATTGAAATATACTGTAAGAAAGTAAATACTTCCAACGATCAAAAACTGCGATCGTAGTTGAGTTCTATTTCGGAACTCAGACCAAACTAGCAGCGCCTATAACGGCAATGGACGCACACTACGATAATATCGAAACGAGATGGAGCCCGCGAAATCAAGTGACACAGGTCAAACTAGACAATCGCTCGCGCGATCGCAGATGTCCGGCGCAGGGAAATATGTGGTAGTTGTATTTATATAATTAAAAAAAATAATAGTAACGATTTAAAAAGTAAAAATCATAGTATAGTTTAAGCAAATGTTGATGATTATTATGCTATAAATTTTACGTCGAAATTATGTAGAACTTCGGAGATATTGGGGCTTGTATAGAAGCTTTTTCGCTCGTTAATTCAATTATTTCGATTTTTTTTCCTTACGTGAAAGGCATATAACGAAAATGTATTTTATCAGTATTAAAGTGTAGAATATTTGTGAGATAAATTGATAATATTATATTAATGGTCGATCGAGCTCCCAAATAATGTCTCAGAGTTTCGGCCTAAACATGCATCGGGAGATGATTAATACTAAATGCGTAAATAAGTTATCTAAAATTTGCCTTGAGCTTATTTTAGTAGAGGAAACGAACTAGTTTTACCAAGTAATTGTTTTTTCAAGCAACGAACGGAAATCTTATAAATTTAACGAGGAACCCTTGTAATTTCGCGTTTTTTGTAATAGGTACTTCTCTTAACTTCTGGGGTAATAATGAAGTTAGTGCTTACTGCATTTCCTCGAAGTTCGAGGAAATGCAGTAAGCACAATAATGTGCGAAAAATACTGAATTCGGTCGGGATATATCTATACCTACTAACATAGTAAAGCGGAAAGTTTTTTGTTTGCTTGAATACGCTGATCTCAAGAACAACCAGTCCGATTTGAAAAAATCTTTTTGTATATTATAGCCAGATTCCTGAAAAATAGTACAGGCTATCTAGCATTAGGATACAATACGCAATTAGCCCTAAATATTGACTTTTGTTAAGCATGTCAGAAGAAAAAGCGCTCCAGAAATGATTATCCAGGTGCGCTGGCATAATGGCTAGTGGTACGTAAATACAATGTTCACAAAAATATAGATCTTTACTCCTAAAAAGCATTCTGCGATACCATAGGCACAATAAGGTATTTATTATATATAAGTCACAATATATATATATATATATATATATAAGAATTGCTCGTTTAAAGGTATATGATATATTTTCAAATATTTAGTTTTATTCATATCGGGGATATAAGAACTATGTTAAAACAGAAATATGGCGGAATAAAACGTGATCGTTACTCGTATAAGTAACAAATTAATTAATGCAACAACAATGGCAATGTAACGGTTAAACAAAGGTTTTTAATTTTCTATTTAATCTACAACTCACTTTCTTTATTGAGGGCTAATAATCTCCCGTTCATCACGGGACGCTAGGTGAGGTGAAGTGTTTGGATACACAATTTTACTATGTAATTTTACAATGTCATTTAATTGAGAAGTTAGTTTTAAATAAAAGTGAAAAAAAATACAATACTCAATTAGCCCTAAATATTGACTTTTGTTAAGCATGTCAGAAGAAATTTTTTTATTATTAGGCATGGTATATTAATCCATACGAATGGAAGTTACTTCATACTCAAGACAGTTTTATAAAGAATAACTGCTCTTTATAGCATGTTATTTGGGCGCATAGTTTGATATTGAAAAATTAAAATAACACTGTGCTCGGCACGCGAACGACATATAAACCCTAGCCGTCTGATGAGAACCGAGAGAAACTGGCAGTGAAAGCTTCTGTGAGCGAAGTTAGTTCAATAATTTTAGCTAAATAATTAGCAAAATTAATGGAGTACTTTTATCTATCGGCGTATGTCACCCCCCCCCCTCACCCCCCCCCCCCGCGTCCCAATAAAGATAGCAAATTATTCAAGGATTACCTACACACTTCATGTATCTCGTACGGCTTACTTTGGGGGTGACGTTGACCCGGGAGGGGAAGGGAGAGCGGATAAAATTGTAAAATTGTAGCGTCCCATGATGAACGGGAGATTACTAGCCCTCAATAAAGAAAGTGAGTTGTAGATTAAATAGAAAATTAAAAACCTTTGTTTAACCGTTACATTGCCATTGTTGTTGCATTAATTAATTTGTTACTTATGCGAGTAACGATCACGTTTTATTCCGCCATATTCCTATTTAACATAGTTCTTATATCCCCGATATGAATAAAACTAAATATTTGAAAATATATACTATACCTTTAAACGAGCAATTATTATATATATATATATATATATATATATATATATATATTCGGAATCTCGGAAACGGCTAACGGATAAAATTTTGTGTCCAGGGAGTTTCAGGGGCAATAAATCGATCTAGCTAGGATTTATTTTTAGAAAATGTCTTTTTGTCCGTGTTTTCAGGCAATGAAATCCTGCTACAACATAAGAAGGTAAATTTTGCCATTGTGTTAATGATCGTAATAGCTCAAGTGGATATCGAGCGGTCGCGAAATCGTAATGCCTTGGTTCGCGTCCTGTATTGGGTCAACTTTTTTTTCCTTTTTTTTTTAAGTTCCCTTCTTTTGTGAGAAAATCTATTATTTCGAACCATTTTTTAGTATTTTTTTAAAAATACGAAAATTTTAATTAAACTTATTGCGTAAATTTTTTAATTAAAACCGAGCAAAGCTCGGTCATCCAGGTACTAGATATAATACATTATATGAACAATATGTAGTTCTTTAAATAAAGTGAAGACTGCCTGCCGGACCGCTTGTGTAGGCTTTCAAACGATGAGTTTCTTTACCCTTGAACTTTAATGGTGAGCACACACAGTTCAACTGATCATTCCAACTGATCAGTTCAAATTAAAACTGTTGATATTTTTTAAAATATCGGATTTTCGATATATCTATAAATAAACTTATATGTAAAACTCCGATATTAATATATTTATAATGATCGATATATCGAAAATCCACTATTTTAAAAAAACATCAACAGTTTCAGTTTGAACTGATCACTTGGAATGATGAGTTGAACTGACCATGTGTGGCGTCCGTAACAGTGTCGACCTTCGTTATTTGAATAAAAACATCTTTTACTTTAACAACGAATTTTCACACGAATTTTTTAATCCATTTTAGACTTGATGAAAAAAAAATGGATTATACCCTTGTATACTTCGTGTGAAAATTCGTTGTTAAAGAAATTGATGTTTTTCTTCAAAAATGTAATGGGGGTACCCTTACATTTTTGAAGAAAAACATTAATTTCTTTGAATTGACGATACGGCCATATGGAGTGGTAATCGTCCAAAATCATACCGTGAATGGTAAAAACATATTCCATTGGGATGGATTTCATCCAGTTCTGGATTTCCAAATGGATTGAAATCCATGCGTCCAGTCCAAATGGACGTCATCCGCGGCCGTACGTCAATGTCAAAAACGTGCGCCACGCCGAATGGAAGCAGTCCGAATTTTCAGTGAATGGTCGAACCGGCGTCCATTTTTTGGACGTTATGTGTCAGTTAATGTTTTGGTGTTGATGGTGGTACATGTACTTGTAGACTAAATCTGTCATCCAATAAGAATCAAAATGTAAATGCATTGTCACCCCTGGTTCTTTACACTCAGCATACGAAACGCAGCAGATTTAAGCTGCTATTTTATGCTATTTTGTGAGATCGTGGTCCTTCTTCGTTCGAGCCGACTCATTTGTGCTACAGTCATAATATAGATGCAACGTTGCTCTACCACATAATTATAGTCATAATGACAAATATCCACTATATGACGATTTCTATCTCAGTCAACGCTGTTGCTCCACCATAATCCATACCATATCTAGAATGGCAGTGACAAGCTAGCATACAGTCCACCTGGTGGTGGGTGCTCTGGCCCATAGACATTTACACGTATTCTCAATTAAGAATAAAAAGATAGATGTCATCTTTGAAGACTACGATGGATTACTCCGTTTAGGTTTTTGTCTTTTTAATTAAATACACGCTGCTGCAGTACAGTAAAGTATTATTATCCATATTATTATTTATTTCCATTCCGTACGACTGCCAAGTTCGAAGTGACGCCATGCGTCCAAACGGAAGTATCGTCAATGGTACCGTATCTGGGTGCAATTTTATTTGGAGTGCATCCATTTGGAAGAATACTAAATGGACGTATCGTCAGTGGCTACCTTTACTCGTAAAATTTAATACTATACTTTATAATAAAGATGACGGATATTTATTATAGAGTATTGTATTAAATTTTATAAATTAATTAAACATTAAATGACCATAATGCGCAACATCAATGCCAACAGTTAAACAAAGGTTTTTATCTGCGACTCACTTTCTTTAAGGGGAAATATAACCTCAAATGGCTAAGCAAGATCCTCCGTTATGCCGAAAGTATTGCAGCATTAATTTTGAAATGAATATATGGTAAAGTTGAGGATTAATGTTAAGGTTTATGTTAGACGAAAACACGATTCCGTAAAATTTTCTCGATAGAAAAAAAATCCAAAGTTACCTCCAAACTGAACAATAAACCTATTATTATATATTCCTGCGGAGCGACAGGAACCAAGCTTACGCACCGATAGTGCTTATGTAATTTCTTTTTAAGTGAAAATATCATGATATTTTCAAAAAAGTAAATAACATAAGACTGTTTATCGGTTCGGTATGCATTCATGATCTTATTTAAAGTATTTTATGAATAACAGCGGTTTATTGTTCAGTTTGGAGGTAACTTTGGATTTTTTTTCTATCGAGAAAATTTTACGGAATCGTGTTTTCGTCTAACATAAACCTTAACATTAATCCTCAACTTTACCATATATTTATTTCAAAATTAATGCTGCAATACTTTCGGCATAACGGAGGATCTTGCTAAGCCATTTGAGGTTATATTTCCCCTTAAGGGTTAATAATCGTCCGTTCACCAGATGTCGCTAGGTAGGATTGAGGTGAAGTTTTTTGTTATATAATTATACCTACACTATGTCATTTAACTGAGAAGTTAGTTTTTAAATAAAAGTTTATTCGTTTCTAGGGTTTTATAATAATACAAAAAACAACGTCTCAGTGATTTGCTTTTTTATTTTTTGCACATTTTTAACTTTTTTTTTAAATAATCCTAATCTTAGGAATATCCGTAGTTTAGTTTATTCATTTCTAACCTGATTAATATAAAGTACTAGCTGGCCAGGCAGACGTTGTGCTGCCCTATCCGACGACCCTTTGTCATATAAAAAGCCATTAAATTCGTAATAAAATACATCGAAGGTCACTTATTGGGACTAAAAACTATCCTATCTCTCAAGTTTAACCAAAGTATATTGAAATCGGTTTAGTAGTTTAGGAGTTTATCGCGGACAAACAACGTGACACGTAATATTTGTATACTAGCTTCTCAGTCCCCAAGCGGTTGAATTCGACCGCGGCGCTATTCCGTCAAAATCCAAGCGGTCGGATTCGACCGCAAACACCCACAGAACATTAAACCATTAAAACTTATGTTTAGAGACTAAGTACTTTTCTATGAAAAAGTTTTGTATTATAGAATCAATTTGAAATTTTCTATCCTCTAGTGCAATAAAAAGTCAAGTTATCCTACGGATATTTATTTATAATCTACGTTCATTTCGTACGCCATTTTCGCGTGAATGTTATTGTGTTGCCTTTTTTATTTTTCTAGTTGTTTATTAGTGTTTTATTATAAAATTGTAATGAAAGTTTTTGTGTGAATATAATTTATCTTTTTACGTTTTCGAGAAATATATATTGAAATAATTGTGATTTTTACGCTGTCGTCATTCGCTTGATATGTTTTGTTTTTGTTATCAAAATACAATAGTCTTTTTGTAATGAAGTAAAACCTGATTTTTAAATAGAGAATTTTGTATAGATTTCATAATGCCAATCTTCTTCATAGAAAAGTAGTCTAAGTTTTAATGGTTTTAAGTGCTGCGGGTGGTTGTGGTCGCATGCGACCGCCCGGGACTTGCCGGGCGCATGCGACTGCATGGGCTTTTTGTTGGGATTGAGGGGATAGGCAGTAGCAGTAGTAGTTCAAACGATGAGTTTCTTTACCTTTGAAATTTAACAGTCTCGACCTTCGTTATTTGAAGAAAAACATCAATTTCTTTAACAAGAAATTTTCGCACGAAGCACAGAAGGGTATAATCCATTTTAGACTTGAGCTTGTGACCTGATTTTGTGTTGACCCAAAAAAAGTTTGAATACCTTATCGTACTTAATGTTACGTGCCATAATTAATGCCTGGTACGTGGCGAGTGGTAACTCGCAGCATCTAGTATCGAGTAGCAGAACTAGCAGAGCTTCCTGGAAAATTTCATACTAGAACTTTCTACACCTAGTCAATCGGGACCGGTATATACTCGAACTAGAAGAGGCCCTACATAAGGCCAGTAAGGACCGCAGCCGAGTTATAACTGCGAATTGTGTTTTATTATTAGTGTGTTTTAAGTTTTAATTGGTGTTCGATAATTTAAGTGTCAATTTTGGTAATTCAATCGGCAGTTTTTATTGTCACGAACCCCAAGCTAGTAACATTAATACGTAACGTATTGCGTAGTAGGAGACTGTTCTTTCTATATCATTAGTTAGGAAATCGACAAGTAAATTGTGCACTATATATTATTATTGTGATGGCTGCGGGTCTTATCTGTTAAAATACCTGACTAAAATGTTACAAGCCAAGTTTACGAGTACATAGGGTAACCAATATTAGATATGCAAAAACAAACTATTGATTTTCGGATCTTAATACCGTACTTGGGTACCTTTAATACCGTACCCAAGTGTTCGACTAATATATTAATATTATGTTTACATAATTATTAATAGCCATTAATATCTTTGTATATATAACTTGGGATTAGTAGGTATATATACACAATTGATTGCCGTAGGTGCGGTCTTTTTTGCACAATATCAAATGGGGTAACCGGTATGCTCGACAGGATTTAAGTCGGGCGACTGTGCAGGCCAATCCAAAACTCGAATATCGTGATCTCGGAAAGCGGCCGACGCCAGCCGCGCCTTATGGGAAGGAAAGGAGCACTATCGTGCATGAGTGGAAAATCCTGGCCCATTTGGATTCCGTATAGGACAATAACAGGCTCTACTACCTCTTCGTGGTATTTTTGTGCAGTCATGCTGCCTTGGATCCAAACGAGCTCGGTTCATCCGCCAAGACGAATTTCTGCCCACACCATGTTTATTCTGCCTTGGTATGAGTGGACCTCCTGAGGGTGCCGTAGACTGCTAACTATTCCTGGAGTTCTCCAAACGTGTGTTCTTCGTGAATCCGGATGAAAAAACCAGGACTCATCAGTGAACAGCACCAAAGACCATTGTTCGTCACTGCATGGTAAATGCTCCTGAGCCCATGAAAGCCGCCGATCGCGACTGCCACGTCGCAATGCTGGAACACGTAGCGGTCTTTGAGCATGAAGATCAACTTTATGCAACCTTTTTCGCACGGTTTGGTATCTTACCAGCAGCTGGTCGTCCTCCTGAAGCCTTTGTAGTAGTTGCACCGCTGTGATATTGGGTTGTGTTCTTTCTGGCAGACATTTAGGGAAATCGCTGCTAGTTCTGCGTAGCAACACGATATCTACCCGTTGCCGTTCAGCCACATCCTCAGTACTGCGATAACGTGACCATTACCTTGTGATCTAATATCAGATCTAATATCATTATCTAATATCACGTTTCGACTGGTGTGTAGGGCCTCAGCAATGACGCGTAGAATAGCATCATTTTTTAACATGCCCACGGCTCATAACATTTCATCTCGACTTAGAGGACGTGACATGACTCTTAAATCTCACCCAGAACGTTGAATTAAAACGAAAAACAACTAATCTCTTTTTATTAATTAATATCAGTAGAACAATTTTAACTTTCCTTGCAACGAATTACCAAAAATTTTCCCGCCGTATTTTTTAATTTAACATATAACGTAACACAAACACTCACGCCTGTTATCCAGAGGGGTATTCAGAGACTACGGAGTTCTATTTGGTACGATCCTGACATACCTCTTTCGCCTCCTTTACATCCATATATCTACGCATACATGCTCTTCGGTTAAGGGTACTTCTAATGTGGCCCATTTTCAAAATAGCGCCAATTTGGTCGATAAACTTTCTACTAGGGCGTTCCATCCCGACTCCGCCATTCACATATGCAATATAAATTTGCTTTTTCACTCTTTCCTCATTCATTCTTTCTATATGACCAAACCACCGAAGCATTCCTTTCTTAATCCTGGTCACAACATCATCTTACATACCACATTTTTCTACATTTACACTTACATGTATACGATACGGCGAGGAGCCGAGTCTATTTTTTCGGCTTTGTCGCTCGTTCAGTACCACCCGGGGGACACGTGTAGGGTGGGCCTAGTGTTAGGTGGACAAAACCTACAGACGCGACGACTCATCCCCTCATTTTTTATTTACATTTTTTTATTTTGAAAATAGAATAAAAGAGGTTTCAATCTATATATAAATTTTTTATAAAAAATAAAAAGATTTTAAACTATAAAGTCGTCAATAATTTAGGATTGAGGTATCCCTAGATTAGGTTGATGTGTTTATGGGGGGTTAGATAGTTAATTGCATTATAGACGACTTTATTCTAGTCAACTATAATATTTTTGAAGTTATCCTACGCTAGTATTTTCTCTTGTATCATGGAGGCATTTTACGTGAATAAGTATATTGCACATATAAAACATTTAGGCCATACCCGAAGTAATTATTAAATTTTGTAGGCCATTGTGCCAAATTGATTCTTGCGGGATTCGAAACCGCGGCTTGCAGGGTCGCAGCCAAACGCTTAGGCGCCGATTATTAAGACTACAAAAACGTTGGAATACCACAAGAGTGATGAAATATCGCTATAATATATAACTCTCATCACGTAACTGCTGTTATATAACTATGATTGTACCGCTGTCTTTTGCAAGCTATTAGATCTTTGTAGCATTTCCTACAGTTGGCTATTGCACCACCATCGGTACGAAATGTGGCGATGGATTTTTTCGCCACCGCCACTCGGATATACTACGAGTAACTTGTAAATAAAAAAAAAACTAGAATTTTACCAGTGTTGGAACAGCTAGACCAGTTTACTTTAACTTTTTCCATAGCATAATGTCGTACGGTATTTTGTTATGGAGACACGCGACTGACATGGAAATTATATTTGTTTTACAGAAGAGGGCCATAACAGCAATCTATGATTTAAAAGCTAGAGTCGCTTAGACCAAAATTTAAGGAAATTAATATATTAACTTTGGCATCTCAATACATTTATGAAAATGTAATGTACGTACATACACCAAAATAAAAGTAGTTTAACAAACATAAGTGATAAACATTCTGTAAATATTAGGAACAGACACTAGCTAGTAGTACCAGTTACTTGACTCCACCGAGTAAGTAATTCATTTTTGGGGCGATGTTTGCGCTTTAACCACAAAATCCCACAAATATACAAAATTTGACCTGCACAAAGTCCGAAAACTTTATTAAACTAAGTTTGTTTAAAAAAGGTTATTATAATATTAAAGAATTTATGAATGATTATTACCCCTGGGAATAAGGTGATCGCTACGAAGCTATTTGTTTTGTATTGTTAATTGTATAACATAAATGATTGTAAGCTGTTTTTGGGTTTCTTGCTGGTTCTTCCCCGGACAAAAGTTTTTCTTCCGAACTAGTGGTAAGTTAAAAGTAATATTAAATTGAAAATTTTAAAAACCCGCGAAACAAAGAGATCTGATAACCTTCATACGGATGAAAAGATTTACTTTAAATACTTGAATAATAGCTAAGAGCACTCTCGATCAAGTCCCCTTTAAAAAAAAAAAAAAAAAAACTAAATCTAAATCGGTTCATCGGTATGGGAGTTACGATGCCACACATCTGGACTTACCACGACTACGATGACATACAAAACTTAAACTTATATCACCTCTCCTTTTCGTGGGGCGTTAAACTGTCAATATGCATTATTATAATAATATATATTGAATACAAAACTTTCTGTTTCTGTTTCTGGTCACTGTCACGCCACGTCTTACTGTCATATGTTAGTATTGGTTTGATAGTTTAGCTCGTTTATTTTGAGCAGCACTTTAGTTGGGCTAAAGTGCCTACTGCTCCAAACTAAGGGCTTGGATGTTAACAATATTTCCGGGTGCAGGTAGGTTTGGGTAAAAAATATCGATAAATCGAAATAACGATATTTTCTCGTAAAAATATCGATATATATCGCCGATATTTTCAAAATTCGACACATCGATATTCTATATTTATATCGGAGTATCAAATTCGTATCAATTTTGATTTATTATAAAATGTTGTATTAATCGACAAAACATTAAGCAACAAAACTAGCTACAAAAGCATTTATGTGCTGGTACCGTCGTTTTTTGTCGTCCAACCGTCCAGTTATACGATTTGGGTCTTGTCTTACTACATCATGCAAACGTGACGATATATCGATATTTATCACTCGATATATGGTTTAAGACATTTATTTTCTCAAAAGATTTACTTACAAATCACTTACAGAGAAAATACTTATTATAAAGAAAAAAAAAACATTAAGCCGATATATATATCGATACCGTTTAGAAATATCAACACGATATATTTGATATATTTTTTCTTCACTTGCCCATCAGTAGGTGCAGGCAATGATTTTTAAAATGCATATCTTCTGTTTGATATGTTACACAGATGAATGTAAGGTTTGCAATTTACGTAATGTCTCCGTGTCTCTGTCACATTAATCTTTAGGCCGCTGTTCTTTATCCCGTTCCACCGACGCAAAACCTATGTTCGAGTTATTGAAACATTGTTAGAAAGATAGACACCGTCTAAGAGAAACGTGGCTCATCACGTGACAGTGACTAGAAACAGAAAGTTTTATATTCACTATATATTAATAATGCATATTGACAGTTTAACCCCCCAGGAAATAGAGGGGTGATATAAGTTTAAGGTGTGTAACAGAGTGTCAGTCTGTGGTATCGTAGCTCATATACGTTTGAACCGATTTAGATTTTGTTTTTTGTTTTTGTTTGAAAGGTCACTTGATCGAGTGTTCTTAGCTATGATTCAAGAATTTCAAGTAAATCTTTTTACGCGTTTGAAGATCATAAGACCTTTTTGTTTCGGGGTTTTTTTAATTTCTCAATTTGATATTATGTTAACTTACCAATATTTCAGAAGAAAAACCTTTGTCCTGGAAAGAATCAGCAAGAAAGTTTTTTAAGTTGTTGCCTTAATTAATTTAAAAAGACGGACCGTTAATAAAAAAGTATTGTATTAACTTTTACGAGTAACGTTCACGTTTTACTCCGCCATATTCGTATTTCAACACGGTTCTTACATTATCAATATGAATAAAACTAATATTTGAAAATATATGGATATTATATTAACAATATGCAGTTTTTAAATAAACTGAAGACCACCCGCCGGACCGCTTATGTAGGCTTTCAGACGATGAGTTTCTTTACCCTTGAACTTTAACAGTCTCGTTACCTTCGTTAGTTGAAGAAAAACATCAATTTCTTTAACAACGAATTTTCACACGAAGCACACAAGGGTGTAATCCATTTTAGACGAGCTTGTGACCTGATTTTGTGTTGACCCAAATAAAAAGTTTGAATAACTTATCGTACTTAATATGTTAATATATTACATAGTAGGAGACTGTTCTTTCTATTATAATTAGTTAGGAAATTAAATTGTATTAACATCCTTGGGGTGCATACTCGCGGCACTTAATTAGCACTTAATGCCTTACTATTATTATTTATCGTATATCTATTATTGTCACTGTGTTCCTAGCAGTACCTTATGCCAGCGGAAATTTTAGAGCACCTAAAAAGCCCCAAATTTTAGCTTTTTCTAAATGCATATTCCTGACTTTGCATGGCTAGCGGGACACAACTGAATGAATGAATGCTAGAAATAGTAGGTTAATCTAAAATTAAATCCGCTTTTAATATACAAAATTACGCTCCTTCCTTGTTCCATATACTATATGTTTATGAAAAAAGAGTAGCTATCATAAAAAGTAACCATGGTGCCTCTGGTAAGTGGCGATACAATCATAATGTATTATATCCAATGTTCAATTGCGGCAAATCGCCCTAACTATGGGAAAAGTCTGTGAGAGAACTATTATGGGGAAACGAACAAGAAAATAAATAATATAAGAGTTTAAAAAACAACACGCATTGTATTTGACGCTAGTGATGCTAATCAGGTTACTAGGTTAAAGTTATTAAATATTAGTATTGTTAACTGTCCTGATATTCCCTGCAAATTTTCGAGTCAATCGGAAGTCTACAAGTTGATGAAAATTACTTTAAAAGATGTATTTAATGGATATACACATAGATAAACAGATACACGCGAAGGTAATAAAAGCGTGTTAAATTAAATAATATATGTAAGTAATAATAACTATAACTAGTTTAGAGCGTTTGCTTTCATGAAGTAAATTAGCATGGTACCGTGTACTACTATTCCCGGTGCCGGGTACTACTACGAAATAATTAGAAATACCTACCTATTACTGCCATTACCATCATTACACATATTATATAGATACCTCTTTGAATGCAGATATTTTTTTAAGAGAACTTTTATCAAAGTACCTTTTTATCATGAGCAAAAAAGGTTATAACTTTAGGCAAAGTTATAACTTTATTTTCTCGCCTGTGTTTCAGTTGGTATCAGTAATGAGTAATAGCAGTTGAAAAACTTTTTCATCGCTCCTGAAATTGGATGATTTATTTCTTATCATATTTTTCAATCGATGGAATTATATTGCCACGTACAACTCGTGGTTAATAAAATGGCATTATTATAACCAATAATAGGACCGCATTCGGAAAATTGCTAAAACCTTATTTTCCGATATAATCCAGAAACTTATAACAAAAGTGTGCTACCTAAGCTATCCAGCGATGTTGCCAGTGATAACTTACTGAATCGAAAAGTGGTCTTCTGTACATAAGAAAAGTTCAAAGTCACTCAGCGAGCGATTGAGAGGGCTATGCTTGGAAGTTCTCTGCGTTGTAACTTGCAGAAGAAAAATAGAAGCTGACATAGCTCAATTGATTAGCAGGCTGTCCTGTGCTGTAGCAGGCTGGCCATACAGCTCCAAGAACCGTAACCCGATGCAAAAGAAAAGTTTTGCAGAAAGGAGAAGTAGCCTAGTACTGGTATTAGTATAAATAATATACTCAGAAACTGCCAAAACTTTGGCGTAATTATTGATTATAATTTGACTTGGGGCGTACATATTACGGATGTAAGTAGAAAATATTTCACGTCTTTCATTCTCTAAAACGTCTCCAAAGTTTTCTGCCCTTGTCAACTAAGATATCTATAGTCCAGACTATTTTCTTGCCAGTTTTAGATTGCAAAATTTATGTAAAAAAAAGTATTTGACTGCCTCGTTGGTCTGGTGGTCATAAACGCAACGGCTGACCATGAGGTCTCGGGTACGAATACCGGGTCAAATCAAAAAAATCTGTATCTGTGTGTAGTGAGTTTTTGAGCCATAAGATTCTCAGTAGCAGCCCGGAGTCAGAAAATTGGAGGTAGTTCTCCTCTGTACCTGGGAAAGCACGTAAAAATCTTACGTCCTGCGCCAGATTTCTCTCTCACCGTGTTGGATTGCCTTCCTATCGGATTGAGAGCAACTTTTGCTTGCGCATACAATCGGGCACTACAATCTTATCCTGTGCAGATGGTACTCTTCGTTGAGACTGGCCGTCACGACCTAAATTAGGTCTGGAGGACTAGTATTTGCAATGTTTAAGGTGACTCCACACCGGACAGAGTGAAAGTGAAAGTTTTGTGGCCGGTGAGGAAGGAAAGGGGGAGATCTCCCGCCGGGCAAGGTGTTCTGCCCGGGGAGCGGCCGATACTCCATGTGATAGTTCGGAGATGTTCTATATATGCTGTTTATGATTCGGAATGTTGATAGCGTGATTTAGGCTTCGGTGTATTTCGCTTGTGGCGCGACGACAGCGCCGCTACAATTTCAAGCATGCATGTAGTAAATGGATGCGGGTGGCTCAGGACCTTAGTTTGTGACAATCTTTTTAGGGCAGCCTATGTCTAGATGTGGGTTTGTAATAACTATAATGGTGATATTAAAGTTATTAAGAATTTAATACTTCGCACACATCCGCTCAATAAAATAAAATTATGTGTCTTACCTAGTTTGAAGTGTACCTCCCGCCCTCCCTCAATTTTGTGCACTAATCCCGTCACCACTAATACCAGCACCACACTCCGAACACCTCTACTCCCAACATCACTACTTGACACCATTGATGTTAATAAGACACGTATTTCGCCTCTACACGAGGCATCCTCAGGTAATGTAGACTTTGCGTTGGCTGACCGCTAAGTGAGCGGCGAACCAAAACAGCTGCTATTTATACAACTCGCTGACGCAACGGCTCCTCTTTTACCAATTAAGGAAAACATCTAGTTGTCTCCTTGCGCCAGTCCAGCAAGTTATTATGTCGTCTACGTATTGATAATAATATAAGATATTTTGATTGACAACTATATGTTGCTTTTCGAAATTATCCGTGAAAATGTCCGTCGTAAGTGGAGTAGCTAATCCTTCTTTTTGTAGATAGAAACGGTTATTAACCGGAAATAATTTTGTTTAATATAGAGAGAGGTTAAGTTAAGAAGACCATTTGTTTCCCCGGGTTGTAGACAACGTTTATCAAAGAGATCTGCGAGAGTACGCAAACAGTCCGGGGATAGGAAATTTGTGAAAAGACTGTCAACGTCTAAAGCTAACGACGTAGATTTAGGAGGAATACGAACATCTTTGGAAATTAGATCTTAACTATTTTTAAGGCTGTAAGTTGGGTTGAATCCAGATTTCTCCTGAAGGAGGAAGTTTAATTTTTTAGCAAGTAAATAAGCTTGTGCACCTATATATGAGAAAACTGGGCGAATAGGAACATGTTCTTTATGTATTTTAGATTACCCATTTAAAATAGGTGCTTGAGGATGCATTATAACAAATCGGGAAAAACATATGATAACTTTTGTATACATACTTTAATATCCGAAGTAAACTTTTAGTTGGGTCAGACTCCAATAGCTCAAAGTCATCACCTTGGATAACATCGTTAACCTTCTGGCTATACCCGCTATTCTCCATAATGACAACAGTATTTCCCTTGTCGGCTTTAGTAACAATAAGGTTATTGTCTTTAGTGACATAAAAATGGGGAACTCAGAATTGCAATGGGAAGGTACGGTATCGTCCGAATTTCTTTAGTTACCAAACTTTTAACTATGTTGTCATTCTTCCCGATCACAACGGCCCACTCCGCGTTAAGGGGAAATACAATGTCAAATGGCTTAGCAAGATCCTTCGTTATGCCGAAAATATTGCAGCATTAATTTTGAAATAAATATATGGTAAAGTTGAGGATTAATGTTAATGATTATGTTAGACGAAAACACGATTTCGTAAAATTTTCTCGATAGAAAAAAAATCCAAAGTTACCTCCAAAATAAACAATAAACCGCTGTTATTCATAAAATACTTTAAATAAGATCATGAAACTTTGCATACTAACTGAACTAACTATAAAGCAGTGCTTATGTTATTTACTTTTTTTAAAATATCATTATTTTCACTGTAAAAAGAAATTACTCCTGAGCTTGATTCCTGTCGCCCGTTAGTATCGCTTAGGCTTTTGAAGGGAGAAGTTGTGTCGCTTACGATCAGAATATACATTACGCAACAGTACGACGTAAAATTAAAATGGGAAATAACCGTGATAAAAATAAGAAGCGGCTGGCTTGGCGTTAAGAAACAGGCATAAATATGATAAACCTAATGAAATAAGTGTCTAACGACCTTTATAAATATATCGGTACATAGCATACGACGCGCGGGGAAGTAGGGGCGAAATTAGAATTTGAGCTGACTTACTCTATCCTCTTAACGCCCACGGTCTCTAACGATTTTTGGGAGATCTAAGATGTTAAATTATACTTTAGGCCTTTATGTGAAAGTGACATCCGTTGAAAACTAGACATCGGAAACTCGGGAATAAAATTGGTAATATTCAGTATGTATGTCGTTATTACGTTTACGGGACGAAGAGGATATAAGTCATAACTTACGGGACCGAATTTGATATTTCTCGTAAACAACCGCTGAAGCAAGTTCTCTAGCTTTCCCATCCAAAATATCAAATTCAATATTATGTCATTTATATGAAAGTTCAGAAAATAATACTTTGAGGTGGATTTTAAAATTATCTCCGTTGGGAAACCAACGACGACACCTCATGATTAAGCCAAATGTCCTGAGCTTTGGAAATGGCAACATTGGCCGCTCGACTATTTGTGTCACAACGTATTTGGATATAATTGGTAATGACAGGAAGTTGGTTGCACTGCTGATTGAACCAAACATTTTGGGCAGCAATACGATGTAGTTTTATTAATTTGATATAGAGTCTTGCCTGGTCGGCTGGCTAGCCTTTTTAAGATAATTAACAGAATCAGGCGTTACTTTGCGGAAATCCATTATATTAAAGTTGTTAAAAATTACTTCGTACACATCCGCTCAATAAAATAAAATGATGTGTCTTACCTAG
The DNA here is from genome assembly GCA_907164705.1 of Parnassius apollo. Taxonomy (NCBI): domain Eukaryota; kingdom Metazoa; phylum Arthropoda; class Insecta; order Lepidoptera; family Papilionidae; genus Parnassius; species Parnassius apollo. The sequence goes on along the minus strand of CAJQZP010000478.1, from coordinate 7,443,452 downwards.
TTTGAAGAGCACAATGGTGATGATTATAACCCCGAGGTACAAAAATTAAAGTATCTAAATAATAAATTAATGCTATTATACTTTTCTATAAGGGGTCTATAACTGTTCAACATACATAACATAAAATACATACATAAACCCTAACACCAGCACTCTAAAGCTGTTGTAGCCATACAGAATGACTTGTCCGAGCCTTTTGAGATCCGTTCGGGAGTGAAACAAGGAGACGCGCTATCGTCTATAGTATTCAATTTGGCACTTGAGGCTGCCACACGTAAATTGAACGTCAATGGCCTGATTAATTACAACACCACTCAGCTCGCTGCGTATGGCGATGATATTGTTATTACCAGCAGGTCAAGAAACAGGATGATCGACCACTGTCTAATGCTGGAGACCGAAGCCGCGACTTTTGGACTGCGTGTAAATGCATCCAAGAATGAGTACCTTGCAACAGCTAGACAAACTGGACAACCACAAAACGTTAATGTTGGCAATCAAACCATAAAAGGCGTGAGCAGCTTCAAGTATCTAGGAGCAACGATTACCTCCCAAAATAGATCTGACGAAGAGATTAAGGCACGGATAGTTGCTGGGCACAAATGTTATTACGCGTGTGCCAAACTCCTGGGTTCTAAGCTGCTTAGTGTGAAATCGAAACTCACCATCTACTACACCATCATCAGGCCTGTTGTGACTTATGCCTGTGAAACCTGGACTTTAACCCAGAGAGACGAACTGAAGCCTGCCGTGTTCGAAAGGAAAGTGCTGAGAAAAATCTATGGCCCCATCAAAGAGCGTGACAGTATCTATCGTCAACGCATGAACCATGAACTGGACGCACTTATCGGGCACGAGAACATCGTCAGGTTCTGTAAGTCGCAGCGACTGAGGTGGGCGGGTCACCTTGAAAGAATGCCGGATACTAGAGCCGTAAAAATAATGACAAAGTGGACGCCGCAACAAAAGAGACCTAAAAAACGTTTGAGTGACTGTGTGGAAGAAGATCTCAGGAAGATGGGAAAGTTTACCAGCTGGAAGAAGGTAGCCAGGCAGCGTGACAACTGGAGGAAACTTGTGGAGGAGGCCAAGACCCACAAAGGGTTGCAGCACCAACGGAAGTAAGTAAGTAAACCCTAACACCTGTCACCCAGAGGGGTAGTTAGAGACTACAGACTTCCATTTGGCACGATCCTGACAAACCTACCTCGCTTTCTTTACTTTCACATGTACTTACGTATACATGCTCGTCCGTTAAGGGTACTCTTAATCTATTCCATCTTCAATATATCGCCAATTTTGTTAATAAATCCCCTCTGCTACATAAATTTTCTCTGTCACTCTTCTCTCGTTCATCTCGATCATGTAGAAAATATGAGGGTTAGAGTAACGAGTATATATATATATATATATATATAGTGTGGGCCTTTCCACAAGCGGAAAGGGATACTTAATAATAAATTAATAATGTAAACCTGATACAAGTGGAATAGGGATGTTTTAATGTTCTGAACCTTACTCGAGGCTTGTCTTTGTGAACGGGGTTCGCTTACATTATAAGGCACTACTAACAGCTTTCAATTGTTCTAGTGAATATTCATTCTTCCATAAGATACCTAAAAGAACTAAGTTACCAAACAAACACAACGTAAATAAGTGTCCAACTAAGACGATCACGCCATAAATACTACAAACGGCCTATTACTAAACCTTTAAAAAGATTATTTGGAAAGGTCTAAACATATTTATTTATCCTGGTTTATATATATAGATATAATTATGTATATAAAAGGGGAAATAATATAAGAGGGCGGAAAGTGTTATAGTTGCTAGCGATACGTTTTGCCAGCACCGCAAACATCAGTTCGTTGCGGTGAAAATTTTAGATAACGTAATCTTTGAACTTGGCACCTAATTGGCACCTAAGAATCCATTTTGTTTTTTTTAAGTGTTAATTCCTGACATTGCGCTGCTAGAGAGAGACAACTCATTCATTCATCATATGGTCACCGGTTTGGCAACCGTAGGGTTTTTTCAAATAGAGTAATGGTGATAAACGAGCACGTAGTCCACGTGATGGTAAATGGATGCTTTGGCCCATAGACGTCGATTCAAAATCAAAGTGCCGATACGTTGTTATCTCTGAAAACTAAGATGGAATGCCTCGTTTCCAGTAGAAGGGGCTTTCTGTATTTTTACACTCACCACAGGAAACACAGCAGTATTAAGCTGCTACTTTACGTATTACCATATTCTGTGAGAGCGTGGTACTTCCCGGTCGAGCCGACCCATTCGTGCTACAACCATAATATAGCCGCAGCGTGGCTCTACCACGTGTAGTTTTATTATGTTAACTCTAAAAGGGAAATATGCTGCCACCAGTAGTTACGTTGTACCAGTTCTGGCGCACTTGTAGAAAGGTTGTACCAGTTCTGGCGCACGACGTTCGTCGACTCACAATCCTAAAAAAAAAAAAAAGGTTTTGGCATGCTCTGATCACGAATCTGCGGTCCATTTTTGCGTAGGATGCACGGTTCCGGAGATGTGCAGATCAATTAACTCTTATCTAATTGATATCCGCTGCGAGCCTCAACCGTCATTAGCGCTCCATTGTCCTTATCTACTTATCTATTGTTGATTGACTACCGTCATTATCTATTATTCGTCCAGCGTGTGGGTCGGCTTATGCTATTGTATTATACTCCTTTGTTCCTATCTACAACACTAATCTGAATCATCAATAAAACACATTACCTAAATTTGTTAAAATTTTTATTTATAAAATACAAAATCTTATTACTTATTATCTATAAAATAGGAGCGAAACATCTCATCCACTAACATATCGTTGTACAATGTGTTCTCTGTAAATATACTCGTAAAACTATGCATTGAACATCCCTGAAACTTATATAGCAAATACATTAAGCAATATTCGCCACAAACTGAAGTCCTATCAACATTCCAGTTCCATCTTTTAAACACATTACCTAATTTTGTTAAAATTTTTATTTATAAAATACAAAATCTTATTACTTATTATCTATAAAATAGGAGCGAAACATCTCATCCACTAACATATCGTTGTACAATGTGTTCTCTGTAAATATACTCGTAAAACTATGCATTGAACATCCCTGAAACTTATATAGCAAATACATTAAGCAATATTCGCCACAAACTGAAGTCCTATCAACATTCCAGTTCCATCTTTTACAATTTCGTACAGGTGCCCGTCCATATGAATCAAAATATTCACCGACGTCATTCGTATCGATATATAAAGCTACCCAATGTGACCCTGGTTTATCATCTGTACCCAAATTGCATATTACCTATCATATGTCATAAATTCTATCACATGTTTAATGTAAAATAATTGAAACAAGTTTATTCATTATGTAACCATTTATATACCAAAATGAACTTAACAAAACATAGATTCTTATGACACTATAGTTTATTCAAAATGACCTCCGTAATTTTGAATACAGGCCTTCAATCTGCGCGGCCAGTCGTCTATCTCACCACGAACGAGGTCCATGTCATATCGGCGGCTGCCTTAATTAAAGATGTCTTGAGTGACTCGAAATTGGGATGAGGCTTTGAGCACGCCTTTTCCTCCAAGTGTTACCATATCTTGTAATCTAACGGATTCAAATCTGGACTGGTCTTTGTGTCGGATGAAGTCGATTTCACGCGCCGGCAGCCAGGCTTTTTTTTTTTTTGTTTTTAAAGAATGTTACCTCCACACTAGGTTTTTCTCCTGTATCGTGGGGGCAGTTTACAAACACAAATTTCACAAGGACAAACATCCAAACTCGGAACAATTACTTGTAGGTCGTACAAATACTTGTTCCGTGCGGGATTCGAACCCGCGACCCCCAAGCGCAGCCACTCATTGCTAAGCCACTACGCCACGGAGCTGTCAAAAGTCTTGTGTGCTCTTCGCTGTATGAGCTGACGCCGAATCTTGTTGGAATACCCAGTGCCTGTTATTGAACATGGTATGAGAAACAGGTTACACAAGGTTCGTCAGGACTGTATTTTGATACACAACTGCATTCGTTTTTAACCTTTCTCACAAAAATGTACCTCTGTTAAGCCCCAATAAGAAACTCCCAACCATACCATGAGCGAGGATGGAAAATGACCTCGTTGGACACGCGGAATACGGTTGCTCGCTTCTTCACTACTGTGTGCGTACACCTTATCATTTTGTTTGTTGTAGCTCTCTTCTATGGTAAAAATTTTTTTATCCGAAAAAAGAATTTCCCGATATTTTTTCCCGCGTACCGCTTCACCAAAGCGCGGCATCTCTTCAGTCTCAGATCCATTAGACGAGCATTCAAACGATGTCCTGTTTTTCTTCGATATGCCCGAAGCCCTAAGTCTTCATTTAACGCCGTGGTTCTGCTTAACCCCATCTGAAGGGCCAACAGTTTCTGCTTACGTTTGGGATTTCTTTGAATTCGCACCTTTACAGCTTTTATCACTGCTGGAGTCCTAACAAATCGAGGGCGACCACTTCTTGACCTGTCATCTACACTAGAGTCTTCATTGTATCGTTTGATGGTACGATAAACGAATTTTTTGGTTATATTCAAATTTTTCAGTATGTCAAAAAATTTAATTGGCGCGTAATCGCAACTGCAACACGGTCTTTTTTAAGCGTCCACTCCATATGTAAAAATGAGTAAAATTCTAAAAAGTATACAGTTTTATTTTCATGAACAATTCGAATTCAATAAACTTTTTTGTGGCCAGCATTCTAAAAGAAAAGTTTTTACTGTGTGACAATACTTATGACCTGACTAGGTATATACGTTGGTACGTGGGTGTACATGGGCAGTCTGTAGCAGCATAAACATTATTTTCTAGACTGGGGTGAATCTTTTTCAGATGTTGTTGTACATCTAGTGTATCCATGATATTACTGCTATTAGTAGATTACTACAGTACAATCTACTCAATGACTAACATAGGAATGATCAATTATGTGATTTCTAAATATTAAATTGCATTTTTTCTGTTATACAAAACGTATTTGAGTCATCAATACACTGAATAAGACGCAACACGAAGAATGTGAGATAAGGTTGTTGACGCATAAAGTTATTATCAATTCTACTGTAGAAATTCTTTAGATTAGAATTATTACTTACTGGTACTATATAAGACCAAGCAACTGCAGTCATGGAGTTAGTGTATGGTCGTTTGACCGCAGTGTATCTATCAATAATACATTTGTGTTACTTCAACGCATCAAAGGCCATAGATGTAAGTGTTTAATCTATTGACAAACTTACTTTTCTTTCTGTTATTTTTTTACGTGTGTATGATTTTGTACGACAGGCCTGTTGGTCTAGTGGTTAGTGACCCTGACTGTTATGCCGGAGGTTGTGGGTTCGATTCCCACCCAGGACAAATGTTTGTGTGATGAGCACGATCATTTGTTCTGTGTCTGGGTGTAATTTATCTATAATATTTATGTATTTAGAAATATATAAGTATGTTTATCAGTTGTCTAGTACCCATAACACAAGCTCTGCTTAGCTTGGGACTAGATGGCGTTGTGTGATAGTTGTGGAATATTATTATTATTATTATTATTTAGTGTTAACAAATTATATTTAAATATTTTGTGTGTGTATATGATTAAGCCGTGGTAGCTCAGATGGTTAGCGCAAGCTGTAAATTTTACAGTACGTAACGCGGGTTCGATCCCCGCCGACACCAATTAAATTGTTAATTGCAATTTTAAGTGTTTATTCTATTGACACACTTACTTTTCTTTCTGTTATTTTCTTACGTGTGTATGATTTAGTGTTAACAAATTATATTTAAATATTGTGTGTGTATATGATTAAGCCGTGGTAGCTCAGATGGTTAGCGCAAGCTGTAAATTTTACAGTACGTAACGCGGGTTCGATCCCCGCCGACACCACTTAAATTGTTAATTGCAATCATGTCTGAGAAAATTTCGAAGGCATGTGAAGTTCGCCAACACGCATTGAGACCGCGCCGCGGACATTTCCTAGCCATAAATACAAAGACAATAGCAGAAAGTAAAAAGTTAAAAAATACTTTTTTAACAATGACAGTCATTAGTTGATCATTAGTGAATGTGATTCTGTTTTCTTAAATTACAGGAAGAAAAGAGCAGAAGGAAGAAATGGGGTGATGGGAAGTAATGAAGAATGAATTGTTATGTGAAGTTTGTTGGAACAAACATATTTTAGTCACGTGTAAATACTTTTAACATTTTGGTTCAAAATGACACAAAATCTAAAAAATATTAGATACATCATCGACATGGACGGATTTTACATTACATATCCTCATAAACATTTTCAATGTAGAGAAATGGCTATTCTAGACGTAAAACTATCTAATAAAAATGATTCGTTTATCGATCATTATTTGTTTCAGCCAAGTTATCCTTTCAATTATTTGTCGCCAAAAGACAAAAAAACTGTTCGTTATTGTGAAATACACGTGCACGGCATTCCATATTTTGATGTGACCGAAGAATTAAAATGTGCCTACAAACAAGAGAACATCATTCCCATATTAAATTGGTATATTAGAAATTTGTGCAAAGACGAAGTGATCGCATACAAAGGTGGTTCAACAGAAAAACAATTTTTAAAAATGTTGACGACGAATGATAGAATTTTTAATATTGAAGAATACAAATGTCCAAAATACAATGATTTGGTAAATGTCATAAATTTAAACAAACGTTATGTGTGTAATAATCATATATTTGCAAAAAATAAACACAAAATTTTACATTGTTCTTGTGATGAAGTGTGGGTTTTTTACAAGTGGTTATTGCTTGAAAATAAAATTTTAAATTATTCATAAATTTTGTTTGATTTCCCAAAAACATTAGTTATAGTATACTATATAATACAAAATTGGTTCAACAGAAAAACAATTTTTAAAAATGTTGACGACGAATGATAGAATTTTTAATATTGAAGAATACAAATGTCCAAAATACAATGATTTGGTAAATGTCATAAATTTAAACAAACGTTATGTGTGTAATAATCATATATTTGCAAAAAAATAAACCCAAAATTTTACATTGTTCTTGTGATGAAGTGTGGGTTTTTTACAAGTGGTTATTGCTTGAAAATAAAATTTTAAATTATTCATAAATTTTGTTTGATTTCCCAAAAACATTAGTTATAGTATACTATATAATACAAAATTGGTTCAACAGAAAAACAATTTTTAAAAATGTTGACGACGAATGATAGAATTTTTAATATTGAAGAATACAAATGTCCAAAATACAATGATTTGGTAAATGTCATAAATTTAAACAAACGTTATGTGTGTAATAATCATATATTTGCAAAAAATAATCACAAAATTTTACAATGTTCTTGTGACGAAGTGTGGGTTTTTTACAAGTGGTTATTGCTTGAAAATAAAATTTTAAATTAATCATAAATTTTGTTTGATTTCCCAAAAACATTAGTTATAGTATACTATATAATACAAAATTGGTTCAACAGAAAAACAATTTTTAAAAATGTTGACGACGAATGATAGAATTTTTAATATTGAAGAATACAAATGTCCAAAATACAATGATTTGGTAAATGTCATAAATTTAAACAAACGTTATGTGTGTAATAATCATATATTTGCAAAAAATAAACACAAATTTTTACATTGTTCTTGTGATGAAGTGTGGGTTTTTTACAAGTGGTTATTGCTTGAAAATAAAATTTTAAATTATTCATAAATTTTGTTTGATTTCCCAAAAAACGTTAGTTATAGTATACTATATAATACAAAATTGGTTCAACAGAAAAACAATTTTTAAAAATGTTGACGACGAATGATAGAATTTTTAATATTGAAGAATACAAATGTCCAAAATACTGTTACGCGCTCCAGTCAACGATACACTAGCGCCATCTAGTGTCAGGAACGAGAGCGAGGGGAGCATTGAGAAAATGACATCACAAATTACTCAACCGACAGCGCCTAGTCGAAACTCGAACGCTCGGTACCTTGCCCGTGTTTACTTGAACATTCTGGATATTTCTTTGCTAATTTAAATATATAGGCGCTGCAAGATGCGATCGAGTAGTGTTGATTTGGGCGAAACAAGCGAAGCTTCGGAGTGGAATTAAGTGAATTAGTGTGTTTAAATTATTGGTGTTTTAACTTTAATTGTGTAAAGTAAATTAAAGTGTTAATTTAGGTAATTTTATCGGCAATTTTTATTGTCACGAACCTCAAGCTCGTAACAATTGGTGTCAGAAGTGGGATAAAATCATGCCGATTTTACCTAAGGAGGAAACGGAGGGTGTCCGTACCCGAAGTCAACGCCAGCAGGAGACGGACCAACGAAGATTTGGTGGTGCAACGCCGCAGACGACGGAGGGCCAGCCACCGGCTGCAGGCCCGTCGGTAGCTCCTACATCTGCAGCACCTGACTTAGGTGCTCTGATGGTGATGCTGCAGGAGCAGGCTCGCCGACAGGAGGAGCAGGCTCGCCGACAGGAGGAGCAGGCCCGTCAGTTGAAAGAGCAGCTGCAAAGCGGACAAGAGGAACAGGCCCGCCGGCAGGAGGAACAGGCCCGTCGTTTAAAAGAGCAACTCCAACGCGATAAGGAAGAGCAGATGCTCCTCATGAAGGACCTTCACGCTATCTTCGGAAAAGAGATACGGGAGGTGAAGGATAAGGTTGCTCAACATGACAACCGCCTGTCGGAGGCCGAAACCCGAATCGACCAAGTAAACAATCGGGTTGACAACGTAATGGCTGACGTGAAGAAAACGCTGGACGACCTCAAACTTGGGGATGGAACAACAGCTCCCGTAGTAGCTACAACACCTTCGCTACGTGGATTCAAAGTGCCGCCGTTCGACGGTACCTCTTCCTGGTCAGCCTACAAAATCCAGTTCGAGGCTGTTATGAAGGCGAACGGCTGGAATAAAAGTCAGGCCATGACTGCTCTCACACTAGGCCTGCGCGACCAGGCCTTAACAGTTCTGGAAGCTCTCGGTGAGGAAGTGACTTATGAGCAACTCCTTGAGGCATTGGAGGCGAGATATGGCGACGCTCACCTGGAACACGTCTTTCGTGCGTAGCTTAAAGATCGCGTGCAGCGCATCAACGAAAACCTGCAGCAGTGGGCTCTAGAGGTGGAGAAGCTGGTGCGAAAAGCTTACCGGTCTGTACCTGCGCTCATTAAAGGGAACCTGGTGCAGACATTTATCGACGGCATCCGCGACCTGGAAGTCAGAGCTGCTGTGAGGCTCGGGCACCACGAGACGCTTAAGGACGCCTTGGCCCATGCACTGGAGGTAGAAGCCGTGCGGCAGGATCATCGTTCCCATCGCGTCAGGGAGGTTGCAGCCGCTACAGTTCGCGACCGCAACAAAGGATACAGCCCAAGGTGCTATGGCTGTGGGGGAAAAGGGCCATCTTCGAATCAGTTGCCCTAAGCGAACCGTTGAAAGGAGAGTTGATCGATCTCGAGAGGGTAGTGCAGCTAACGACACTGCCTGGCGGCGACAGGATCATCGTTCACCTCACGCTAGGGAGGTTACAGCAGTTACGGTTCGCGACCACAATAAAAGATACAGCCCTAGGTGCTATGGCTGTGGGGAAAGGGGCCATCTTCGATCCAGCTGCCCTAAGCGAACCGTTGAAAGGAGAGTTGATCGATCTCGAGAGGGTAGTGCAGCTAACGACACTGCCTGGCGGCGACAGGATCATCGTTCACCTCACGCTAGGGAGGTTACAGCAGTTACGGTTCGCGACCACAATAAAAGATACAGCCCTAGGTGCTATGGCTGTGGGGAAAGGGGCCATCTTCGGTCCAGCTACCCTGAGCACACCCTACGAAGGGAAGGTGAACGGTCTCAGAAAGGAAGTGCGGCTAACAGCACCGCCCAGCAGCAGCAGGAATACGACTTTACTATCAGACACTGCAGCGGGAAATCTCACGGCAACGCAGATGCATTGTCAAGAAGACCTTGTCCTGAAGATTGCAACCATTGTAGTAGGCAAGAGAGTAAGGAGGTGGTATCCGTGAGGATGCTCAGGACAGACCACCTCAGCAACGGGTGGAAGGACAACCTACGACATGCACAGCAGGAAGATCCGGACATCAAGTCGATTCTGGGATGGATGAAGGCCCGTGCTACCAAGCCTAAGTGGAGGGACGTCTCAGCGATGAGTTCAACCACGAAAAGCTATTGGGCCCAATGGGACAGCTTGCTGATTCAGGATGGAGTCCTGTGCCGTAAATGGGACAATGGTCGAAGAGACAGCTGTCGTTTGCAAATGGTTGTCCCTAAAGCTAAAGTGCCGAATGTTCTACAGTTGTGCCATAATGGTCGTTCAATAGTCCATCTGGGAGTTAAACGAACTCTACTGAAGGTCCGAGAACAGTTTTACTGGGTCCATTATCGTGACGATGTCGAGGATTGGTGTCGTACATGTACAAGTTGTGCGGCCGAGCGGGGACCTCGGACACGTAGTAGAGGAGCACCGAAATTGTACAATGTTGGTGCACCACGGGATAGGACAGCCCTTGACATTGCGGAGCCGTTACAGAAAGGCGCAAGAGGGACTCCTAAGATCGTCCATGTGAATCGCTTGGCGCGTTATTATGGGGCCGATAATGCTCGGGACGAGCATGTCTTAGGAGGGGGCAGTGTTACGCGCTCCAGTCAACGATACACTAGCGCCATCTAGTGTCAGGAACGAGAGCGAGGGGAGCATTGAGAAAATGACATCACAAATTACTCAACCGACAGCGCCTAGTCGAAACTCGAACGCTCGGTACCTTGCCCGTGTTTACTTGAACATTCTGGATATTTCTTTGCTAATTTAAATATATAGGCGCTGCAAGATGCGATCGAGTAGTGTTGATTTGGGCGAAACAAGCGAAGCTTCGGAGTGGAATTAAGTGAATTAGTGTGTTTAAATTATTGGTGTTTTAACTTTAATTGTGTAAAGTAAATTAAAGTGTTAATTTAGGTAATTTTATCGGCAATTTTTATTGTCACGAACCTCAAGCTCGTAACAATACAATGATTTGGTAAATGTCATAAATTTAAACAAACGTTATGTGTGTAATAATCATATATTTGCAAAAAATAAACACAAAATTTTACATTGTTCTTGTGATGAAGTGTGGGTTTTTTACAAGTGGTTATTACTTGAAAATAAAATTTTAAATTAATCATAAATTTTGTTTCATTTCCAAAAAACATTAGACAAAATTGGTTCAACAGAAAAACAATTTTTAAAAATGTTGACGACGAATGATAGAATTTTTAATATTGAAGAATACAAATGTCCAAAATACGATGATTTGGTAAATGTCATAAATTTAAACAAACGTTATGTTTGTAATAATCATATATTTGCAAAAAATAATCACAAAATTTTACATTGTTCTTGTGATGAAGTGTGGGTTTTTTACAAGTGGTTATTACTTGAAAATAAAATTTTAAATTAATCATAAATTTTGTTTCATTTCCAAAAAAACATTAGACAAAATTGGTTCAACAGAAAAACAATTTTTAAAAATGTTGACGACGAATGATAGAATTTTTAATATTGAAGAATACAAATGTCCAAAATACAATGATTTGGTAAATGTCATAAATTTAAACAAACGTTATGTGTGTAATAATCATATATTTGCAAAAAATAATCACAAAATTTTACATTGTTCTTGTGATGAAGTGTGGGTTTTTTACAAGTGGTTATTACTTGAAAATAAAATTTTAAATTAATCATAAATTTTGTTTCATTTCCAAAAAAAATTAGACAAAATTGGTTCAACAGAAAAACAATTTTTAAAAATGTTGACGACGAATGATAGAATTTTTAATATTGAAGAATACAAATGTCCAAAATACAATGATTTGGTAAATGTCATAAATTTAAACAAACGTTATGTGTGTAATAATCATGTATTTGCAAAAAATAATCACAAAATTTTACATTGTTCTTGTGATGAAGTGTTGGGTTTCTTACAAGTGGTTATTGCTTGAAAATAAAATTTTAAATTAATCATAAATTTTGTTTGATTTCCAAAAAACATTAGACAAAATTGGTTCAACAGAAAAACAATTTTTAAAAATGTTGACGACGACTGATAAATTTTTAATATTGAAGAATACAAATGTCCAAAATACAATGATTTGGTAAATGTCATAAATTTAAACAAACGTTATATGTATAATAATCATATATTTGCAAAAAATAAACACAAAATTTTACATCGTTCTTGTGAAGTGTGGGTTTTTTACAAGTGGTTATTGCTTGAAAATAAAATTTTAAATTAATCATAAATTTTGTAACTAATGTTTTTGGGAAATCAATCTTTACCAAATCATTGTATTTTGGACATTTGTATTCTTCAATATTAAAAATTCTATCATTCGTCGTCAACATTTCTAAAAATTGTTTTTCTGTTGAACCGATTTTGTCTAATGTTTTTTGGAAATCAAACAAAATTTATGATTAATTTAAAATTTTATTTTTAAGTAATAACCACTTGTAAAAAACCCACACTTCGTCACAAGAACAATGTAAAATTTTGTGATTATTTTTTGCAAATATATGATTATTACACACATAACGTTTGTTTAAATTTATGACATTTACCAGATCATTGTATTTTGGACATTTGTATTCTTCAATATTAAAAATTCTATCATTCGTCGTCAACATTTTTAAAAATTGTTTTTCTGTTGAACCAATTTTGTCTAATGTTTTTTTGAAATCAAACAAAATTTATGATTAATTTAAAATTTTATTTTCAAGCAATAACCACTTGTAAAAAACCCACACTTCGTCACAAGAACATTGTAAAATTTTGTGATTATTTTTTGCAAATATATGATTATTACACACATAACGTTTGTTTAAATTTATGACATTTACCAAATCATTGTATTTTGGACATTTGTATTCTTCAATATTAAAAATTCTATCATTCGTCGTCAACATTTTTAAAAATTGTTTTTCTGTTGAACCAATTTTGTATTATATAGTATACTATAACTAATGTTTTTGGGAAATCAAACAAAATTTATGAATAATTTAAAATTTTATTTTCAAGCAATAACCACTTGTAAAAAACCCACACTTCATCACAAGAACAATGTAAAATTTTGTGTTTATTTTTTGCAAATATATGATTATTACACACATAACGTTTGTTTAAATTTATGACATTTACCAAATCATTGTATTTTGGACATTTGTATTCTTCAATATTAAAAATTCTATCATTCGTCGTCAACATTTTTAAAAATTGTTTTTCTGTTGAACCAATTTTGTATTATATAGTATACTATAACTAATGTTTTTGGGAAATCAAACAAAATTTATGAATAATTTAAAATTTTATTTTCAAGCAATAACCACTTGTAAAAAACCCACACTTCGTCACAAGAACAATGTAAAATTTTGTGTTTATTTTTTGCAAATATATGATTATTACACACATAACGTTTGTTTAAATTTATGACATTTACCAAATCATTGTATTTTGGACATTTGTATTCTTCAATATTAAAAATTCTATCATTCGTCGTCAACATTTTTAAAAATTGTTTTTCTGTTGAACCACCTTTGTATGCGATCACTTCGTCTTTGCACAAATTTCTAATATACCAATTTAATATGGGAATGATGTTCTCTTGTTTGTAGGCACATTTTAATTCTTCGGTCACATCAAAATATGGAATGCCTTGCACGTGTATTTCACAATAACGAACAGTTTTTTTGTCTTTTGGCGACAAATAATTGAAAGGATAACTTGGCTGAAACAAATAATGATCGATAAACGAATCATTTTTATTAGATAGTTTTACGTCTAGAATAGCCATTTCTCTACATTGAAAATGTTTATGAGGATATGTAATGTAAAATCCGTCCATGTCGATGATGTATCTAATATTTTTTAGATTTTGTGTCATTTTGAACCAAAATGTTAAAAGTATTTACACGTGACTAAAATATGTTTGTTCCAACAAACTTCACATAACAATTCATTCTTCATTACTTCCCATCACCCCATTTCTTCCTTCTGCTCTTTTCTTCCTGTAATTTAAGAAAACAGAATCACATTCACTAATGATTTTTTTTTTTGAAATTATTTTTTTTGGGGTCGTTTATCGTACCATCAAACGATACAATGAAGACTCTAGTGTAGATGACAGGTCAAGAAGTGGTCGCCCTCGATTTGTTAGGACTACAGCAGTGATAAAAGCTGTAAAGGTGCGAATTCAAAGAAATCCCAAACGTAAGCAGAAACTGTTGGCCCTTCAGATGGGGTTAAGCAGAACCACGGCGTTAAATGAAGACTTAGGGCTTCGGGCATATCGAAGAAAAACAGGACATCGTTTGAATGCTCGTCTAATGGATCTGAGATTGAAGAGATGCCGCGCTTTGGTGAAGCGGTACGCGGGAAAAAAATATCGGGAAATTCTTTTTTCGGATAAAAAAAATTTTTACCATAGAAGAGAGCTACAACAAACAAAATGATAAGGTGTACGCACACAGTAGTGAAGAAGCGAGCAACCGTATTCCGCGTGTCCAACGAGGTCATTTTCCATCCTCGCTCATGGTATGGTTGGGAGTTTCTTATTGGGGCTTAACAGAGGTACATTTTTGTGAGAAAGGTTAAAAACGAATGCAGTTGTGTATCAAAATACAGTCCTGACGAACCTTGTGTAACCTGTTTCTCATACCATGTTCAATAACAGGCACTGGGTATTCCAACAAGATTCGGCGTCAGCTCATAGAGCGAAGAGCACACAAGACTTTTGACAGCTCCGTGGCGTAGTGGCTTAGCAATGAGTGGCTGCGCTTGGGGGTCGCGGGTTCGAATCCCGCACGGAACAAGTATTTGTACGACCTACAAGTAATTGTTCCGAGTTTGGATGTTTGTCCTTGTGAAATTTGTGTTTGTAAACTGCCCCCACGATACAGGAGAAAAACCTAGTGTGGAGGTAACGTTCTTTAAAAACAAAAAAAAAAGCCTGGCTGCCGGCGCGTGAAATCGACTTCATCCGACACAAAGACCAGTCCAGATTTAAATCCGTTAGATTACAAGATATGTTAACACTTGGAGGAAAAGGCGTGCTCAAAGCCTCATCCCAATTTCGAGTCACTCAAGACATCTTTAATTAAGGCAGCCGCCGATATGACATGGACCTCGTTCGTGGTGAGATAGACGACTGGCCGCGCAGATTGAAGGCCTGTATTCAAAATTACGGAGGTCATTTTGAATAAACTATAGTGTCATAAGAATCTATGTTTTGTTAAGTTCATTTTGGTATATAAATGGTTACATAATGAATAAACTTGTTTCAATTATTTTACATTAAACATGTGATAGAATTTATGACATATGATAGGTAATATGCAATTTGGGTACAGATGATAAACCAGGGTCACATTGGGTAGCTTTATATATCGATACGAATGACGTCGGTGAATATTTTGATTCATATGGACGGGCACCTGTACGAAATTGTAAAAGATGGAACTGGAATGTTGATAGGACTTCAGTTTGTGGCGAATATTGCTTAATGTATTTGCTATATAAGTTTCAGGGATGTTCAATGCATAGTTTTACGAGTATATTTACAGAGAACACATTGTACAACGATATGTTAGTGGATGAGATGTTTCACTCCTATTTTATAGATAATAAGTAATAAGATTTTGTATTTTATAAATAAAAATTTTAACAAAATTAGGTAATGTGTTTAAAAGATGGAACTGGAATGTTGATAGGACTTCAGTTTGTGGCGAATATTGCTTAATGTATTTGCTATATAAGTTTCAGGGATGTTCAATGCATAGTTTTACGAGTATATTTACAGAGAACACATTGTACAACGATATGTTAATGGATGAGATGTTTCACTCCTATTTTATAGATAATAAGTAATAAGATTTTGTATTTTATAAATAAAAATTTTAACAAATTTAGGTAATGTGTTTTATTGATGATTCAGATTAGTGTTGTAGATAGGAACAAAGGAGTATAATACAATAGCATAAGCCGACCCACACGCTGGACGAATAATAGATAATGACGGTAGTCAATCAACAATAGATAAGTAGATAAGGACAATGGAGCGCTAATGACGGTTGAGGCTCGTAGCGGATATCAATTAGATAAGAGTTAATTGATCTGCACATCTCCGGAACCGTGCATCCTACGCAAAAATGGACCGCAGATTCGTGATCAGAGCATGCCAAAACCTTTTTTTTTTTTTTTAGGATTGTGAGTCGACGAACGTCGTGCGCCAGAACTGGTACAACCTTTCTACAAGTGCGCCAGAACTGGTACAACGTAACTACTGCCACCCATCTACTGTTTTAGTTTCTCTCTGACGCCTCTTACGGCATTCACGGAATGATATGGGGTACATAAAGTGACTTATGTAGTCTGAGGAATCATCATTATTATCATTGCAGCCCTTTACAAATCCACTCGTGAACATAGGCCTCCCCACTGAATGCCATATAGCATGGTCGAGAGCCAACTGCATCCATTGACTTCCTCCGGGTCTTATCAGGTCGTCACTCGATCTGTACGTGATAGAGCCATGTTGCAGCTATATTATGGTTGTAGCACGACTATGTCGGCTTAACCGGGGTAGGACCACCCTCTCACAGAATACCAGGGTGAAATAGCTGGTTAATGCTGCTGTGTTTCGTATGATGAGAATAGAGAACAAGAGATCCTGTTTATTGGGACCGAGGCATTCCATCTTAGTTCTCAGGGGTGACAACGCATTTTAATTCTTAATTGAGGATAAATATTGATGTCTATGGGCCTCAGTATTCACTTACCATCAGATGGCGTGTGTGCGCTTTTGTTACCTTTATTCTATAAAAGGAATCTAGTTTGCCATACATTTCCTCGATTGAGGAATAAGTTTGTGGATTCTCTCACGCCACCACTACACGACTTTTCACAGCATGTCGTATTTAATTTATTTAACAACTAGCTACCCGTGCCAGCTGCGCCTGAGTAGGGTCTATTAATGTGTCGTCATTAAGCTATAAAATAATCATTAAATACCATTTATTGATTAAAAATAAAAAATATTTTAGGATAAAACCCGTGGCATTGCTCTCAATCCATTTGCCAGGGTTCATTACAATCCCCCCCGAACGGGTTCCCGCCTTGTCGTGGCGGGGGGCTTAGTAGCCGTGGCTTGGTCTCCCACGGTGAATAAAGAGGAACCCATGTGGCTGCCCCGAGGTGAAGGGCCGGCCTGAGGTGGCCACTCCGAGTGGGCATGGGGAGCCCACTTCGGATGTGTGCTGGTGGACTGCAGCGAGTGCGGACTCGCGCACCCTCTACCGCTGCAGCCGAGGTGGAGTCGCGGAGGAAGAGGAGTGTTGGTATGGCGATGCGCCACTCGCCCTATCCTTCGCGACTCAAACGGGGCCGCACCGTTGATGCGGTGGTGGTGGGGCTGCGGGGGGAGAGGATTGTCGGTATTGCGAGGCGCCGCTCTCCCTACCCTCCGCAGCCGAATCTTGGTTGGCGGCGGAGCCATAGACCAGATCCGCCACTGGGGTCGGGAAGGCTAGTACTTCTAAGTGCTCGTTTTTCTTGGCCCCATGGCCTTTGTGCATCGGACGCGGGGGGCGTCTGTTGCACAGACGTAATTGGAGGCCATGGAGGAAGGCGCGCCATGTGTTCTGGTGCGCCTTACCTGGGAAGGAGAACGGGGAGGAATTTTCCTCTCCCGAGGAGGTGCTGCCATGGGGCGGCAGGCGCTAATAGGGCCGCGGATGTGTGCGAAAGCGTTCCCGTAGCCCTGCCAATATGCGACAAAGGTGGAACACCATGGGGTTTTAGTCGGTGCGAGTCCGACATAACCCGTCCTTGCCCCCGCGAGGCGGGTATGCGTAGGCATTTCCCCATGTAAAAAAAAAAGGGTTCATTACAATCGGTTAGAAAATTAGCCCGGACCAAGAGACAAACAGACGGACAGACAGACAAACGTTTTAAAAATGATTATTCGTGTTTCAATGGCCAGCAAATAACGCCTTCAGCGCAATAAAAGGCAATTATTTCCATTTAACAGACAGGCAGGTAAATTGTATTTGTATATAGTAACCGGTTGACCGAGCTTTGCTCGGTATTTTTCGCTCGGTTTTTTTTAATTCGTGTGTTTTGGAAATTATATTTAGATACAAACTACATACTGATGAAATACGAATAATATTTTTTGATCGTAGCGACATAATAGAAGAAACTAAACTGGTTATTTGAATAAAAAATCATGAGTGCAATTAGTTTAATTAAAATTTTCGTGTTTTTAAAAAATACTAAAAAAAGGCACAAAAAATAGATATTCTCAAAAAAGAAAGGAACTTAAAAAAAATAAAAAAAGCCGGTCGGTCTGTTTGGGCTCGAACTATGGTATTACGATTTTGTGACCGCCCAATATACCAAGTAAGCTATTTGTAATCATTAATAACCTATCAAAATTTACCTTCTTATTCTAACGATATTGTTTGTAGCAGTTTTTCATTGCCTAAAAACACGGACAAAAAGATATTTTCTAAAAATAAATCCTAGCTAGATCGATTTATTGCCCCTTAAACTCCCTGCACACAAATTTTATGAAAATCGTTGGAGCCGTTTCCGAGATTCCGATTATATATATATATTGAAAAGGAACCCAGGTTCGGGGGTCCTCTTGATCTGGCCGCGAAGGACCAATTGAAAAGGACCAACGGGGATTAAACGTCCAATTAAGAAACAGAAGGGAGGAATCGAGGCTTCTCTCGATCCGGCCTCCTATAACGCCTACGTTGGGTTCGGGAACAACGTATGTGATCTCCGCAACGGAGTAACACACAAGGGCGATAACCTCTTCTTTTTCAGCGAGTTGGTTCAGACGGGGATTACGGGTCTTCCGAAGTCGTCCCGGTCCCAACGCCTTAATTCTTCGATGTGGACTGTATAACTTGAGGGATGAATTTCTTGGGAATAAAACAGCAATTATCTTCAAACTATTCCGTGAGAGAGTAATCACTTTTCCCTATCACTTCCCTACACTTTTTCTTTCTTCTTCTTATTGACTGCTGGTATGATTTCCGAACTTTTTCCCCGAACTATCTTCCGAAGGATTCCCGAACGAATTGCAATAAAACTCATTTACTAAGCTACCCCAGAGCTATACGCGAAAGTGAGCCGCGCCATTCGCGCGCTTGCGCAACTCAATTACATGAATTTGTTCTATTACTCTCTCACGTTTTACTTAATTACTTTATTTGCATAAGTCATACATCAACATAATTTACCTGTATAGATAGCACAAAACAGTATCTACATTACGATATACATTACATTTTTATATCACGAAAAACCTATTATTTATTTAACCAAATATGCCTATTTAACTCACAAGTTCGAAGTCAAAATTTCTTAAATATTTAACACAGAAAGTTAAAACAATGTTTTCTACTTGAAATTATACATATGTTAACTAATACAATAGTTTAATTTACATTTTCGCTATTTATTTCACTATTAAAACACTTTTAAATTTCTTATACAAAACTATCATTATTTCACTTATAGACAGGAATTTTCACATAAAAATAACACAGAATTCACCTTTTTAGCACGTACAATCAACCTGAAATGTTTTACAAGTCATTTTTACATAAATTGCTGAAATTACAAATATTTAAATTTTTACATATTTGGCCTTCTAAGTACGTGGCTAGCGTGCGTCTATGAACTCACACTATTTGAACAACTAACTTTTGCACGGCTCTCGGCTATCAGAAAAAATGAAAGTCTGATATACACCAATTTTAACAATATTGGGTGAATAAATGCTTCTACGCAATTTTCAAACTGTAGGAAACTATTTCTAATCAGATTCTTATCAGTTATCATGATTCTTATCAGATAACAATATAAGTGAATGTTCTCATAAATCAATCGTGGCAAATAGGCATTTGTTTTCGTACAAAACATATCAAACTTATATAAGACAATACTTATGCGATTAATTTCCGTTAATTCTATTTATGCACAGAGTGATCATCTCGACCGGGGAACAAATCCGATCTCTAACTTCACTTTAATATTCCTTTGAATTTATATCATTGGAAAGATGATTTCAACCGGGGAAACAATCCGGTAACATAATTTATATCTTAAATTCCTTATGAATGTATTAAGCGATATTACTTAGGAAAACAAATAAACTAGTCCGGCCTGGGAGTCGAACTCAAGACCTTCATATCATTAATTCGACATTTCTTCAAGATTTAACTAAGCATTTTCTTATTAGAACATTGTTGCTCGATAATTTGTTTTTTAGAAGCTATTCGTCATCGGTTGACTTAATAAACTGAAATATTCTTATAGGCGCGTCGCAAACAATTTCCCCCCCGTGCGTTAGCACCATCATTTGGTAGGCGTCGCGGGTACCAGGACTATTATTCTGGATGTAGGTCTCCTCAAGATACCTGTGCTAGTAATGACGTCAACCACTCTGGTGTGACCGTCTGGTCCCGGTAGCGTTCTACTAATTTTGCCTTTCGGCCACGTATTTCGTGGCAACGAATGATCTATTATCAAAACAATATCACCTTCTTTAGGTTCCATGAACTTTCCGTTATTACCTGTTCGAGGTATTAAAGTAGGCATGTATTCTTTCAACCATCTTGTCCAAAATGGTCGGCTAACCTCTGTGCAGCTTTCCAATTGAGTTGACCCGTCAGATGTTGCTCTAAAAATAATCCAGGTGGTCGATCACCACATGAGCGTCCCAGAAGAAAATGATTGGGTGTCAAACCCTCTTCAGGACTATCCATACTGAATGTTACCAGAGGCCTGGAATTTACCGTATGCTCTGCTTCTAAAAGCAGCGTATGCAGAACCTCCTCCCGTGGGCTCCTTTCTTAGAGCGTAGCGGTCAACGCAATTTTAATCGATCTTACTAACCTTTCCCAGGCGCCACCCATGTGCGGTGCTCCCGGAGGTATAAATTTCCATTTAATATATTTCTTAAATGACTCATTTTTCATGCCCTCATAGCATTCTTCGCATGCTTTCAATAATTCTTTATTCGCAGCTTTGAAATTCCTCCCGTTATCGCTGTATATAACGGCTGGTTTTCCTCTTCTGGCGATAAATCGCCTCAATGCCATTATTATTGACGCTGGTGTCAATGAGGCTGCTAATTCTAGATGTACTGCTCTGGTGGTCAGACACGTGAATACTTTTGTGGTTGTTTAAACACCCCAACGTTTTTCGTGTCGCCTTCCTATAGTCACACTCATAGGTCCGAAATAATCCACAGCTGAGCATGTAAAAGGTGGTTCATGATGAGCTATTCTCTCCAGAGGAATATTTCCTTGTGGCACGTTCTGCGGTTTTGACCTGTATGTCCTGCACCACTGACAGTGATGTGACACACTTCGTACTACATTACGCAAGTTCAAGACATAAAATTTCTGGTTCACCTCATTCATCACCGTCTGGTGATTGGCATGTCCAAAATGATGATGAACTTCTCTAATCATCATTTTAACGATTTCGTGTTTACCGTCCAATATGACAGGTTTTCTACTTTCCACGGTCAAATTAGACTTGAAAGGTAAACGTCCATTTAAACGGAGTAAGTTATCTTCTCCTATTTCCATAGATAATTTACTTAAGCGTGAACTTCTTTCAACGCTTTTGCCTGCTTTCAAGCATTTTATTTCCGAATAAAAACACTCGTATTGAACGAATTTCCAAATTAACAATTCCGCTTTTCTCAAGAGCGCTATGTCCAACGCGCCATCGGGTCCTTTAGCCGACTTTGCTAAAACTTTGTTGGAACACATAACCGACTTTTCGGCTGCGCTGTCGGGTCCTTTAACCGACTTTCTTAAACTCTTGAACTTTTCTACCGCTTGTAAGGTTCGTGTAGTTGCCCCAAGGAATTTCTTAAAGCTGCTAAATCGTCCGTAGTCGGGTAGACTTAACGGTTCTTGCTTTCTCAGCGCATTTACGCCCTTTGCCGATTTTTCTTCACCTGTTTCTAAGCTTTTTGGTGATGAGATTTTCAATTCGCTTCTCATATTCTTTTTTCAACTCGCTATTCTTATCGAGCTTCTTTTCGATATTAAACAGGCGACTTTCAACCTGCGCTCTATTCGACGGCATGCACTCATTGTCTGTGCGCCATAACAAAGCAGTCTCGTACCTATTATTAGGTATACGACGTACCGTTTTGCTCAAAATATTTAAAGCTCGTTCTTCTGGGTCGTTCGCGGGCTTTCGCGCAGACACTCCCAGAGATTCCAAACTAAAATAATCCTTGATTAACTTATCCATATCTTCCTCCTTCTTGGTGGAAATGTGGTTAACAATCTTGATTGGTTTAATACCACCCGATATGTGACCATGTAAAACCCATCCAAGTTTGGTGAGCGATGCTACAGGTAGGTTCTTACCTCCTGAAATTAATTCACGAGTAACTATGAGATGCCAATTGTCCTGGCCAATTAATATGGTAGGTCTGGACCTCTCATACATCAACTCATCCTTAATCGGTGTCAAATGAGAACACCGTTGTAATAATTCTCGACTCACTGACTGCGGAGAAAGGTTAAGTGACTTAATTGTTTGTACACTTATCTCTTCTAAGTCATTCGAGTAAATGCCTTTTATCTTAACGTTTAAGCGATACGAACTGTCGTCGTTAATTCGCTTACCTCCCACGGCTTCGATACGTAATTCCTCTTTACGTCCGCGAGGCGCTAACTTCTGAGCTATCCACTCCTCTATGAGTGTCATGGTTGATCCCTCATCCAGAAGAGCTGTTGTCTTGACCTTTCCTCTAGGTCCATACAACTCGACCGGTATAATCTTTAAGTATGCACATGCCAGTGCATTCACTGTACTAACAGTTGTAATCTGAGCCTCTTTACCCCCCTCGTCCCCTTGTGGCGAGGTATTTTCATTGGGGTATCGGTGTAGCATCCGATGATGTGACATTCTACATCCCTCTACACCACATTTTTTCGCTTTGCACTCTAACCTCCTATGGTTAGGTGACAGACATTGGAAACATACTTTCGCTTTTTTGACTGCGTCCCATTTCTCGCGAATATTCATGTCCTTAAACTTGTAACAACTCACTATAGAGTGCTCCTTGTTGCATATAACACACTTATGTGTTACCCGACTTACAGGCTTGTCCTGGGTTGTCATAACCACTTGTCGGTTGTGCCCTTTATTATTTCGGCGTTCTAGATGCTCGCTTGTATTACTTCGGCGCACATAGCGCTCGCTCTTGGCACGATTGCGTACAGACCCCTTTGCGGTGTGTACAGTTTGCTTCCTGAATTCAGGACGCTTCCGTTTTTCAGGCGCATTTTCATTGCTTAAGGACGTTCCAAATTGTTCACTCAATAAATTTAAAAACTTGGCCATCTTCTGTAACTCTGGCTCCAAAGGATGCTGAGCTCGATATTCAAACCATTTAAATTTAATCATAGTTCCGAGTTTCTCCACTATGCGGTTTACTAACTCCGGTGAGTATAAATACTGTGGTTGATTCAACGCTTGTATCGTGGCAACCACGTTCGTAATATGACTTGCAAAAGATCCTATATTCCGGCAACTTTCTGCCAATCTTGGCATACGCTTTACATTCTCGATTTCGGCTAGAATGAGCATCTCAACCCTACCGAATCTTCTCTCGAGAGCGTTCATTATTTCTTCAGGTTCACACAAAGTAAATAACAATGACTTAACCGCCTCCTTAGCGGTACTCTTTAATGCCCTCCTAAGGCGTGCGACATTCTGCACCCCTGAAAATTGGCTTCTCGTGTCTTCAAACACCGTTTTGAAAATTATCCATTCACCCGGGTCTCCATCGAACACCGGTTATTCCTGGAGGAAATGAAGCTGGGAAGATTTATCTTTACCCGCTATCTTTATTGCACTCACAATCGCTTCGGTCAATTCTGACACCTCACTCGCGTGTGTTTTCTGTGCATTTCCTTGGTTGCGCTCGATCTCCGCCCCTTTGCGGCGTGATCCTTTACACGCTTCCTTATCAGTAATATCGGGTTGCGTCACACTAACCGGCGCGCTCATTACACAACCCAACTCCTTACGAAAGGTTCCACCTGAGTATTCCGCTCTTCATCATCCTCACTCGAGTCGATCTCTTCTTCTCGGTTGAGTCGTGCCAACTCCAATTGAGACTTGGCTAAGGCAGCAGCTGCCTGTGCTCGTTCGAGATCTGAGCGTTCGAATTTAATCCGCGCCTCTAATTCGGCTTTCAGCCTCGCCGATCGCGATTACCTACTACCTCTCTGTGACCCTTTGTCACTAGTGTGCCCAATTACTGTCTCTTCCCGGTCCTTTAACCTACTTTTTCGACCATCGTTTCACTCCTGGATATAACGGATTGTTGTGCGGTGCTGGCCTGCGTACCACTGGTGTCCGTCCTGTTGCTTGTCGTTGCCATGGACGTCCCTGAGTCCCACGTGCATGTGGACGTGTCGGTGGTGGCTCCACTTGAAGGAGTTGCCCCATTTGACGCAGTAGCTGTGGTCGCTCCAGATGATTCCGCCTCTTTAGCTCTTCTTGAGAGCCCTGTCCTTGTCCTGCTCCCTTCGCTCCTCTCTGTCTGGTCTTGTGCTTTCTTCATCTTGCAGGAAGGTGATTGTTGGCCTACGGTCCCTACAACCCCTTACCTACAACCCTTCTACACTCCAACCTAACACCACTACCCCTCCCCCCTTATCTCCCAACCCTACAACCCTACTACCACCCTAACAGCCCTATCAGCCCTATCAATCCTGAACGGGGCCTACCGAGGTGAGCCGTCCAGGGATGGAGTCGTGCAGGAATGGAATGGAGGAAAGGTATAGGAACTGTCCCGCCAAGGAATATGACGAAACAGTCGAGCGGTAGTGCAAGCGCAGTCTCGCTCGAGAGAACTGCTCCACCCGAAGGTGTTGTGCCAGAGCCCGACCGTTTGGCACCGTTAGGTGGTCGGGATGTATGCTGTGCTCGCCGCCCAGTTGCCGGTGACGCCTCGTCCAAGCGCCCTCCTCCGGCCGCGATGCAGTCAGGTGCCCACGCGCACCCTCGCCTGGCAGCAGCAGCGGTGGATGCTTCTTCTTGCACCCTGATGACTCGACAGGAAATGCCGGACACGGTCGTCCGACAGGAAATGCCAGACACGGTCGTCCGACAGGAAATGCCGAGCACGCTTGCCCGACAGGAAAAATGCCAAGCCCTGCTTGGCCACGATGAGCGCCTTCACAAGGCACCTGCGCCTGGCTGCGATACGTGCCCCATGCGAGCACACGCTCCAAGCCGCAATCCCGGTTTTCTTTCTTCCGGTAGTTCCAGGTCCAGTCCTTCTGCGCTGACCTGGTCTTCTGGCCTTTGGTCCTATTGCTTCAGCTCAAACCTCCGGCTTCCTTCGGTTGCTGATCTTCACTCGGCTCCGAAGGTCTTCTTTCTCCACAACCAGCAGTCCACAGCTGGTTCCTTGATCCAGCTGGCGGGGTTCGGGTGGTCCTTAATCCGGCTCGAAGGACCAATTGAAAAGGAACCAAGGAGCACAAACTTTCGGGCTCTGAAACAGAAGGGAGGAATCGAGGTTTCTCTCGATCCGGCCTCCTATAACGCCTACGTTGGGTTCGGGAACAACGTATGTGATCTCCGCAACGGAGTAACACACAAGGGCGATAACCTCTTCCTTTTCAGCGAGTAGGTTCAGACGGGGATTACGGGTCTTCCGAAGTCGTCCCGGTCCCAACGCCTTAATTCTTCGATGTGGACTGTATAACTTGAGGGATGAATTTCTTGGGAATAAAACAGCAATTATCTTCAAACCATTCCGTGAGAGAGTAATCACTTTTCCCTATCACTTCCCTACACTTTTTCTTTCTTCTTCTTATTGACTGCTGGTCTGATTTCCGAACTTTTTCCCCGAACTATCTTCCGAAGGATTCCCGAACGAATTGCAATAAAACTCATTTACTAAGCTACCCCAGAGCTATACGCGAAAGTGAGCCGCGCCATTCGCGCGCTTGCGCAACTCAATTACATGAATTTGTTCTATTACTCTCTCACGTTTTACTTAATTACTTTATTTGCATAAGTCATACATCAACATAATTTACCTGTATAGATAGCACAAAACAATATCTACACAACGATATACATTACATTTTTATATCACGAAAAACCTATTATTTATTTAACCAAATATGCCTATTTTACTCACAAGTTCGAAGTCGAAATTTCTTAAATATTTAACACAGAAAGTTAAAACAATGTTTTCCACTTGAAATTATACATATGTTAACTAATACAATAGTTTAATTTACATTTTCTCTATTTATTTCACTATTAAAACACTTTTAAATTTCTTATACAAAACTATCATTATTTCACTTTTACACAGGAATTTTCACATAAAACATAACACAGAATTCACCTTTTTAGCACGTACAATCAACCTGAAATGTTTTACAAGTCATTTTTACATAAATTGCTGAAATTACAAATATTTAAATTTTTACATATTTGGCCTCCTAAGTACGTGGCTAGCGAGCGTCTATGTACTCACACTATTTGAACAACTAACTTTTGCACGGCTCTCGGCTATCAGAAAAAATGAAAGTCTGATATACACCAAATTTAACAATATTGGGTGAATAAATGCTTCTACGCAATTTTCAAACTGTAGGAAACTATTTCTAATCAGATTCTTATCAGTTATCATGTTTCTTATCAGATAACAATATAAGTGAATGTTCTCATAAATCAATCATGGCAAATAGGCATTTGTTTTCGTACAAAACATATCAAACTTATATAAGACAATACTTATGCGATTAATTTCCGTTAAGTCTATTTATGCACAGAGTGATCATCTCGACCGGGGAACAAATCCGATCTCTAACTTCACTTTAATATTCCTTTGAATTTATATCATTGGAAAGATGATTTCAACCGGGGAAACAATCCGGTAACATAATTTATATCTTAAATTCCTTATGAATTTATTAAGCGATATTACTTAGGAAAACAAATAAACTAGTCCGGCCTGGGAGTCGAACTCAAGACCTTCATATCATTAATTCGACATTTCTTCAAGATTTAACTAAGCATTTTCTTATTAGAACATTGTTGCTCGATAATTTGTTTTTTAGAAGCTATTCGTCATCGGTTGACTTAATAAACTGAAATATTCTTATAGGCGCGTCGCCAACAATATATATATATATATATTTACAAGAAGTGCTCGTTTAAAGGTATAGGATTATGTACAGATGACTTTATAATATTACAATTTAGAACTTACTAAACTGCTGACGCAAAGAAATAGTTGATCACCTATGCACGAGCTGTGAACATACGACGGATAGATACAATTCAGCTAAGCACATAGAAAAACACAATATATTTGCACATTTACTAACTCATATCAATGCAAACTAATTTTTATATAATATCGAGTAATTCGAATATCTCTCTATCCGCCTCTTTGGTATCCAGTCTTCAAAGCAGCTCTTATGGTGGCCAAAACACTTTGAGTTTAACCACCATCTCGTTAGTCTGCCATAGAGGCAGTGAGGAAATCCGACCCTCATCTAATTTACTTTCACTTTCCGCCTGTTACGTTGCCTGATGGAGGCATCCCGTATCTATTTATGTAATAAGTAAAAAAATATTGTATATATTTGATATTTTGTATTATACATAGCCACAAAGACGTGTCTAATGGTTAATAAACTCGGGCCTAAAGAAATATATTGTTTACAAAATTACAAATTTTCACTTAAATATTTATTCACTACTTAATTATTTAGTTCCTGCATCTAACTTGTGCAGTGAACATGTGTATCGTTATGAATTACACAACATTTCGATTCATTTACATTAAGATAAAGACAAGAATGTAGACTGTTCGTTTGAATTTTCATTTTCTTTTACATATATGTGGGTAGTTCAAGTTTTACACATCACTTTTGATTTAATATTCTAAACAAAAGAAAACACTATTTTTGCAATATGACCACCTCAAACTCAATAAGTAAAATGCTATCTATTGCTTTTTCCTGCAAAAACTTTACTCCCATCACAAGGATTTTTTCCTGTATCTTCTAGTATATTTTCTTCATACGCATAGTACTAGAGCCGAAGAGAAATCGACCTTCGCTGATCGGTTAACCAGATGAAATATATTTTTAATAAAATTTTTAAAATAGAAAAATACGATGAAATTCTTTGCTTATCGAAATGTTGACCAAACTATTTTTAAATAAATTAATATTAATTTTTCTTTCTGTGCTTCACTCTTTGGTTATACAAACGATTTATAATTATATATATTTATAATCATATATATTTATAATTTTATATTCTGAATGATTTTTTACCGTCTGGAAAAAATTTGGTGAACGGAATAAAAATAAAACAGGTCGAACGGAATAGAAGCCTATGGCACTGATATTTTACATTTATATTTTACATTTTTTATTTTACATTAACTTATTATGAAATTGAACAATCAATAAATATCACTAATTGGATACGTATTGTTTTAATTCCGATAGTTTATAATTGATTGATTTATTTAGTTTTAAAAATTTGTTGCTATTTTTTAAAACCGAAAATTTACTTCAAATTACTAGTATTTATTGAAAGATTAATTTCATAATATGTTAATGTAAAATAAATATAAAAATTGTAAAATATCAGTGCCATAGGCTTCTATTCGGTTTTCCCGTTACACCTTATTTTTTCCAGATGGTAAAAAGAGTCACCCAGTATGTCATAGTAATAAATTAATTATAAATGAAATTAAGTTTATTGACAAGCGTTCCGAAATGATTCTCGAAAATAATATAAATATGGGAACCACATCCAGCAACGAGTTTTTAGACAGGCATAAGTACTTGTTCCATGCGGATTTCGAAGCCGCGTCCTCTCAGCGCCGCTACTTAAGGGGATATAGTAACTCAGCTCAAATTCTAATTTCGCCCCCACTGCCACACGACCTGTTTGTAATCACTAATACTGTAAGTAGGTAGGTCGTTAGATACTTATTTCATTAGGTTTATCATATATATGCCTGTTAGTATTTTATGAATAACAGCGGTTTATTGTTCAGTTCAGTTCAGTACCTCCATAACTTTGGATTTTTTTTTCTATCGAGAAAATTTTACGGAATCGTGTTTTCGTCTAACATAGTCCTTAACATTAATCCTCAACTTTACCATATATTTATTTCAAAATTAATGCTGCAATACTTTCGGCATAACGGAGGATCTTGCTAAGCCATTTGAGGTTATATTTCCCCTTAATGACAAGCCATTGTGCCGCGAAACTGTTAAAGCAATTTAAGAACTTTACGGATTTAGTTTAATGTTAAAATTTATGTTATGTAACGGATGTTAGAGAAATTGAGTTTTCCCTACACTGGATTAAAATTGAGATACAGGTAGCAAAGTTATATTATTCTTTTAAAAGTTGGAGTGTATATACTTGAGACTTAATATAATAAAGACGTGTTCGCTAAGTGGAAGCAATTTACTGTTCCATTGTGAAAAAGGCTATAAAAGTAATAACGATAAACAGAAAGGTCTGGTATGAAGAGATTTACGAAAGCGTTGACTTAAAAGACTTTTCTTTATAAATTTTTCATCGACACCGTTTTACTTTCATTGTGCCAAATTAAATAATATCAATGAATGCAAACAATATTTGCAGTGTTATTTTTATGTAACATAAAACTTTAAAGTATGTAGTAAAACTTTAATTTATAATAGCGACCCGCCATGGCTTTTTTATATTTAAATTAATAAAAACATCTTTTTTTATTTAACTGGCTTTACGGCTCTGGGTTCTACCCTTCTGAGCCTATCATTTCTTTCAGAATCATTATTTTTTATTTTTTTCTTCACAATATGCTGATTCGTCTCATTGCCAAGGTTTTGGGAGATTTTGACGACAGCTCAACCCAGCGGACAGTTGATGACGACAGCCACTTAAGTTCATAAGGCGCCAAAGCGATCAAATTAACTTGAGGTTTGTATCAACATCAAATCACTTGTTTTCTCTATAAGTCCACACGAGCAGACACTTAATTCACAAAATCCATTATTGAAGCGACAAAACAGGAGCGACAATCCGTCGACGGTCAAGTTCCCGCCAAAACTCCAATCATCATCATCATCATTACAGCCCTTCACAAGTCCACTGCTGAACATAGGCCTCCCCCAAGTAATGCCACAAAGCACGGTCCTGAGCCACCTGCATCCATCGCCTTCCTGCATGTCTTACCAGGTCGTCACTCCATCTAGTGGGGGGTCGCCCTACACTACGCCTACCGGTACGAGACTGCCACTCGAGAAACTTTCTTCCCCATCGGTTATCGGTTCTTCGAGCTATATGAACGGCCCATTGCCACTTCAGCTTACTAATCCGTTGGGCTATGTCGGTCACTCTGGTTTTACTGCGGATATCCTCATTTCTGAGTCTATCACGCAGAGAAACTCCAAGCATAGCCCTCTCCATAGCTCGCTGAGCGACCTTGAGCGTCCTCATACGGCCGGCAGTGAAGGACCACGTCTCTGATCCGTAAGTAATCACTGGCAACACGCATTGGTTGTACACTTTAGTTTTCAGAGATTGAGGTATACCTGACTAGAAGATGTGTCGTAATTTCCCGAACGCTGCCCAGCCGAGTTGAATCCGTCGATTGACCTCTCAGTCGAAGTTGGACTTACCTAGTCGGACTATTTGTCCCAGGTAAAGGTACTCGTCAACAACTTCGAGCATAGTGCTCCCCACAACTACCGGCATAGGTGTGACATGGACATTGAACATAATCTTTGTTTTGTCCAGGTTCATCTTAAGACCTATCCGTTGGGAGACACCATTGAGGTCATTGAGCATAGTGCTAAGGTCCTCCAGCGATTCTGCCGTAAGGACTATATCGTCGGCAAATCGAAGGTGAGTGATGTACTCGCCATTAATGTTAATACCGTATCCTTTCCAGGCCAGTAGCTTGAAAACGTCTTCCAACGCAGCGGTGAAGAGTTTCGGGCATATAACGTCACCCTGTCTTACACCTCTCTGCAGTTGGATAGGTTTCGAACTCTGGTTCTGTACTCGGATAGCCATCGTAGCCCTACTGTACAAACACTTCAGCACTTCGATATACCGACAGTCAACTTGGCACCGCTGAAGGGACTGTAGCACCGCCCAAATTTCGACGGAATCAAAGGCTTTCTCATAGTCCACATACGCCAGGCAAAGTGGCAGATTGTACTCTTCGGTCTTCTGTACAATCTGCCGCAGGGTATGTATGTGGTCTATGGTACTGAAGCCTTTTCGGAAACCGGCTTGTTCGGGAGGCTGGAAGTCGTCGAGTCTGCGTGCGAGACGATTCGTAATGACTCTCGAAAACAGCATGTAGACGCGGCTCAGAAGGGAAATCGGTCTGTAGTTCTTCAAGAGAGCGTTGTCGCCTTTCTTAAAGAACAAGACTACCGCACTTCTGCTCCACGCCTCCGGAGTAGTGCCACCATGGAGGACGGAATTGAAGAGCTTCTGAAGGACTTCAAGTACCGATGTTCCACCCGCTTTCAGAAGCTCCGCTGTAATTCCATCCTCGCCTGGGGCCCTGCCGTTTTTAAGGTGCTAGAGAGCCAATCATATCTCGCTCCGACTGACGTCCGGGATATCATCGGAATAGTGTCGGATAAGACTTACTCTTGGATCGTTACTCACACTTGCGTGTGGCTCCAACGATGATGTGTACAGCTGCCCATAGAACCACTCAATCTCACTCAAAATCTCAGGTGTCTCGGAAACGATGCTGCCTCACTCAGTCTTCAGCTTTGACAGTTGGCTCTTTCTGGCAGACAGATCTCTGGCAAAGACTTTGAAGCCCTGGTTCCGCTCGATCGCTTCTTTAATACGAGCAGTATTAAAGTTGCGTAAGTCTCGCCGCATGCATTTGGAGATTTGTCTGTTCAGTTGCCTGTATGCTGTCAAATCTGTTGACGATTGCAGCCTCATCTCCCGTCTAACAGCCATGAGATTAAGAGTGTGATCGGAGAGTTTTTGTGTTCTTCTGCGGCGGGTCTTGCAGAACTTAGCTCCGAGCGCATGGACAGTTTCCACGAGCTTGTCATTCATATCGTCCACTGCAATCTTCTAGGCACTGAAAGCGGTTACGTAACTCGAGCTGAAAAGTCTCGGGATTCTGGATCAGAGCACGAGGGGGACGGAGCGTTGACTTTATTAGACGAGACCTCTCCAACTTAACGTTTAGGTTCAGTGTGCCTCTAACCATTCGGTGATCGCTGCCGGTTTTCACCCTTGCGATCACTGAGACATCACTGAACAATTGGCGTCTGGTCGTCATAATGAAGTCAATCTCATTTTTAGTCGAACCGTCGGGGCTCGACCAGGTCCACTTCCTGTGGGGCCGCTTCTGGAAGAAAGAGTTCATCATAAAGAGTCCCTCTTTCTCCATAAAGTCAGCCAACTGCTGGCCCCTACGGTTCCGTTGCCCTACTCCAAATTTCCCTAACTTCAGCTCACCGCCTTCTCTTGTGCCTAGTTTTGCGTTGAAGTCTCCCATCAACACCGTGTAGTGGGTTTTGGAGGAATGCATGGCTCTAGAAATATCCTCATACATTTCCTCCACCTCCTCATCGGGATGTGCCGAGGTTGGTGCGTAGACTTGTATGACCTTCAGCGAATACCGTTTGGTGATTCTGAGTAACAGGTACGCGACCCTCGTCGACACACTCCCAATTTTTACAACGTTGTTGACGAGAGACTTGTGGACGATAAATCCGACACCTCCTTGGGACAGATGGTCGCCCTCACGGTGATAGAACAAGTTGCCGGACTCGAGGATTACCGTGTCCTCCCCCCTCTCTTCGGACCTCAGATAATCCAATAATATGCCAGTGCAACTTGTCTACCTCTTTTTCCAGCTCCAGTATCTTCTCGTCAGTCCTCAGGGTGCGTGCGTTATACGTTGCCAGGTCGAGTCGTCGTAGGTGGCAACTGAACCTCCACCGGAGATTCTTGGTGCTAAGAATGCACCTGCCCCGCCGTTACCATGGTCGCCACCGTAGCCAGGAATAGCGGGGCCGCCGGGGACTGGGGGCCGTTTATTTGTGTCGTTGCTCATGGGGGGATATTTGCCATAGTTGCCACGCTTGGCGAGCGGGTTGGCAACCGCAGTTTTTTTATTATGTTATTGTTGTTATTAGGAAGATGCTGCTGCCCATCTCCTGCCTGTCTCCCTCTGTCGTCTCTTACGACACCCACGGGAAGATATGGGGTAGTGGATATTCTCAACCGCCACTACACGGCCAAAACTCCAAAAACATCTTTATTTCGGATAAACATAGCCTAGATAACTTGTGGCGCTGCGCTCTATATCCTCGTGAAGTTTCATTTCAACCGATTGGGCCGTTCTGAAGATTAGCCCGGACGGAAAAAGGACTGGCAGACAAACAGACAAAAATTTTAAAAATATTTATCCATGTCTTAATAACATGCAAATAACCATCTTAGATCGATATTGCATTCGGTTATTTCGATATTGCAGATATTAATTTTGTTTTTAATTTTGTTAATTTTATTTTATTAAATTTTAATTGTAGGTAGGCTTCCTTTCTGCCTAAGATTTCGTCGGAATTGCCTATCTGCTGCCAAGCAACAGTAATCACCGCAGTTTTAAATGCGTTTTAATCCTCACCTTAATCCTTAGGTGTATCAAAAGATATTTCGAGGGCCGTCCCTGTCATTATAACAGATTTCATAAATCACAAATCCTCGCAAAGAAACACCTAACAAGGATAATTCGCGAGGTTACTGAAATTGAAGAACTTCCTAATTCACAATAATTTAAAAAAAAACTTTTGGTAAATCCAAATGTGCATGCTTTAAGCGCTCACGTTATACGTCAATTTTTAAAGTTTTTTAAATACACACAAGTTTTCACAAATTACCTCATTACTATTACTTTTAATTTTCCGATAATTTTATGTCAAACGTCAATAAATGAAAGTTTTTTTTTACGAAGGCATATAATATCCTACTACACCTTCATATATCCTTGACAAGAATTCGAAATGCTGACGCATTTTCTTTCCAATGGGCTAAGAGGGAATGTCAAGGTTTGTATACCTTCTCCGGTCTCGGTACTCATTATTTATCTTATGAAATATAGGTGCACTGCTTAGAGTATTTAACAGTGGTACTACTGTAATAAATAGGTACTTTAAGATGCACAGCTTCAAATTGGCACTATTATTATCTTTGGAGGCATGCTCCTTTGCAGCATGGCTATTTCACTTATTAAGTAATCAAACATATCTTAAGTATATTTATATGTACGGAAACGTCTCTAAAGATTTTTATAGTTGCAAAACCTTATCCTTATCTATACCTGCCTAGGTGTCGTGTAATTCCTGAGAAAATTAATTTTATTTTAAAGCTGTGCGTAGCTTGGTCGCTCAAGTACTAATAAAGCATAATACCCGTGCGTGCGAGTCTTAAAGATAATAAATCAAACAGCTGTAGACGGTCAGAATAGCAGGGTGTGACAGTCCTATTGTTACTTCAGTTTCTGCGGCTATATTTTATGGGCGTATGTGTATGATTATGACGGGCTTTTGTTATATGTGGAGTTTGTCGGTGGACGGATGCTGTTTGCAGTAGGGAATTCAAGTTAAATTGCATGCATGTTGTTTTGTAAAATAATTGACTATTTATTAGAACTAGTATCGCGTCTGGTTTTCACCATCTAATGGTTTTACCTACAAACTGGTTTTTTCTGTATATCTATGGCACAGTGCTATAAGATTGATATTAGCCTAAAAAAGTTCATTGCAGAACAC
Organism: Parnassius apollo; assembly: GCA_907164705.1. NCBI lineage: Eukaryota > Metazoa > Arthropoda > Insecta > Lepidoptera > Papilionidae > Parnassius > Parnassius apollo. The sequence goes on along the minus strand of CAJQZP010000478.1, from coordinate 7,408,483 downwards.
AGGATTTCTTTATAGATTGCCTCATCGGGGGATTTTGCCATAGTTGCCAAGCTTGGCAGGTGGGTTGGCAACCGCAGTTTTTTATTTTCTAGTTGTTATTTAGAAGACGCCTCTGCCCATCTACTGGTTTGTTTCCCTCTGTCACATCTTACGACACCCACGGGAATATATGGGGTGGTGGATATACTAACACTACCATTATAAGGTCAATTGTATTATTATAAAGAATTATTTGTAAGAAATGGTTAAACACAGTCATTATTATGTGTGTATTTAACACAATTCGTGGTACACATTTTTATTAATAACAATATATTGTTTAAGCTATAGACTTAAGAAGAATACTCGGTTTAAGCTTAATATCATAGATTAATATATGTATATATAGTAACTATTATAATTAATACTGTCAGTACAGAGTACAACTGCGATTTCGGCAAAACTTGAATGGCATAGGAATTGTACCGAGCAGCTAATATTGTACCTTGTTTATACCTAAATATTAAAAAAAAATAGACAATTGTGTATCAGTAATTTTATTTATAGAACTGAAATGCCAAATGAACTTACAGTTCAGCTGGTGGTGACTTTTTTTTAATAGAATAAGGGTGATAAACGAGCACACAGTCCACCTTATGGTACGTGGATGCTGTGGCCCATAGAGATCTAAATTTATCCTCGATTAAGAATCAAAACGCAGTGCGTTGTTACCCCTGAGGATTAAGATGGAATGCCTCGTTTTCAGTAAAAAAGGGTCTCCAGATCTGTACACTCACCATACGATACACAGCAGTATTAAATCTGCTATTTTTACTATGGTATTCTGTGAGAGGGTGGTCCTTTCCCCACTTAAGCGACCCATTCGTGCTACAATCATAACATAGCTGCAGCGTGGCTCTACCATGTATAAACTACTGCAGTCCATAAAACATCTGTTGTCAACTTTATACAAAAAACCAGTGGGCAAGGTGTTCAGAACGGAGAGCAGCCAACGCTCCATGTGGTAGTTCGGGGCTATACTATATATACTCACTGTACTTCGGAACTTTGATAGCGTGATTTATGCTTCGGTTCGTTTCGCTTGTGGCGCGACTACAGCGCCCTCACACAGCGATGCAAGCACTGCTATTTGGCGGCAGATATAGTTAAGAAGTAGGGACCTATCCAGATACACTCCTAGACCGAAAAAGTGTCTTCCCACCTAAAAAAAATATGTTGATTCTGAGCTTATTATGTTTTTTCTGTGAAAATAAGTAGTCTTAAGGATGACTTACGCTAATCTGAGTTGGGTCCGAGCTGAGTGTCGGCCGTAGCATGGTCACCGAGCCGGTCCCGTGCCTGAAATTACAAACAAGGGCCTCGACCGAACATTTACCATTACGCATTTATGCAGTATAGTCGTCCGAGCAAAAATAGTGTTATAACTAAACTAAAATCATGTTGAAGTTTAGTTATAACACTATTTTTGCTCAATCTGGAATTTGCGGTATATATATATATATATATATATATATATATATATATATACTACACGCCGAGAACAAGTTGTTGCCGAGCGTTGTCCGTTGTTCGACCGTCACTCGGTTTCCGTTCGGTATAGCGTGAGTGTGACCATACAAAATATAATATGTAATATTATTTGACCGTGCTACGGCCGATACTCGGCTAGGACCCAACACGGTCTAGCGTGAGTCAACCTTTACTAGTATTTATTGTGTTCAACAAGAAAATTTTTTCGTAATTTATGCAAACGGAAATTTCAATCCAACTAGTTAAAAAGTTAAGGCATTCGTAGTGGTTTAAAAGTGAGTGATTTTGTATTTGCACAAATATAAGGATAGTTTACGCAGGATGTTTACAGAAAAAGATTTTGCCCCTTACCCCCTTCTTTCTTTAGTCGATTTTTCAAGTAATTCATTTGCAAATGGTGCAATAGTAAAACGGTTGCGAATTTGCGAAGATGCGGCTTCAAATCCTGTACGAAAGATGTGTTTGTGTGGCCTACAAATTATTGTTTTGGTTCTGAATGTTTGCTTGTGTGCTGTTTGCGTATGTAAAATGATCACTACAATACACATGAAAAAAAAAGAACTAATAATGTATTCAAATTAAAAATAAAACTCCCCATAGACTTGTCATTAGAAAAAACGATAGCATAAATGAAATTCGTGTAAGTGTAAGCTATGAGTTATGTTTTAGCTGACCTATTTACTATGCCAATTCTCTGTATAGGCGTATATACGGTTCAAATGAACACGTTATACTGAATAACTACTTTTTAATTCGATTACTTATTTGCAATCGATTTTGTTTGCAATTGATTACAGAAGATTGATTGCAGATAAAATATTGGCAGGCGCTGAAACCTACAAACAAAAAATAAAATATTGCTACTTTTAAAACAATTTATAACAACAAAAGTTTCGATGAGCCGTCATAGCTCAGAGGATATAAGCGTTTGCCTTGAAATCTCACAACTTTGATTCTGCTGCTCGTGGCCGATATGAGTATTTTACGCTAGGCATAAAGAGATGGCTATATACTGCTATTTCTTTACACAAAGCGTAAAATCAGAGACCATATCTGTCAAAATCCATAAAACCTTTCCGGAATTTCCCGTAGTCGCTTCTGAGGAAACCCACGGGACGAAATTGGGTTAATGGATTCTCTGACACGACCACCACGCTGATATAGATTTATAATCTGAAAAAGTTACAGCCTATATACGTCCCACTGCTGGGCACAGGTCTCCCTTTATACTTCATACTCCCTTGTCCTAAAATTTACAAGCGTCCGTCGCGCAATGGTGTAGCCGTGCAGCGTGTTGGCAAACTTTACATGTATTCCAAACAATTTTTTTTTCTTTTTTCTCAGATATGCAGGTTTCCTCACAATATTGTCTATCATCGCCAATCACTTGGTAAATCAGCATTTATAATTGCAATTAACAATTTCATTGGTGCTGGAAACTGGGTTGTTCGCGTACTGTGAAATTTACAGCAAGCGCTACCCATCTGGGAGCTACCACGGCTCAAATCTGGAAAATATTCATTCATACAAATTGAAAACAATTCATTTATTTTTTATTCAGACACCAACTATAATTGAAACTGACTGACAGTTCACAATGGCGAAGTGTACCAGCGTAATAATATTCAGAGTCCTGAAGTTACTTCTTATATTTCGCGGCCGTACGTACGTGTATAATGCGCTTTTGTTACGTCTGGAGTTTGTCGGTCGACGGATGTTCTTTGTAGTAAAATGTGGAACGCCTTCGGTGGCTCCGTTCCGTCCGGAAACGCTTATAGCGCGAAGTGCGCTCTTTGAAAATAGCTGCCATTTAGTAAAAAGTGCTGCCAGTCCATTAAAATAGTAAAATATTTGTTTGATACTAACGCTATTTTAGAACGCAAAGAGCTAAAATTAAAAACAGGGAAAGGTAAAAAAAACTACGATGTTACTGAAACAAAGATAATTACGTCAGGCGCAAGACTCATTTAAGAACTGTCATTTTAGGGTATGTTAATTACAAAACGCGGATTATTCTCCGTATGTCATTATTTTCAAGCACAGTTTATTCACAGCTTATTTATCTGAATCCTGCATTCCGTAATAAAATAACACTGTTCTTTTAACCGACTTCAAAAAGGAGGAAGCATTCAATCCAACTGTATGTTTTTTAATGTGTGTTACCTCAGAACTTTTTTATAGGTAATTCGATTTTGATGATTCTTTTTTTATTTGAAAGCTGAGTCGCTTCTCATGTGGTCCCATATAAATTTGATCAAGAACTGACCAATAGTTTTTGAGTTATCCTTCATAATGCATATTTGATTGACTTCGACTACATTGATGATGTTCTCATTTTATTTACATATTTTATAGGATAAGGGTGACAAACGAGCACACAGTCCACCTGATGGTAAGTTGTTGCTGTGGCCCATAGACATTTATTCATCCTCGATTCCTCGACTACGAATCAAAATGCGTTGCGTTGTCACCCGTGAGGACCAAGATGGAATGCCTCGTTTCCAGTAAAAAGGGTCTCCGGTTCTCTACACTCACCATACAAAACACAGTAGCATTAAGTTATTACTACTTTTACGCTGGTATTCTGTGAGAGCGTGGTCCTTCCCCGGACAAGCCGACCCATTCGTGCTACAACTATACTAAAACAACTATAGTAATATAGCTGCAGCTTGGCTCTACCACGTAAAATATTGATATTGACGTCGGTTGTACAAAATATATAATTTTACCACTTGTTTTGTCTTAAACACGGACACCTGAAACCAACTTCAAATAAAGAAGGCTTCAGATCCGTTGTCATCTCTTAGTACTAAGAGGGATTACTTTCACACTCTGTAATCATACTGAAGCTTTATTATTTATGCTCTGTACACATCGGACCGGAGCCAGGAAGGGTAAGTAAGAGATTGGTACCTATTCAATGTACTCCTAGGCAGAAAATGGTCCTGCCAGCAGCCTAGTAGGTACAACTTATTAAAAATTGAACATTATAGAGTATTTGAAGTCAGATATTGTCTCAATAAATTAACATACAGGTAATCATTGAAATATACAATAGCGAATAAAGTATTTGTAGCTCATATGCTGTTTGTCCTAAATTTTACAGTACAAGAGAAACCTGAGTTGGAACTCCGCCGGCAACAATGACTGCAGTCAACTGCAATGACTGTAACTGCTTTACCACGTGCATATCAGAGAAATGGAATATTTTGAAAACAGGCAGCCAAGCTTTGCTTGGCGTTAGAAAAAAATATTTTCTCAGGAACTACCCGTATATAGAAAAACTTGTAAACAAAAACAATATTTCAGTGTTTCATCCAAATCGCTAGAGTTATTTTTTTATTGAATAAGAGTGACAAACTAACATACAGTCCACCTGATGGTAAGTGGATGCCGGTGGTGGATGATGGATGGTGGATCCATAGACATCTACATTTATTTCGATTAAGAATCAAAACGCAGATGCGTTGTCACCCCTGAGAAATGCCTCGTTTCCTGTAAAAAAGGGTCTCCCTCTCTACACTCACCATATGAAATACAGCAGCAAGCAGCATTAATTAATTATCTGCTATTTTACGCTGGTGCTCTGTGAGAGCGTGGTCCTTCCCCAGTCGAGCCAAACCATTCGTTCTACAACCATAATATAGCTGCAGCGTACTCTGCGACGTATAATATATAAAATTACCGTACATATTACCTGGGCGAGTCAAATTTGTTCCTTTGTACATGAAAATTCGGAGAAAATGAAACGCCTCACAAATCAGGTGTAGTTAGATCGATTTTTAAAAGCTTTATTTAACCCCCTTTCTCTCTCTCTCCTCCTCCTCTATTGTAAAATTTCCGTTTGCGTTTTTGAGAAAACGATTACAATATAGAAATATTGCTCGTATCCCTCCCCCCCTATACTATGGGTGCTGTAAAGCACCCGAAACGTCGGGAATTAAAAAATAAGTAAAATCAGTTAAATAAACCCGATAAAATCCGTAAATTTAGTTTTATTAAATGTACTCGTATTGCTTGTATAATAAGTTTAGGATTTATTAATGTTCAATACGCTGTATACCCTTTACGTTATATATGTAAGTATTAAAAACTCGAAAGTAGATGGAAGCAATTTTTTAAATTCTTTGTATTCAACACAGCGACAAGCATCTTTCATGAAAGACACACCGCGAATGCTCCGACAAGCTTGTTACTGGCACTAGCATATCATCATTACATTCAAGGGGACGCATGTATATCTAAAAAATCATTAGCAATAATCTTTTTTTCTAAATCACATTGGGTCTATTTTACAATGGCATAGGAGAGATACAAGTCGTTTGGATTTGAAGGTGGTGTAAAAGGAGCAGGTTTGTCCAAGACAAGCCGAAGTCTGCGCCGGCGCCCGCGCATTCCTGGAGCGTTAGTCACACAACCGTTGGATTAGTGTGGAGATAGCACTATCAGATCGGGGTGGGCCAAGATAATTAAAGGACAATAAACGTGACACCTTGTTCTGCAAGCATCTTAATTTTGTTATACAGCGTGATCTCTAATTACTCGGATGCTATAATTTAGTAATAAGGTATTTTCGCAAAATTATTACTTATTGAGACCGGATGTTTGCATCATTCATCATTGCAAATTTCAAGTCGATCGGGTGTTAGTAGTAGTAGGATGGTAGTTTTAGAGTCAGTGGTATTTCGCTTATAATTATATATGATATGTTGATTTCTTAACTAAAGCAGATCACAGCAACTTTATTGACTCCGAGGTGGAAAAAAAGAATAAATGTTATGAAATTGAAGAACTTTTTCGAGATAATCTGTGGTGTTTAGCGTCAGTAGAAGTATTTTTCAGAACTTAAATTGTTTTGGCACATAAGACAGATCATCAACAGTTTGAAAATACCAAAGACAACATACTTATTCTAAAAAAAGTAACCTATAAAACATGCGTTTGGGCAACTAAATGTACCATTTTTAGTGTTTCTTTAGTAAAAACAATGTAGAAATGTTAAGGAAATGCCAAACTAATATATATAGAATCATATTTATAGTGGGCTCCATAGGCGTCACTCCCCGTCCCTTCTGGATATCTTACATAGATGGTATATCGCTATTTATACATTAGGTCTTTTCAGTGTTTGCCATAGTTACCTCTTACTTCACTCACAATGAACTGCAGGCCTGACTGCAAGAATTGTGATAAGCGCTAAAATAGTTTTCGGCCAGGACACGATTGCTACTTCAGTAGCGCTGACACAATCCGCCATTTTGCTTATTTAATTTGTTTGTTTTGAAGTAGAGTTTATAAGTTGTTTTGTGCAATATTAGTTTTAAGTAATATAATGACATGAATAAACATATACATGTTATTAAAATTCATGATTGGTAAGATTTTAATATGAATACTTTACAAACATATATTTAAATTAGGTTAGGTTTCCCGGTTAAAACTAACATCGTGTCCTGGAGGAAAATAGCTACTTACGATATGACAGCGCTTACCGCTTACGATCGCCATTTTGCTTACAAGCGCTTGCTAGCGCTTTTTTCTGCCAAACGCACCCATTAATTCACTTTTCAGTTTTATTTTTAACTTATGGAATAGACCAGGTGGTGCCAAAACTGGACTGGTGGACTGGTACCAAGATAGTCTTATTTATCTGAGGTAGCATCGACATTATTAACGGACAAGGCTGTGACGACCTAAAGTTGATGGGACTAGATGGGTAACGGAAATACCACTAGAAAAGTATCGGTTTTGTTTCGTTTTGGAGTCTATTTTTTGTGATGTAAGCGCTGTCAGCCAGTTAACTTTTATAGCTTCGTTGGTCTCAGGACCTTTTAATCCACGAGATTTATAAAAGGCGGACTGATGATAACGATGATAACTCGGCTTGAGTTTCTGGTACGGTATCGTAATGGGCGAACCCCGGCTCTGACGGCTTAGCTCGTGCAGGTCGAATGGACAAATGGTGCATATCAGTTGGCATATACTTTTTTATTATTTATCTTTAATTAAAAAGGCTTTTATCCTACATGGATATGTTAGCCTTATCGTAACATACCTTGTTCCTGTTACATAAGTCCTATGTAGGTATTTAGAAAGGGGGAATCAATGTGGTAAGGATATGGAAATTAATGATTTATACCGCCATGATGTGTGGCTCCACCAGTATACTCAAAAAGCAACCCGTTTCGCACAAATTAATAATAAATTTTTGCACCACAGTTTCCCTTTTCCTTTGATATTTGACACATTGTATTAGCATATGTTGGACATCTTATATAATGTGACAAATATGGGCGCACAAAGATGGGCGAATATACTTTTTCCACCAAAAATATTTTTTTTATTGGGGTAACAGAGCGTAACCTATGATAAGCAGTTATATGGTTTCTATTCATTTCAATATAATTATACCACGGTATCCGAAGAGGCTGACTTTGAATTATTTTATACCATATTCCTTTTTCTCTGCTTCTTTCATCGAAATACTCTCTAAATTTATCATAACAAAGGTGGCATATGATTGTTATTCGTTAATTGTGTATTGGGGGTGTACGTATATCCGCTACCCCATATCGTCCCATGGGTGTTGTAAGCGGCCACATAGAGTATACAAACTAGGAGCAGTGGGCAGTAGTGTATTTTTAATAACAACCAGAAAAAAAAAGTTCGGTCGGCTACCCGCCTGCGAAGTTCGGCAACTATATCTTTGGGGAGTTCTGTGAGCACTGATCAGCAGTTTAATTTGACAGAGTGTAATGAATGAATTAATAAAAAAGTCATGCTAAGAGGCCTTTTTCTAGCAGTAAACATTATATATATATATATATATATATATATATATATATATATATATATATATATATATATATATATTTCGTATCGTATCGTATCGATCCCTAATGACTAAATCTACGGTTATAACAGCGTAATGCTGCTATAACCGTAAAAATATAAAAATATTTCTATGATGGAGTGGTCTGTACTGGTTCAACCGATCTATTAATCTGTGTTTGCTGCTACCATAATGTTGCAGCGTGGCAACTATACGTAGTAGACGTATAGTTCGCAGTTTGAATTCTGAGATAAAAAAATATGTCGCCTTTATTGCAATGATTTCCGAGAATACAAATTGGCAAAGTTTCTATGTCGATGATTCAAAGCCTCGCCTCAGGAAATTTTCGAGTATTTCTGTTTCTCTAAGTATGTACGAGTACAATATTTGACGAAAAGAGGTGAAATTTATTTTACGTTTAATTTTATTGAAGCCGCGGTAGCTCAGGGGCAAAAATGAGCAAATTGGTTCGACTTACGATGCCGAAACAAGTATTATTTTTACTCAATTTAGGATGAATTTTTCAATCATCAGATAAAACTTATCCGTCGCATAAATTATAACCTGGCTGAAGATAAAAATTAAGTTGTAAAAAAAAGGAATATTCATGAAACTGTAATTTTAATTTGTTTATGTTGTATTTTTAATCGACTTCAAAAAAGCAGAAAGTGCTCTGAATTCATCGGAATATTTTTAAGTATACCATTAGCATTACAGCCTATTAAGAATTCACTGCTGAACACAAACTTACCCGAGAGATTGCCTCACAGGGGGATATTTGGTTGTCAAATGCAGTTTTCTTATTTTCAGTTGTTATTAGAAAGACGCTTCTGGTTTGTTAACTCTCTGTCGCTTCTTACACCACCTCTAGACGGTTATGTAAGTAAATTAAAATATTTTTTTTCGATTCCATGAAATTTTTGTAAAAAAAAGGGTACTCTATGTATGGTTCCATATAAATTTGGTCCAAATCTGATGACAGAATCTATGAGGAAATCATCTCGCTCGTTAATTTCAAAAGCGTTTTTAACGTGGTAGAGCTATGCTGCAGTTATACTAAAAGTATAGTTGTAGCACGAATGGGTCGGCTCGACCGGGGAAGTAACACGTTCTCACAGAATACCAGCGTAAAATAGTAGCTTAATGCTACTATGTTTCGTATGGTAAGTGTAAAGAACCGGAGACCCGTTTTACTGGAAACGAGGCATTCCATCTTAGTCCTCACGGGTGACAACGCATCTGTATTTTGATTCGTAATCGAGGATAAATGTAGATGTCTGTGGGCCATAGCAACCATTTATCATCGGGTGACTGTGTGCTCGTTTGCCACCCTATCCTATAAAAAAAAGCATTTGCACGACATAAGGGCAAATGACGCTTTACCAAGTCAAACAATTTCAACCTTAAATAAAATTAATCAACTATGTTGTAATATGCTACGATATAAAAAAAAAACATAGTGCGGAGACTTGCAAGTCCGAGAAATAGAAATATTACACTACACGCTTTACCAGATCTGTATGTATTGTTGTTGTTCCAATGTCGTCGTGTTGATAAGAACAAGAGATATCATTTTCTGTTCAGCTTTAATTTACGCTAGTCATATAGATCCGATTCAAAGCATTTCGGAGAGCTCGTGTTAAACGTCCACATATGGACTATTCGCATTTCGTAGAGTCATTTTTTATTTATTTTTAATAGAAGAGGGGGCAAACTAACATGCGGCTCACCTGATGGTAAGTGACTACCGCCGCCCATGAACAACCGCACGGTGCATTGCCAGCCTTTTAGATACGAGTAAGAAGCTCTTTTCTTGAAAGACCCTACGTAGTATCAGTCTGGAAAAATCGCAATGGTAAACAGAAGTTGTACGAAGAAGGAAACTCCTAGCAAAACGCACAGTGGTGGACCGCCAAGTATCCAGATGGTGATGATCATGAAATTTGACGTGATGTGTGTTCGTGAAATTTCCGTGGTAGCTGCAATAGAAAATGCAAAGGGATGCAACATCCCTACGCACTGCCAGTAGAATCGAGCCGATCAGAAAGAACTCGGTCGTCAACGATTTGAACCGCTCTGCGCTTGAAGCGGTCAAGTGGAAGGAGCTGGCACTGGGGTGCTCCGGCCCAGAGATGAGACAGTATTCCATGTGAGACCGAACTTCCGCTTTGTAAAGTTGCAAGCGATGTGTCGACAAGAAATACTGTCTCATTCTGCTGAACACGCCAAGCCTTTTAGAGGCCAATTTGGCCATCCCTTCCAAGTGACCACGTTACTGTCGATATGTCTACGTCGAGGATTCCGATGCTAGCTGAGGCAGCAAGGGGTGTGCCTTGAAATTGAGGAGATACGATGTTACGAGTTACGACGTGATACGTAGATGATACGTTCTTTTTAGCAGTGAACGCGCAAACTTGTGTCTTCTGAGGATTGAACTGGGCTAGATTTAGTCCGAGACTTTTTTCAGCAAAGACTCGACTTCAGAAGAAGACGTTTTCCCGAGAAATATTGGCACGGTCGGTATATAAGGCAGCAATGAATGTTACTAGTTTGCAACATATCGTTGATATGCAGAAGAAACAGCGATGGTGATAGCACGCAGCCTTGTAGAACACCAGCGTTAATAGGCTTGTAATCAGAGCATGCACCGTCTACTACGATCTTGATGCTCTAATTAGTAAGGAAACTGGATCTTGATGATCCAATAGTACAATTTATCGGGAAGCCCATAGGTAGGGAGCTATGAAAGAAGCGTTTTGTGCCAGACCCAATCGAAGGCTTTCGCTATGTACAAACTAACGGCCAATACCTCCCCCTTGGACTCTTTGCCTCCGCCCATCTATGAGTTAGTTAGACCGGAAGGTCACCATTTAATCGACCACGACAAAAACCGCATTGACTGTTACTAATCAGCTGGTGATCCTCAAGGTATCTCATCTCATGAGCTGGCAGTTTATAACGGACTTCATTATTTTGGAGCTCAAGGATCACCTCCTTGAACTCCAAAATAATGGAGTCCGTCGGCGATAAGCCTGTAGCTGGACGGGTCTTAGCGGTCACCTTTTTTAGGGATCGGGTGAACCAAAGCTGTCTTCCATAAATTCGGGACTGCGCCTTGGTAGTAGGAGTACCGGAAATGACGCATTTAAACAGGTTCCAACTCCGGAGCACACGTTTTCGGCACAATGGGAGGAACTCCATCAGGCTCACTCGATTTACTGACGTCCAGGGAGAGAAGAGCTTTGCGAACTGAGTGCTGTGTATACTGTACATCCGGCATGGAGCACTCATACTCATACTCGCGAGATGGTTGGCAGTGTGTTGGACGCAAAGAGAAAGCCTAACAGACCGGTATTCTCCTTTGCGGCATGGGTCAGTGAGTCACTCTGTGCAGAGATGAAAGAGATGGTTGACAGAGGTTCCCTTAGCCTTGGCGAGAGACCAGAATGCACGGGTTCCCGAAGGAAGATCAACTATCTTCTCGCCAATTCTGCCATGTGCTCAGACCTTGGCAATGACTCTTTCGAAGGATCTGGAGGCGGAATTATACTTCTTTTTAATAACGCTGGTGTTTACATCCCGAGACGTTGATGCGTCAGCCCAGGACCGGTAGCACTTCTGTTTATAGTGTGATGCAAGTTTGCAGGAGCGACCAAACCATGGCAGTGGATGGAATAAAAAGTTTAATACCTTGAAGTACCACATCAGCAACAACGGTGGGATCGTTCGGCGGAAAGCAATCCCATGGGTAGGATGTAAAAAAAAGACCACATCCTATCCCAATTGCCGATCTATAGTGCCAAACACGGCGGTAGTTTACAAAATGCATCCGCAACGTTAGTGTGAGTGGCACCCCACTCCGAATAAGTCAATGGTCCGGTGAGCCTATAGGGAACGGAAACCTGATATCGGTCGGGATAACGTCAGCAAGGTCCAACCGGAAAGGTGCATGATACTTCATATCTGGAATCAGCGTAGGTAAAGTAACCAGCTATGTAAGACCATATGCCAATGCAAAGTCATAAACAGATCTCCCCGCATGATAAGAGTTATACGTGAACCGAGTTATTCGGCGTGGTGGCCGTTAAAATTGCCAAGGATCACGATATCTGCGTATAGGATCTGCTGTAGCAAGGAATCTGTAACCGTTTGGATGTGGCCGATGAGTCGGTCTGTTTCCGCATTACCGCTATGGGACCTATAGAGGCATCCGTAGACCCAAGGATGGGCGTCGCTGTCTACGGGCACCCATAGGATGGACAGGTCCGTGCCTTCAAGACTGCCGAGGTGTCAAAAACAGATGTCCTCTCTGACGTATACACAAACTCCAGCCTGGGCCACAAAGGAGTGTTCTACTTTGTACTCCGTGTAGGAGACATATAGAGTATCAATCAGAAAAGACTCAAAGAAGTTTGGTTAAAAAGAGCAAGGTCGGCTTTGAGGTTGTGGTACCACCCAGGACAGTAAAAGCCTGTAAGTGGCTCTACCACTGTTAGTCCTCTGTGATTTAAAACGATTTGTAATAACAACTACGTTTAACAAGTGCGTTTGGAAATTTGAACGAATCTTGATATTGTCAGCGTTGCGAAATTACCAACGTTAATGTGAAACAGTATTAATCGCGCCACAATTTTGACGTCCGCTTCAAAGCTCCGCGGGAACGATTCGCACTGCTCTAAAACTAGCGTTCGATGTCGCTTCGGTCAAAACTATCTGGTATTTTATCATCAAACCACATCTTATATTGATAATAGCTTCCGGTAATGACTAGTTAGTTCGCCAAAGACAAATAAGGTAAGTGATTGGCATGACGTATTTCCGGCAATAGAAAAAGTCATCGAATAATTTGTCGATAAGCTTGTCATCCATTTTAAAAGGTGTAATTTTAATTCATTTGCAGGTTCATAAAATTTAAACACTTTTAATACACATATTATTAAATCTAGTAATAAAATCTAGTTTCCTATTTTCATTGTAGTTTTACGTTATTTAAAATTACGTTAGTTGCTAGTCAATATTTTATCAATATATAATTTAGTACTAAAAAAAGGTGGCAAAGAAGGAACATTTCTAAAATATATCGCAAACGTTTGTCGGTTAGACGAGATCTCGGAATCGGCCCAACGTACCTATTTATTTATTCTGAATTTTAACGCTCTTCTAATAATCAAGTGATCTAGTTTTTATCGCACACATCACTGCTGCGGCGACGTTATAAATTAGTATTACGAGTATATGTTGTTCCTATCTCGTGATCGATGACAGCTTTGACAGGGTGGGAATCGACTCCGCCTCCAGCAGCGCTGTGAGCGTAGACTTGTTTGCTCTATAAAATTCCTCACAACGCAGTAAGTGAGATAACATATAAAATTGTGATTCCGAGATCATAATTTAAGATTTGAGAACGATAAAGTTATATAATACGCGCTGATAGAGAAATTTAGGGCTTGTCTGTTTATTTACGAGCTTTGAATTCAGGCGGCCAGTTGAATTTTGTTAGATTTTGATATTCTGTATTGTTCAAGCGATTTTCGTCGTTATTCAGTAACATAAGAAGAAATAGTGGTTAATATTGTTTACATCATAACAAACTGCAATGGGATTTAAATGTAAATCGAAATGTGTAATAAGTTACATTATTTATTAATAAATAGTTTATCGGAACACGTAATCGCCACTCTAGGCAGACAGGTAAAGGCTGTACCTTTATTTTTGCATTCTTATAGCCGCACTTTTTTTTTTACTGGTTTGTCTATGTTACGCATGACAAATATATAATGGTTTATTTTCAATGCTGTTTCGGATGCCGTAATCTTCGATGGATTTTACAATAACCATAAAATTAGGTATATACTAGTTGGTAAGACTCCTTTTTTGCCCCGGGTCCGTCTATGTAGGAACCACCCTCTTATCAATGTTTGTTGCTAAATGGGCAGTAATTGTTCTACTGTGTTCCGGTTTGATGGGAAAAGGTAGTGAGTATAATATCAGGCTGTTAAACATTTTATGGTAGTCCTCAAAGGTGACAACGCATCTGTAGTCTTCTTCGTTTAAAGATGGTTGTCCATAAGCTGCAGCAGCAGCCACGTACTATTAGATGAACTGCAAGTTCTTCGTAACTTTTTTATAAAAGAAGAGTGAAAAGCGAGCACATAGTCCAGCTGATGGTAAGTGGATGCTTTGCCCCATAGACATCTATATCTATAATAATCGATTAAAAATCAAAATGCAGATGTATTGTCACCCCTTAGCACTTAGATGGAATGCCCGGTTTGAAGTAAAAAGGGTCTCCAGTTATCTCCACTTACCATAGCACAAAACGCAACAATATTCAGCTTTTATTTTAAGCTGGTATTCTGTGAGAGCGTAGCCGACCCATTCGTGCTACAATAATAATATAGCTGCAGCGTGATTCTACCACGTATAAAAAATAAACTCAAACGAAATAGGTTAGTCGTCGGCAAATGGCAGTAACGGGTAGTAATATATGGAGCAGTTGAACAGTTATGATATAGGTTTTTTTGTCAGACCCTTTGGACTTCTCACATTGTGTACAGAAGTAATCGCCACACTGTTGTTTTGGCGATCAACTATTGTACGTGGTAGAGCCATGATGCAGTTATAGTAGTAGTATAGTTGTAGCACGATCGGGTCGGCTCGACCGGGGAAGGACCACGCTCTCACAGAATACCAGCGTGAAATAGTAGCTTAATGCTGCTCTCTTTCGTATGGTGAGTGTAGGGAACCGGATATCCTTTTTACTGGAGATGAGGCATTCCATCTTAGTCCTCACGGGTGACAACGCATCTGCATTGCATAGATGTAGATGTCTATGGGCTACAGCAACCACTTACCATCAGGTGGACTGTGTGCTAGTTTGTTACCCAATCCAAAAAAAAACTTGCCAGTGTGATTGGTGATCACAACACTAGTATGTGACATACACACTGTGTTGTCAATATAGGTACTTATACATATATAATATTAACGAGATATAAATAATAGGACCTTATATATGAAATTGGCGTTTTGTACGGGAGGATTATAAAGTCAATATTTTTTTGTAAAATATATTTTATTAATCAAAGTATGCACCGTTGTTATCTATATACTTTTGCCATCTCATAGGTAGTTCATTGATCCCTTGACTAAAAAAAACCATGGGGGGCGAGAATCAATAAACTCTTTGAAGTCGGTTTGGACTGCCGGAGTCAGTCAGTGACTCGACATCGGAGTTGAATTTTTTTCCTTGCAAGAAGCTGTCCAATTTCCAGAAAAAATGGTAATCTCTTGAAACAAGGTCGGGGAGTTTGGTGGATGTCGCAAACATGCCAATTGTAGCTCATCTAACTTAGTGGTTGTTTGTTGTGCAGTGTGTGGTCTTGCGTTGTCGTGAAGCAGCAGTGGCCTAGAGAGATTGACCAATCTCGGTTGTTTAGCAGCTAGTTCTTCCTTCACGGTTTGCAGTTGCTGACAAAAGATATCTGCCGTAATCGTTTGGCCAGAATTTAAAAAGCAGTAGTGAAGGACACCAGCGCTAGCCCACCAAACACTCACAAGTAACTTTTTCTGAGTCAATTTTCGTTTAGGGCAGAATTTGGCTAGGCCTCCAGGGTTCAACCATTGCGACGAGCGCTTTCGATTATTGTATAGTATCCATTTTACATCACAGGTAATAATTTGACTTAAAATCCCTTCATTTTGTGTCGGTTTAGCAAAGTAACACAGCAGTCAACGCGTGTTTGCAAGTTCGATTCACTTAATTCACGAGGTACCCATCGTTCAAGTTTTTTTACTTTACCGATTTGCTTCAAGTGATTTAATACAGTTTTATTACTTACCCCAAATTCTGCAGCTATCTCTGAAGTGCTTTGTGATGAATACGCTTCCACAATAGCCTTTAATTCTTCATTTTCCACTTTGGTCTCTGGCCATCCACGGGGTTGGTTCTGAACGTCCAAATTTCCAGAACGAAAACTTTGAAACCAAAAACGTACCGAGCTTTCTTTTGCGACACAAGCACCGTACACATAATTAATCCTTTGAGCTGTTTCTGCAGCACTGGTACCGCGGTAGAACTCGTACTCGTAAATATACCGATATTTCATGTTTTCTATTGTGCGGCCATATAGCTCGAAGAACCGATAACCGATGGGAAAGAAAGGTTCTCGAGGGGCAGCCTCGTACTGCTAGGCGTAGTGTAGGGCGACCCAACACTAGATGGAGTGACGACCTGGTAAGACATGCAGGAAGTCGATGGATGCAGGTAGCCACCCAAATTGGATGCAGGTGGCTCAGGACCGTGCTTTGTGGCATTACTTGGGGGAGGCCTATATTCAGCAGTGGACTTGTGAAGGGCTGTAAGTAAGTAATAAGCGACGCCAAAGAAAAAATGATAAGGCAAAAACAAATGATAGACGGTTTTCAAAACTCAAATGTACCAGCTAAATGAATTTATAAATTTAGATTTGGAATTCTTAGCCAAAGAGGAGATATTTCAGATAAAAGTGGTCAGAACGACAAAACGCTAATTTCACATGTAAGGACCCAATATGAACCAATCATGAGTGTTTTGACCTTCCTTATAAGATGCCACTACGTGGCTTTACTATCCATTCTTATGTTATGAATGCAAAGTTGCATTTGTTGATTTGTACTTTTTCCACACAGCGATGGAGTAACAGGTCGACATGATTTCCATAGCATAGGCAAGAGGGTGACGTAGGCTCCTATTAATAGACATCATACATGCTAAACATTAATGTAAGGCTACAAGGGCTACAAGGCGCGCATAATGATTTAATAATCAGCAAAGTTGTTTATTTAAGAAAGACATATCAATATCTGGTAAATTATTGGTTAAATTCGGTTTCTCTACTCTGCAGCGAATAATTGTCAAATGACATTGTGAGGCAGCTACATCGCCGAGTATTAAGAAATCAACGTGAATGAAATGGTGCAACGATTGCTTTAGCACCAGCACGGGTCTAGTATATGTACATATACATAGACTACCAGTCCATTGTATTTAAAGGGCGTGCCTCCGCATATGCTGCAGCTAAAAGTTAGCATAGTGGTTCTGCTCACATTTAATCATTCATGTAGTTTACAGATATATTTTATCATTTATAACGTTTTTCAGCCAGTTGTGATTTTATTATTCTAAAGCGCTTCGTTGTTAACTTTGTGGTGAATAAAGCAACCCGATTTGGGTATTAAATTAACGGTATGAGTAAATTAACGGTATATGAGTGTCATGTCATATGTAATTTGATTTTCACACGAAAAAAATCGTAGATAAAATCTTGTTGAACTGACGACATTTAATATTGGTAACAAAAATATGATTAGTGACTACTTACTATACGGACAAAGTATTGATCAAAAGCTTATTATTTTTAATAACGGTAAACATGATAATTATATTGTTTTCTGACCCCCATTATCGTACAAAACCGCGGGAAAAAGCTAGTTGTATAATAAAATTGAAATGAAACTCCGCGTTAAAAACTTAATATAAAAATATTTTTCTCGCAAATAAAGCACGGCGTAAATAACGAAGAGCAGATTTTCTTTTCATTATTTATTTCCTTTTGTTAGATACAGATTCTTTTCTCTGCGTTATAAATGACTTGGATCTCGGTAGGTACAATAAAATGAGTGTTTATTTCTTTTAAACGGTATAGTATGTTGGCGCCCGTTGAATAGAGATAATTTCTGTTTATAAGGCTGTATAAATGTTTGTCTACGTTGTGATGCAATGCAGTTGCACTTATCGGTGTAGGTCGTTGAATTCGGGAATATTAATTAAAATCGGATACACAATTTTCTAAACGACTCCGGTCCACGAGAGGGTACGTCGAATTAGTACTGGCAGGTAGAATTTAAAGGGTCCTATTAACATTATACGGCCAATTGTGTGAGTTTACCAGATCCGACCGCGTTGGTAAATGATGACGTCGCGTTTTGAATGGATAATGTGTACATTTTTATGCGATAAAAGCGGATAAAACATCGACCCCGGCGGGTGATTCAAAGGTTGTTTTATTTGTGAGGATTTTTCACGGTATCACATAGCATTGTGCACGCTTGTTTTTGTGTATGGTTTTTTGTGCGTTATCCGAGCAGCGCTAATCGTTTCGAGTTGTGTCGACAAGTTGCGACACGCCTTGGATATCTCTCAGGGTCTGATCAGATGCTGCCTCCGAATTTTGACTTTTTGGTAATAAAGTTTGTTTATGTAGGAAATTTTAATTGATAGGCAAGATGTAGTGTTATCTCGTTGTTCTCTAATATAGTCTCGATTTTAAAATAATATTTTCTTTATTATTTTAGTTTGAAATTATATATTAATATACGAGCTAATGTAATGCTGCATTTTGCTTGTAGAACAAGTGTATCGGCTTGACTGGGGAAAGACTACGTTTTCACAGACTACTTGCGTAAAATAGCAACTTAAGGTGAGTGTAGAGGATCGGAGACCCTTTTTACTGGAAACAAGGCTTTGCATATTATTCCTCAGGGGTGACAACGCATTTTCATTTTGATTCTTAATTGAGGATAAATGTACATGCCTATAGGCAGCAACATTCACTTACTATCAGTTGGACTGTGTGCTAGTTTGTCACTCCTATTCTATAAAAACATTATATTGTTTACACCGGAAACGAATATGCACGCGACGGCTCCTTGGTCGATTATTTGGAGCACGCACATACTCAATAATATAAATGGTAAAATTACAGTAAAATATTTTAAATATATCTTAAATTTAATGTTTATTCTGGTCACATATAACCTTTAAACCTGTCATGTGCATGTAATTTTGTGAGTAAAATTGCGACTCTATGTTATGCGCAAACGCACTTACATACAATAGACTTAAACGCGCACACGTTTCAGTCTCGGAGGTTCCTGTCACGAGGAGATTTAAATGATTTCCTGTCTCTTATCTTTAGTATGAAAAGTTGTTGATAGTTTTTTAATTTATTATGATGTATCCATCCGATACACATTATAATATTGAACAAGCCTTTACCGCGACAATGCTCGCTGGATGCCTACTGAAATATTGCAAGTTTTCTTAAGTTGTTATTACTTAAATAAAAAATTTATTAGTCCGAGGAACACTAAAAAACAATTTGTAAAACTCGATATTATGTAGTTTTAACGATTTTATATTTATATTATTTAAATTGTAAATAGATAAAACAAAGTTGCTGGAGGATTTGCCTTAATTGCTACATTTGGTGGAGTACCGGTCGTAGGAGTAGTACTGATGTCCTGCATCTTTGATGCGGTTTCCCATCGCCCTTATCTTGCATCTGCCATTAATGAGACGGTTATATTTATCAGTGGCCGTAAAAAAAGACTGTTAACGTTTCTACAACATCCACGGGACCATTAAGGATGTTGAAATATCTTAAGTCACAATATTACAATAATTTAATATAGTGTAGGTATATTAAATACAAACTTATAGACAACCGATGGTGAAGAAAGGTTCTCGAGTGGCAGCGTCGCGTCGTACCGCAGTAAGGGAAGTGAAGGGTGGCCCCAGGATAAATAGAATGACGATCTGGTAAAACAAACAGGAAGTCGGTAGATGTAGTTGCTGTGCAGCAGTTGACTTGTAAATGACTATAATGATGATGATGATGATGAAATACATCATAATATAACTGATAAAGATCACATAAAGGTTTTCCAATGTGATAAATAAATTACGTTAATGTGCAAGAATTTTGTCTACGGAATTAATCTGAAAAACATTTACCGACAAAGTAGCTTTTTCATTATAAGTAATAAATGAAATAAATTTGAACCTGGCGCCTTCCGTTAGGCTCCTTTAGAATTTTTTGGGCGCGAAATATTTGTCAATAATAAATGAGACGTCCTTTTTATTACCAGCATTCATAGCTGGCTGTAGTATGTTTTGGGACCATATAAATAAATTAGGGGCTTAACAAATAAGCGACGGGCGGAAATACATATTTGTTTCTATATTGGACGGCTCGAAATGTAGTAAGTAGCTAGGCTCGTCGTTGAGGGCTGTTGGTTCGATTCTGGGACGAACAGAAATATTTGCAACATTTTTTTTGGCGCTGGATGTTTTTCTTGTGCGAATAGTTCAATAAAAATGCCTACTATACAGAAGGGAGTTTTAGTGTGTACTTTTGAAAATTTACAAAACATTGTGTATGAGTAAAAATGAACAGGAGTAGTGATACGATTTTTGGTTAGTAAAGGCAGAAAATAGGTTCTATATCTATACGTACTAGATATTAAGCAGTTTGTTATAGTAATTATGTATGTGTGTATTAAATATGTTATGTTTATCTTTTAATCTGAAATCCATTTTTTAAATTTGTAATTCATTAATTATTTACGACGAGTTCTGTAGATCGGATCAACAAACAAACAAGAAGTGCATTTTAATTATCACAAAAGTTCGCCTACTTTATGTCTTGTCAAAAACAAAAAAAGTTAAATTCATTTTTGTGTAGAAAAGGAATTGAGTGACAAATAAATCGTGTTATTTATTTTTATCATTCACTTTTAATAATATTTTGTATACCACCCACTTCTTTATCCTCTGGTCCCTACATTTATCATCATAAAAGGTCTAGAATAAATCGCTTTAAAAGCGAAAAGACTGTCTTATATATTAAGTATTACATCTATTGTTTTTAATTGCTTATTATGTATTGGTATACGATGAAGAATGTAATGGTTACTACTGATTTATAATGACCAGTACAATAATCTATCTGTGCAAGTGAAAGAGTTAGGATTCGAGTATACGTATAATTCATAAAGAATTGGTCACGTTTAGTGTTATTAACTTGTGAATTGTTTTTACTGTCATAGACGTTACATAGGGTAGGTGCAAGTAAGGCGATGGAATCTACATATTGAGTCCTGTATTTTATATTATAGTCCTAAAAACAATTTAATGCTTTTATAGCCACACTGTCACTAGTGGTTTTTGGATAGACTTATCAATTTAAATATAAATGAAATCAATTTTATTTAGATTTATTTTTTACAAGAACCATCAAGGAAAAATAATATTTAGGTATATAAGCAAATAAGGAAGACGCAACAGTTATTTTTTTACGTTTACATTTAGGAAATTGTTCTGTATCGTGAAGGCAATTTCTAAAAATTTTTTTATAGGAGAGGGGGCAACGAGCATACGACTCACCTTATGGTAAGTGATTGTCGCCGCCAACGAGCAACCGCAACACCAGGGGAATTGCAGATGCGTTGCCGGCCTTTTAAAATTAATTGGAAATAAATAACTTTAAAATAATTTCATAATTTGCACTAGGGAATACAAAACATGAAAACATGCAAAGCAATTATTTTCAGGGCATACAGATACTTATTCCGTGCGGATTTCGAACTCGCAGCCCTCAGTGCTGAAAGTCAGTGCTAAGAAGCTGCGCCATAGATCCGTCGAGTTTCACAGTGTTATGGTATTATATAAAACCGAAGTTTTTGTAAATGGTTTTTTGTAGATAGCTATAAAATATGAAACTGATAAAAACAATTTGGATGTAAGCTGAATGAAGTACGCACTTCCGAATTAGATAGTTTTTTTACCTGGCAATTTCAAGGAACCTTTACGTGATAATAAGTAGCATTTACGTGCGAAGAGCCTCAGCTTATCGCTTGGGACGAGGTGCGAGAATCAGCCGCCTGAGAGCTCGTACAATGCAGAACGCGGCGGTGGCAGCGCAGCCTAAAAGTGCCTCAATGAAGCGAAGCACCTACCTGGATTATCTATCGAGAGATAAATTAAAAATATGGCATTTGTACAGCATTCATCGTCGGAATGGGTCATTTCAACCTCGTGCTGCTATTGTCTAAGGATTTTGGTATTTTCTATGCATCTCGCGTCTCGCTTTGTTTTATTTAGAAGTGCTGTTAGAAGGTTCAGTTTGATACTTTGTGTTTATTTTATAAATATAGATAAAAAATTATATAATAAAAGATGACGACACATGTTATCATGTCTAAAAGGCTATAAAAACGTATAGGAAATATTAAAATACTGACATCATTAGCCTTTTAAAGATCACTATTTGACACAGGGTTTTCATACAAGTTGGTATGTTTTAGAGACGCTGCAGCGTAAGGTGAGAGATAAGATGAGACCCTTTTTACTGGCAGGGAAACATTTTCATTTTAGTCCTCATGAGTGGCAACACATCGTGGTAGAGCCATGCTATATTATGGTTGTAGCACAAATGGGAGGACTCTACCATGGAAGTACCACACTGTGGCCTGTAGATGCTAAGATGGAATGCCTCGTTTTCAATGAATAAGTTCTCCGATTGTCTACACTCATTAAAAGAAATACCTGCTGTATTAAAGTTAAGCTGCTATTTTATATAAGATTTTGATGATATATATATATATATATATATATATATATATATATATATATATATATATATATATATATATATATATATATATATATATATATATATATATACAAACCATCCGTGTTTTATTGATCTGACTTGCTGCTTTTATATCCTTGTAGTTAATTGTAAATCGTGACTTTATTTCAGAACTAAATATTTTTAAAAGTTTTTAGTCCAAATCCTATAACCCGAAGCATCAATTATTTTTGCACGACAAATTTTATAGCAGTTTTTGTGCAAGTCCAAGCTCTGTTGGTGCCTGAGTTAGTTGAGAGTCGCGGAGCCGCCGGCGCTCGATACATTGCGCGCGCATTCCTACCGCATATATGCGTCCACCGGCTTTCGCGGATGCCCGTGTTGCGCTCAAGATATTTTTTCGCAATTCTTAATGCTTTGAAGCGCCATTATTGACATTTAATATGTTGAATTTCTAAGTTTGATGAATTTTTTTACTTATATATATAAGTAAAAAAATTCATTTTTTTAAATAAAAATGAGAGCTAAAGTTATTTCACTTGACTAATCGATAAAAAAGTTGTTACCACGTAGATGAAACGTTAAAACATTGTAAAGCTCTTTTTAATGTCAAAAAGTTAAACAGTATTGAATTGTATTACGGATTTCGCGAGTGTATTTAATCAATTTGACAAATCAACATTCTGGCTACAAAGAGTTCGGCAACTTCTATTAATTTTATTTCAGTAACTAATTTAAACGTCGTATTCGCGGCGGTCGTTCGCCGTACCGGCCTATTCTATATGGTCGTTGGCCGTCAGTCCGGGAAGGCGCACCGATGAGGGTGCACGCGCGACGCTCACTAGTTGTCACGAAGATCGCGCGCTCGCGAGTGTGCAATTTAAAAACGAAAAAGTTCGATATTTAAAAATAAAAAACAAAGCAATATTTTTTGTGGCCATTGTAAACATGAAGTGTGCGGTAGTGTTGCTAGCCTTGGTGGCGTGCGCGGGAACTGCGGACGCTGCCGCCGCAACCTGTATCAGCTCTCAGGAGTTCTTTACGAGGCACAACATATCAGCTGATGATATTGATGGACCAGGTGCTAATTGTTTCCCTTTCAAATGATTTAGTAATAGTATCAAATATTCATTCGAAAAACTTGCATCATTCAAAAACTTTTGCTAAGCAAAACTTTTTGTTTTACGATTGTGAATATTACGATAAATTAAATATATAATTGAATTAATATTTTTGTAATAGAAATATTTATAAGTATAAGATATTTCTTTCTTTTCTTTATTATAAACCCTCTCAGAAATGAGGGGAGGCCTGAGCCCAGTGGGACGTATATAGGCTGTAACTTTACTTTACTTTTATAAGATATTTAACAAACATCATATTTAATTTTCAGTCTACTAAATTATTTTTAATATTTTCATTACATTGTTTATCCTTAAAATGTGCAAATTTTGATTATTTTTAGTCATCAGTCACCACACATGTAATGTTGGGTAGCTTAGTAAATTTAAATTATAAAAGAGAATAAATACGTGGTAGAGCCACACAGCTGGTATATTATGATCGGATGGATGATGGCTGGGTAGGCCCCACCGGGAAAGGACTGCGCTCTCTTTTTTTTTTTTTTTTTTTGCGCCCGAAGCAAATATGGGCAACCCTCCGGAAAGCGGGGGAGGGAGGCGGTGAATGCTCATAGCATACCACGCAGCCGGCTGCGTGGTTATGTGGAGACTTTTACCCACTAAACACCGCCTTTTAGGAAATGGCTTAACGATCTGACTAGAGATCTCTAAGCCGTATACGAACGCGACCCTCCTTGGCAGAAAGGAGGGCGCAAGGTGCGCTCTCACAGGATATCTGTTAAAATAGCAGCTTAATGTTGCTGCGTTTCGTATGATATTGAGAAGGGATGAGAATCGTAATATTCTATCAGGCATTCTTTCTAAGTCCTCAGGGGTGACAATGCGTCTACATTTTGATTTTTAGTCGAGGCTGAGTGAACTGTGCGCTCACTTGTCATGCATGTTCTATAAAAGCTATATTGCGTTTTAATTAATCAATTTTGGAAGGCCGTAAATATTTCGTGGATTTGAATAGAGTTAAAAGTTTTAAAACCCAGTCTTCCATAATCGTTTAAACAAGATATTAAAATAATTTGCTTTTTATATAACTTTACCACAAACGTTCACGTTATTTATATAGGACCAATGTTTACGACCGTCTAGACTCTAGAGCTTATCAAAGACTTGTGTTTATACAATACACAATGTAGTTGGTCCTGCCAAGAAATATCACATTCCACTGACTTTAAACGTCTGATAACAATACATGTACCTATTTCTCAGTAACATGTTGCCTGATTAAATTTTATATTATAATAAGAATGAGCTATATTTTAGCTTTTCGTGAATAATCTACGCCTTAGTGATGATTTCAGGATATGATTTATTATCGTTACTATTATAGCCTATTGAAATCCACTAATGAATATAGGCCTCTCCCATACATGGCCTCATAGGGGGGATATTTACCATAGTTGCCACGCTTGGCGGGTGGGTTGGCAACGGCAGTTTCTTTTTGTTATTAGGAAGATGCTGCTGCCCATCTTCTGGCTCGTTTCCTTCTGTCGCCTCTTACAAGATCCACGAGATGATATGGGGTAGTGAATATTCTTACACCGACACTACACGATTAATTGGCCGTTAATAAACAGTGGCTTATTACGCCTTTATACAATATAATACGCATATTTAAAAATATAGTTATTGTTACGTACGTTCTATTCAATAGGCAAAAGGGTCTCAACCATCATTCATCAGTGTCTTTTAAAAAAATACTTCATAGATTTTAATACGGTTTTCATCATTATACTATAATAAATTATCGATGGGTTTTTTAAGGATAAGGGTGATAAACGAGCACACTTTCCACCTGATGGTAAGTGGATGCTGTGGCCCATAGACATCTACATTCGATTAAGAATCAAAATGCCGATGTTTTGTCACTTGTGAGGACTAAGATGGAATGCCTCGATCCCAGTAAAACGAGTCTCCGGTTCTCTACACTCACAATACGAAACACAGCAGCATTAAACTGCTATTTTACGCTAGTTTTCTGTGAGAGCGTGGTCCTTTCCCGGTCGAGCCGACCGACTCATGCTAAACCATAATATAGCTGCAGCGTGGCTCTACCATGTAAAAAATTGTTTATAAAAATGTTAACACTTTGTGCTCAAGTTGTAAAGAGATAACCACCTTGGTGAATAAATAAAGTGCACGTAGGTTGCTAGCTTTTTTTGTAATCTAATAACAATAACAATTTACTGTAGGTATATCTTGTAGCAACCATTGCAAAATGGGGAATACCGAAGCTATCTTTCTACTTATGACTCTACAATATGATGAGATGTTTAATTGACTAAAAAATGATAATATTTATTGTATATTGATTGTAACTGTTGATAGTCGTTTTTTGAAGAAAAAATAATGTCTGAATATGGGACGTGAAGAAGCCTTTATAGGTGTTGTATTTCTTGAGCGGCTGGACGGGGAGGTGTCGGGTGGCGACGCTCGCGCCGGGCTGTAGTCAGCTGGTGTCTTTGTGGTGACCTTACACGCGCCGCCTTGTCTGTCGTGAATTTGATATTATGTGGCCACAATATTAAAAGCCCGGTTTTAATATGAAAATGAACGATAAAAGCATGTATTTAAAAACAAATTATGAGGATAAGAAGCTCTATCGGTTTGGGGGCCGTGCGAGTAATCAGAGTTTTATATCCACGGGAACAACCTAAACTTCCTTTTTTAAAGATTAATTATTTATTTACTTCCTACGTGTAAGAAAATCAGTATGCCTGAAAAACTAAAATATCGAACCAAAACACATTGGAGTAGCACAGCGGACTTTATTATGTCCTAAAACCTCTATAACATGAAAGAAGGTCTGTGCCCCACAGTGGAACATGTTTTTGGTTTGACTCTACATTTAGGCATGAGCAATCCAACACTTGTTTTACACTTCGCTACCGAGTCGTCAGTTTTCACACACACTGATTTAAATTAGATATTCCTAATTATTTATCTTAAGAAAAAAATGTTACAAAGTGCAGTGTTGACTTAGAGATAATGCTTGAAGGCATCAAGTCCACCCTTTGTGAATCATTTTATATCGGACAAGACAATAAAGTACGAGTATTATAGAATTTTAAGTATTTCCGCAATGTAACGCCAGA
Source organism: Parnassius apollo (assembly GCA_907164705.1). NCBI lineage: Eukaryota > Metazoa > Arthropoda > Insecta > Lepidoptera > Papilionidae > Parnassius > Parnassius apollo. The sequence continues at coordinate 7,381,476 of CAJQZP010000478.1, read as the reverse complement.
TTCTAATTATTATAAATAAATACAGTTACAAAATAAAATTAATTATAGTAAAAATATTAAAAATGAATTTTTACAGGTATTTTTTTGCACAATTCACACTGCACTGCGCATTTATAGTTAGTGCGCATTGCAAAATGAAATATCAGTTTGATAGTCTTGATTAGTGTTATTGAACAGATCTAAATTAAACATTAAGGGGCTCTTTTAGATAGTTCAAAATAATTTAATAGTTATATAATATTTGTTTTGTAGAATAGGGGTAACAACAAACAATCAAGCACACAGCCCATCTGATGGTAAGTGAATATTGTGGCTCATAGACGTCTAAATATATCCTCGATTAAAAATCAAAATGCAGATCCGTTGTCACTCCTGACTACTAAGATGGAATACCTTCTATCCAGTAAAAGAGTCTCCGGTTCTCTACACTCACCTTACGAAACATAGCAAAATTGAGCTCCTACTTTAGGCTGGTATACTGTGAGTGAGTAGGTCTATCCCGGTCGAGCCCACACTATAACCGTATATGACCACCCGTGCTATAACCGTAATATTGCTACAGCATGGCTCTACCAAGTATAATAATACGTACGTATAATATAACAATTATACAAATATTCCTAGTTTATATTCATATTCACAGTAGAAGAAATATTATGTATCGACCACCTAATTAGGAGATACGCGTTATTAAACCTAAAAAATAATAAATGAGTTATCTCCATCTTTCCACAGTTCGCTGAGCTGTAGGCATTTCATAAGCATCAGTCACCTTTAGTTTGTATACGGGATCTATTTTAATATATCAATTTTTTTAATATTAATAATAGTTAGTAATGTTAAGTTGCCGTGTGCTGGAGGAGAAAGATAATCCCATATCCCAGAATCACATATCAATACGTAGGTAGCGAGGTTACATAGGTTCGAGATGTCTAGTGTTACGATTGCCAATCTACCTGCCAAGCGTGGTGTTTATGGCAAATCTTTCTTAGCCAAGAGAGTCAGATCTACCGGGGAAGGACCACGCTCTCACATAATACCAGCGTAAAATATCAGCTTAATACCGTTGTGTTTCGTATGGTGAGTGTAGAGATCCGGAGATCCTTTTTCCTGGAAACGAGGCATTCCATCTTAATCCTGAGGGGTGACAACGCATCTGCATTTTGATTCTCAATCGAGGATAAATGTATGTGGGCCACAGCATCCAATTACCATCAGGTGGACTGTGTGCTCGTTTGTCACCCTTATTCTATAAAAAAATGTAAGCGAAATGTGACTGACTGACTCATCACGATGTCTCGTAAACTATACATCCGATTGACTTGAAATTTAGTAAAGTTACTCTAACACAATGTAAAAGCTCACTAAGAGCAGATTTTATGATCGTCCCACAAATAAACAAAAAAATACTTGATATTTTATATCTACGTTATTGTCGTCTACTATCGTGCGCCTAGCAAATCGAGCAAGTATTCAGCTATTTTCTTTATATTATTTCTCGCTTATTATGTATGCAATAGTGGTAATGTATTCAATATCACGTATGAATTAAATTCGGTTCCAGTAGTCCAGTCGCAATGTGAGTGTGACACACGACCCTGGACCTTGAGCCGTGCATGAATGAAAGGAAATAAACACGCAACTTAGCTATACACCGCGTTCGTTCGTCTTGATTCTTAAATTAATGAATCCGTAACAATATGCTTAGACTTTTGACCCCCAATAAGTTTGAATAATTCATGAAGTTGTAAAATGAATCGAATATTAAAACGTTTTTGAATTTACGCAATCTTTACTTTCGGGGAGTCACGAAAAATTACAAAGAACCGCTATCGCGGAGGAGGTACGAGGGAAGTGGGGAGGTGAATGGCGGCGGGTAGGCTTTGTTGCTCGCACTGGCATTCCTCGCCTGGGAACCGGGAACAGACGCCCCTCCCCTCCCTTTCCCACCGGTCCCCTTTACCCCTGCACGCATTCCTGCCCTCTCTCACTTTCATTGTTCCTGTCGGCGCGGGAGGTCGCCGCTCCACGTACAAATAATGGAACTAGTTGTTAAGTGGGGAGGACTAGTTGGCGCACTCCAATAAACACGCTTGGACTATCTATAAACGGCATTTAGGACGCGAGTGGCAACTTTGAGCGGCGTTGAAAAAGTTAGTTTTATCTCTAATAGACGCGGAGTAACATTTGAACAATTTATTAGGTTCATATTGATAATGTGCATCTAACAACTTCGTATAGTCGACGTACGAGTATACGAGAGTTCATTACTAATCGTAGGTTGGAGATTTAATAGTTACGTTCCCAATTGGGATGAGATCACCTGCGCCAGCGCCACGCACTAATGAAAACATCCCTTAATAATAAAAGAGATGACTATTATTATTGTAATTTATCAGGCAGGCCCGGGCCCGCGAGGCGAGTTAGTCATAGGCGGTCGCTGGTCGAATTTTGATTCATTTCGGATGCTCGGAATGCCATTGTGACCGTCTCTACCTGCACGGAGGCAGGTACCGCGACATATTCAACACTTTGTTTTTAAATCTTTACAAACTTTAAAGAAATTCGGTTTCTGTATAACGATGATTACAATTTTCTGAATTGTTTAGAGAAGAAAGTAAAGGTACCAAATTCATTGGCTTGCTTAATAACTTTATGAAACTATGTCAAAATACGAGGTTTTGTACTATATGTACCGCCAAAACGGAATGCCGTGTAATTTTTTCTTTATTGCTAAGTTAACATTCATAAATTGAGTTTACTTTTATAACCGCTTAATTAGCAGCTAGCTTTTTAAAAGCATGCTTAATTAGTGGATAAATACTGTCAATGGAAATATGGGTATGAATTTCAAGAAGCTTATAAGAAATGAGGATGAATAAAAAACATAATCTTTACGCACGGTTGGACTAAAACTTCTTAATATTAATAAATATCAATATTCATTTCTGTGTACCTATAGTATATTTATTATTATTATTTGTTTATAATTCACAATTTTTTTTCTTGCTGAATCATAGAAGTCTTTCTTTTAATTGAAAATTTTTTTTAACTTATAAAACGAAAAAAGCATATCATAAACTCAAGATAACAACGAGAATGTCGTTTAAATAGTTACACTCCAAAATGTATCCCCTATTTTCCACCATTAAAAGTAGAAATTTATATAGCAGGATTACACCTGAGGACCTATTAAATCGCGTAGCATATTTACAAATAATAAGGAAAAAAAGAAGATCGAATTAAGAACCTGCTCCTTTTTTAAACGTCAACTTTCTTGTTTCTGTGAAATTGTACAGTTAGACAGCAGGCTTTATAGCTTTATCAGACGCAATGTATCCAAGAGCAGGGCTCCAATGGTTTCAAAAATTGATACTTGAATGCTCAATATTTGTATCTACGGCAAATCACATAATTACATTCCTCTTTTTAGAATGTTAGCGCCACTTACGATTCGGTTGCATCTAATACCGTCTCGTGTCTACAATAATAACTAACTCTCTGATTCACTGTTAGAGTCCCAAGAATGTTAGTTATTTGTCCACCTCACCCAATTTGCTCACAGTCAGTCGAATTGAATTATCTCGGGAGAGCTCTTCAACGGAATTAAATTAAAGACCCACAGCTACATCAATGTCCGGAATGGAGATACAGTTTGACCGATCCATCCATAAAAATGATGATGTAAAGAATTAATTAACAGAAGATAAGATGGTGCTAATTATGCTCCAAGTTTTGCCGTTCGGGCGCTGGCTGTCAGTGGGTTATCTTAAAGGTTCACGATCCCACCTCGCTTGATCTCGAGTGATATGTACGCTTCACTCTTTAAGTACCTGTGAATGATATTGCGATTATTTTGTTCAAAAACGATATGTTACAAGAGTACAAGAAAAAAAATTTGGCACATTTTTTTTTAAATATTTATGATTTCCCTGACCGGAACAGAGTAGTGCGCGCACTGATATTTACGAGCAGAAATATGTATGTAAGAAGGTGGTAGCAACCCGGACGTACAAGGCAGAATACTTAAAATATTTTATAATAACTTTTCTTGTAATAAAAATCTAAAAGATTTTCTAAATTAAAAAATACAGAATATTTTTTTCAAGATATTATAGATATACCTGATAAGCCTGTTTAAACTAATAAATTTAGGTGAAACGTAGTACAACTTGGAACTTTGTCACTCAATTTTTTTACATGGAATTAGATCTAGGATTTATATCTGCCTATAAAAGTCGACAGTTGAACATATAACTCCCCATGGATTGCCTCGCAGGAGGAATTTTGCCATTTTGAGTTGTCATGAGAAAGATGCCACCGCCAATCTCCTGTTTCGGCTGCCTTCTGTCGCCTTACCACACCCACGCCACGGGACGATACGGGGAAGTGAATATTTTTACATCGCCACTACATGGTTAACAGAGAAATTGTAAAAAATTTGATTGAAAAAATTCGGCTACATAAATGCACAGTACCAAAAGAGAAATTCCTTAAGTGGTTTTCCTTTGTATGTTTCTTATAAGACCCCTGAAAATTTTTCAGACTTGGGAATTCCATATTCAAATAGTACCTAATATTCATGCGACTTGCTTTTTACGCATCACTGCTTTCCTTTTATGGCCTTTTGATATTACATTTGCTTAGAAAAGATCTGTTATATAATACGAATATATTTATAATATTTAGAAATATATTTTATATATGTATTACTGCTCCTCTACACTGACATTTATAATATCATTCTACTAACAATAACTCTAAATAGATTTAGAAAGTGAAATCTTGGCACATTCGTGATGTAGAAATCGGAAACGCGAGGCAACGTGTAATAAGTAATAACGAGGGATTTTCGTTGCTTCCTCCCGGGAACTGAATCGAAGGACGACGTTGTTACCTGTCGGAGGCGGGTTAAAATATTTAATAAAAAAGTTATTTTGTTTTCAGCGAAGGTCTGAGTTTGGTGGGGAGCGTTTTTATACATTAGTAAACACATACACAGTAATGTATGTGTTTAAGAGTCCTTGGTATAATTTTTATGTACGCATGAGCCGATCGTTACAGTGTTGACTGGTAGAGAATGCCATAAGACATTAAATAGGCCCTTTATATCCATTATTATTAAGAGTATAATAAAGATTAAATAAAAAAGTAAATATTATTTTCATATGTGTTTACTGCCTAAACATATTCATACTTATTTTTCTCTTTTCATCACTTTTATTAATGTTGAATCGTTTCATATAATTGACCTTACATATATAGTGCTCATGTGCCGAGTTAGACTTTTCCTCCTTTTGTAGGCGTATAGCAGCTTGTTTGGTTTCAGCCACTTAGCAGCCGTCAACTATACTTGCCTTAGTTGGTAAGGTCAAGAGAAATATCAGCTGAGAGCATCTTTCTCAACTTAAGCGCTTTTAAAATAAGTTATTGTGGTTTTAAGCCTATGTTATTCTAATATACATGTACATAAGCACAATTTTATACAAACTTGATCACATCATTACTTGGTAGCGTAATATCTAATTACAAAACATAGAATAAATGCTGTAGAAATTACTGCATTTATATAGCATTTATTCTACTAAGGAGAATGTTAGGGCTTAATCTGAATGGATGAGAAATGTTGTGATAAGAGAAAAGTGTGTTATGTCAAAATATTCATGAGGAAAGAGTGATAAAGCAATTTTATGTTGCCGAAAAGATTTGGTAAGGGACGCCTTAGACGGAAGTTTATCGGTCAGATTACCGTTATATTGAAGATGGGCCAAATGAGGAACACCCTAAGGGTACTCTTAATTTGGCCCGTCTTCGAGCATGTATGCGAAGGTATAAAGGAGGAGAGAGAGGTGTGATAGAATCATAACATTTAAGCGACAGTAGCCTAATGGCAAGGTGCGGACCGCGAAATCAAAAAGGTCGTGGGTTCGAATCCGCCATTCGACTACTAGCGTGAACCACTCGTAACACATGCAATTTAAGCTTACCACGAGTAGTTGAGGGGAATACTAGTAATGTTTATAGCATTGTTAATATTCTTTAATCAAATTAAAAAAAAAACAACGGAATTCCGTAGTCTCTGCTTACGCCTGTGAGTGACAGGAGTGAGTGATTATGTATGTTTGTATGTACATTTTATATTTTGAACTAATGTTATATTTTTGTTGTGATTGTGATGGCGATGGACAGTCTACAATCGCTAGTGCAGAACACTGCAGAAGAGAGCCATAAGAGCAATTTATATTTACGAAAACGTTATTTTACTACTGAATAGTACATGATAGATATCCCTGTGAATGAGGTGATTGCTACCATGCTGTTTCTAGTTGTTTTTATATGTAATAGTATAAAATATTATATTATCAATGAATTTAAAAAAAAATAAAGTACTGCTGGGTTCGTTGTTTTCTTGTCCTTGTACTTGTTCTTCATAGGGCGGAGGTTTTTTCCGTACCAGGTAGTTAAGCAGAAATGACTTACAATAAGGATTCTTATAATCTATATCAGAGTTCCCCAAACTTTTTTGTGTCGTAGACCCCTTGCCATGTTTTTCCGTGTTGGGTAGACCCCTTACTTACCTGATATTGATTTCCTGTAAATTTCTAACTGTAGTGAAGTTTTGTGTTAAAAACTTAAACATGTTAATTTATACATTTATTAATTGAATTTAAATTAAAACTACTCAAAATAAAATTTTGTATCTGTTATGTCAAATATACGTAGCATTAAATAAATATAAAATAAACTATAAATAAAATAACATAAGCAATAAGTCAATATTTTTCGTGAGAAGGATGAACCTGCTGCTGCTGAATTTTGTAAGGGTTAGTCTTAAATCTCCTCAGCTAATGATGTCCAGTCTGTTTCTTTTTTTCGTTAGGAGATTGGTAACAGAGCTGAACCCGCTTTCCACTAGGTATGACGATGGAAAGGAAATTAAAAATTTCCTCGCTATATTCCATAATACGGGATAAGTAACGGGTATGTTGTTTTGCAGCCAGAATTGCTGATATCCGTTTTTAAATTGAACCTTAAGTTCTTCGTTTGTACTTAGTTCAGTCATCAGTTCCTCTTGTATTATGACATTCGTTTATTCTATGTCACCATATGGATTAATTATCTACGGTGGTATTACCATAGTCAAAATATCCTCAATAGGTTTGATTCAAAATCTGAATAGAGGGCATTTAAATGTTGAAACGTCGTCCTCCTGGCAGCTTGCCTGTGACAAATTGGGGAACTGAGAAAATTCGCCCCGTCCAATATTTTGCTTCATTAGTTTAACTCTGGCAAGAAACGCTGATAAGATGGACTTTATTTTAATCAAATTTAAACTGTCGCCTTGTAATTGCAAATTAACCATATTAAATTTTGTAAACAAATCTGTTAAATAGCCGATGTCTTTTTTCCTCTTCATTAAATTTTCTTTCAAAATTTTATCTTTAGTATCCAGAAATTCTAAAATAGTCTCAAAAAGTGCAAAAAATCTTGTCAAAAATAAGCCTTTCGACAGCCAGCGTACTTCAGTATGAAGGAGTAATTGATGAAAGTGTTCATCATTTTCTTCACACAACTGCGCAAATAACCGCGTATTCAACGTGTTGCTTCGGATTCGGTTTACTGCATCAATGATTAAATGAAGTGGTTCATGCAACCTAACACTCAACTTTTAAGCAACTAAATGTTGTCGGTGGATGACGCAATGTATTGCTAACACCCCTGACACATTTTGTTTTAAATAGCTTATAAATCCACGATAACGTCCAACCATGGCAAGTGCTCCATCTGTAGCTACTGATATTATATTTGATAAAGGAATTGCTTTTTCAATGAAGTAATCCTTCAAAACATGAACTATTGATTCACCTTTAGTGTCGGTTATCAAAGTTCTTGCGAAGAGCAGTTCTTCTTAGATTTCTTGATTCATAATAAAACGAACATATGCCAATAATAATGCTGCAATATCAGGTAAAGTTGACTCGTCCAGTTGTATAGAGAAATGGGTCGTTTGCAAATAATTACATAAGAAGCTTTCAATATCAGAACTCATTTCATCAATACGTCTTTCAACAGTATTGTTCCTTAAGGGAATTCTTTTAATGATATCAGATGCAGGTTTGTGTAAAACAGTTTTTAAAACCTCTTCAACGGCTGGCAAAATTAACTTCTCTCCGATAGTATGCGGTTTTCGAATTTTGCTATAAGTAACGAGATATTGTAAGACGCCCGCAAACCATCATCATTTCTTTGTGACGTCGAAGCGAACATTCGGTCCAGTGTAGGTCTCTTCTGAAGTTTATCTTTGAGTGTTTGAAAGTATTTCAAACCTTTTTCTGTTTTATCAGGGTGGCATCTTCTCAGATGATCTTGTAGTTTAGATGGTTTCATAGCGTCATTGCCCAAAACTTTGTTGCATAAAAGGCACATAGGCAATTGTTTGTCCGGCAATGATGGAATGAAGCCAAATTTCAAATAATCGACACTGTACTGTCTACATTTCTTTTTAGATTCGTACATGGCATCAGTCATCTGTGGGCAAAATTAAATTATTTAAATAAGACAGAAAATACAGTAGCTGTATATTAAAAATATTTTTTGATTTTTCCTAAAACATTCAATAATTCGAACATCTTCTTGCAACAATTAGCTCGAATTACGGTACGGAGATTGTACTGTAATTATAATACCGATTGCTAAATCTTTCAAAAAGAAACTATTGAGGAGTACTCGTGTAATTTTGCACGATTGAATATTAAATTACTAATAACTAAAGTCATGATTGGCGTAATTTATTTATCTTTGCTAACTACGAGTACAAAACTAAAATTTAATAAAAAATAATGTACTTACTTTTCTCCAGCACTCTCAAACAAAATAACACTGACTCACTATAATTTGTGTGACATACTATCTGTTTATATTTTTTAAAATATTTTCTTAGCACTTTCCTTTTCAAGATTCAGGAAACGAATAAACGTATTTGTCCCACATTCGTATTTATAGAGTGACGAATTGAACAAGTCAGTACAAGGTAGCAAAGCTCCGAGTCTGCGACTCTCAGTTTTTTACAAGTTCAAAATGTATTGCGATCACAAAGCGAATACCAACATCCTACAACTTACACAATTTTATAAACATATATAATAATTTTTTTACTTCATAGGTACTTTTATAAATAATGTATATGTTTTGATATTATAAGATAGTATGATGTAAGTAAATAGGTACTATCAGTGTATGTGTTGAGATCCACTATTATGGACCCCCAAATTTTTTTTCGCTGACATAGACCCCTTGCAGGTTGTCAAAGACCCCTAGGGGTCGATATAGACCACTTTGGGAATCACTGATCTATATCATTACCGACTAACAGGGTTCACTGCCCTATAGGGAGATGTTTGCCATAGTTGCCACGCTATGCAGACAGGTTGGACACTGCAGTTTTTTTTTAAATTTTAGTTGTTATTACGAAGACGCTGCTGCCCATCTCCTATTTTTTTCCTTTTGTCGCCTCTCGTGACACCCACGCGATGATATGGGCTAGTGGATATTCTTACACCACCACTAGATAGTGTAATCTATATTGAATAAACATTATTCTATTATATTCTAATACTTTTAGAATATTATGTATGTTTAGGTTTATGTTTAGGAATAGTTTAGGAATAGTTTTTAATTTATGAATAGTTTGATGAATTCTCTTACTTACACCACCACTAGATATTGTAATCTATATTGAATAAACATTATTCTATTATATTCTAATACTTTTAGAATATTATGTATGTTTAGGTTTAGGTTTAGGAATAGTTTCTAATTTAGGAATAATTTGATGAATTCTCTTACTTACACCACCACTAGATATTGTAATCTATATTGAATAAACATCATTCTATTATATTCTAATACTTTTAGAATATTATGTATGTTTAGGTTTATGTTTAGGTGTTTAGGAATAGTTTTTAATTTATGAATAGTTTGATGAATTCTCTTACTTACACCACCACTAGATATTGTAATCTATATTGAATAAACATTATTCTATTATATTCTAATACTTTTAGAATATTATGTATGTTTAGGTTTAGGTTTAGGAATAGTTTAGGAATAGTTTTTAATTTATGAATAGTTTGATGAATTCTCTTACTTACACCACCACTAGATATTGTAATCTATATTGAATAAACATTATTCTATTATATTCTAATACTTTTAAAATATTATGTATGTTTAGGTTTATGTTTAGGATTAGTTTAGGAATAGTTTTTAATTTAGGAATAGTTTGATGAATTCTCTTACTTACACCGCCACTAGATATTGTAATCTATATTGAATAAACATTATTCTATTATATTCTAATACTTTTAGAATATTATGTATGTTTAGGTTTAGGTTTAGGTTTAGGAATAGTTTAGGAATAGTTTTTAATTTAGGAATAGTTTGATGAATTCTCTTAGGCTTCCATCACACGGCCAGTTAACCGTTAACACTGACTTTTTAACTTAACACTAAAAATGTTGTATCCCAATTTTTGTTTTAAGTCATTCTGTTTGAATAAATTATCCTCTCCCGTTCCCTGTTAAATTGAAGTATCGAAACGTTTCTTACAAAAAGTACGCATCCAATAAATATTTATCAATGGCTCGTGTGATTTTATGGCTGTCTTACAAACGAATACATTTATTAGGGGCTTTATAAACATTGTGAATAATTTATACCGTAATTTTAATTTGTGTAAAATTTCAGTGCGTTTTAAAAGTCAAAGTCTATTTCTTTTATTAAATTTAGCCTTTAAAGCTTATATGAAAGTCAAAATGTAGATCAGTTCGTAATACAAGACCTTAGAGAAGGACCATTTTTTCATTTATAATAATTCCAACAAATTTTATAATATTCAGTAAAATAAATAAATAATATAATAAATATTTCTAAAAGTTCAGTTTTGATTAAAATAAATCAGTAGCCGCGTCAGTCAACGGCCTCTTAGGGAAATAATTATATACGAATATTGATATAAGAATATTGATATAAGAAATCATTATTCATTATTGTCGATAAATATTCGAAATTGAAAGTATTTTAATGTGGAATAATATATTATATAATATTTATATTCGGATAATTTTCAGTATATTGTTTTTCTTTTTATCGATTTTAACTATAACTTATTCTTAGTAGCTGCTGATTATAGCACGCAAGAAAACCGAGTGTGATTCCTGCCTCCGAGACAGGAATTGTTAATTGCACTGTTAAGTGCTGAGTTATCACGTGCGATAACATCTCGAGGAAACCCACATGATTGAGATATTAAAAAACATAAACGCTTTTTACGGGCAACGAGGCATTCCTTATTTTTCTTGAAGATTCGAAATCGAGGATACATTTAGGTGTTAACGAACCACGGTCACTTATCACTACGTGAACCTTTGCTTTTTTGACATCTTAATTGTATAAAACAAATAAAATCAGTCCACTGCTGGACATAATATGTTCTACTATAAATAGGGTTCGACGGAAATCACTATAAATTATAAATAGGGCACACGGATTGCAGTAAGAGAGGGTTCGCACCTATAACATAGCTTCCCGATGCCGGTCAGGTGAATTTAATTATGGTTATACTGTCATCTGTCGGAGACCATATTAAATTATTTATAATTTCACATTATGTTGAATTCTCTAACGCTGTCACTATAAAGGGTCCCATATACGGTGCGTTCCGTCGTTACGGTTCGTCTCGTTCAGACTGATCGAAACGATAGATCTGTAGTGTACGATCAAACTGAAAGGATATCGTGACGATAGATCGCTTAAAGCTTACCGCTCTCACACGAAACGATTGGTCGTTGCTATCGATCATTTACTTGTTTGAAACGAAAGGACAAAGACGGGCCATCACAGACGATAAATCTGAATAACTAATTACGTGCCATATTTTAAAATGTAAAATGAGCTTCAAGCGAATCATCATGTAAATCGCTAACGATCGTAACAAAAACTACAGATCCGTCGATTCGAACAGTCTCAACGGACGGATCGTAACGACGGATCGTAACGTATATTGGGCATTTTACGATCGCAAGTTACGTAAGGATTAGTTAAATTATAATATTAATTTTTAATTAATATAATCCACTGTTTAATTAGTTCTACCCATAGACTACTAAAGATCTGATGACATTTAATACCATTATAGCATTAAGTTTACCTTTGGCGAAATAAAAATGCAATATTTTATTTCTATCTACCACTGAATGACTGACGACTCATCACGAGTTCTCTAAAACTATACACGTGATTGTCTAGAAATTTAGTAGAGTTACTCATTTCGCAATGTAGACGCTCAGTAAGAGCGGATTTTACGACAGTCCCATAATTTTTTTATATTTTATATCTCCTTTATTACCGTCTATTATCGTGCTCCCGGGGAAGCGAGCGGGTATCAGCTAGTAATTCTTTGAACATACTATGTATAAAAACAATATGATATATTTAAATCAGTTTGATAATGAATGATTCAAAACATGAGGTTAAAATATATGTTTTAATAAATTATTATGGAACAGGTGGTTGTATTGGCTATGACCCAGCGCTATCGGTTTCACGTCCGACCCTTGGCCGCGGGCTTCCCTGCTCGGGTTACAGTGCTCGCCGCAACTTATGACTCACGTGCCGGCTCAATATAACGACGTTAGAAAGACATTGACTCACTTTTAATAATAAAAAAAAGAAACGTGGTAGCCCACAGTACGCGAGCAACCGAGTTCGATCCTCGCCGGCACCAATGAAATTGTTAATTACAATTTTAAGTGTGGATTTACCACGTGCTCGGAGGTGAAGGAAAACTTCGTGAGAAAATTAAAAAAAAATCAGACTTATGTCCGCCAACACGCACTTGAGCAGCGCGGCATTTCATTATTAGGACAATCAAACCTCAAAAATTGAAGGAATTATATGCAAATTAACTGTTTTAAAAAAATGTATGAAACGAAAATATAATTCTACCGGATAGTAAGTGAACGATTTGACCCATAGAACATATAAGAATATAAATGCAGATGCGTTGTCACCCCTAAAGATTTAGATGGAGTGCATCGTTAACTGCATGGTCACTCGGGCAGGATATGTGTCTTAAATTTTTTAGGAGGGTGACAATCCCTTTGGCCCTAGACTCTACATCTATTTCAAAATGCAATGCGTTTGGTGAGATGGAATGCCTCGTTTCAGTAAAGGGTCTCCGGTCTGAGAGTGTCACTCACCATACGAAATACAGCAGCATTATCTGTCATTGTCTTTGGTTTAAAAGAATAAGGCTGATAAACGAGCACCCAGTCCACCTGTTGGTAAGTGGATGTTGTGGCCTATAGACATCTACATATATCCGCGATTAAGAATCAAAAGCGGGCGTGTTGTCACCTTTGAGGAGAGGACTAAGATGGAATGCCTCGTTTCGAGTAAAAAAGGGTCTCCGGATCTCTGTACTCACCATACGAAACACAGCAGTATTAAGCTGCTAGACTGTGAGAGCGTGGTCCTTGCCCGGTCGAACCGATCCAATCGTGCTACAACGAAAATAGCTCCAGCGTGGCTCTTCCACGTGGCTTTCTTTGCGACTGTGGTTCTGCCCCCGACGTGGCTTTTTATGCCACAGTATGATTCTTTCCTATAGACGATGTCTGGAAACACCAGCAACACAAACAAGAAATGTGTCGAATTTGAATAAAACTAAATTTACGGATTTTATCGCGTTTATTTAACTACTTTTACTTATTTTTAATTACCGACGTTTCGGGTGCTTTACAGCAACCATGGTCACGGGGGGGGGGGACTGAGATGTTTGACGTCCCAATGTCATAGTTAGTCCGGCTACCTTCAGTTTTTGAATATTAATTTTTGGTCCGATTTACGCAAAACGAGCTTATAGTATCATGAAGTCTTGCGGTGGTATGCTTAGGTTTGGGTTTAATTTTGTTAATTATAGGATCCCAAGCAGGTGGCAGCACCCATCCATCTTCTCTATTGAAATTTGGATGTTTTTTAATTTCAATAGCCTTGCGTATCATCCTTGGTAGGAATCGGTGTTCTTTTGCGAGAATTTGTGGTTTATCAAAACGAATGTAATGGTGGGGACGATCTTGAACTTTCCGCCTGCGACGCCTTTCTTAACTATGTTTCGTGGTGCTGTAACCACTTTCTTAACTATGTTTCGAGCCATTTAGTACGATTCGAAGGGGTAAAATACCGGTATTTTATAGAGTTGTCTAACCATCTGTGTTCTGTTTTTAAGTTGCTCGCAGCTATTCATTGGCCCCAGTAGATACTTACCTTCAGGTGGAGTGATAGCTTACTTATAATTTGTTTACAACTAAACTGTTTTATACTTGGCTGCAACACGATAAGAGGTAGTTTGAACATTTAAAACTGAAATGCGACGATGTCAATTGTCTAAGGTACTGAATCGGAACCAAGAGTTCGAGTTATCGCAACGATATGTCGAGCTTCACTACGCGAGCGCCGCTCTGAGTTCGTCACGCTCTAGTTTGCACGCCATTTGGACTTAGGGACTCTTACCTTTTTTATTGCCCTATAACTAAGAAACAAAAAAAGAACTAGTGTGTTTAAATAAATACAATAATATAATATGTAGGTTATCTGCAGTGTTGAAGTAAAAATGAATAAGTTTGATTATTTTATAAATTTAAGATGATTTAAACGTTACGATTTTATAAATAGCTTTGGCAACTCAAGGGGTCAAGCGGTTGCTTTAAATTTCAAAGTTTACAAGCAAACCGAATTCGATACCCACCTATAACACAAAGAAGTTGAATGCAATTTTAAGTGCTGATTAACCACGTATCAGTACCACGTACTGAATAAACCTTCATGTCTAAAAATAAATAGTGTTTTAAGAACATGTGAAGAACGTTTATACGAATTGGGGCAGCGTACCTCAAAACACTTTCCCAGAAATCAGAGAAGGCCTATATCCAATGAAACATATGCAGAATAATCTCGGCGAGCACTTTAACCCTGCGCTATCACTGCTCTATATTTACATATAGTCACCCTGCTTTGTTATGGAGTAAAGGTGACAAATGGGCACATTGTCCCCTGATGGTAAGTGGATGATTGGCCCATGGACATCTAAATCTATCAACAAATAAGAATCACTGCATTTGCATTCTGCAATACGTTGTCAACCCTAAGGACTGAGATGAAACGTATCGTTACCAGTAACAAGGGTTTCCGTTTTTCTACACTTACTACATGAAACACAGCAATGGTCTAACCGACCCGAAAACGGCGCCGAAAGGAGTGTTCATTACTGACGAGTGCGATTTCGGAAGAGTCTGTGATAAACCCCGTTATTATTTTAAAGTTAAAGGCGTATATAGGCTGTAGCCTATATATGTCCCACAGCTGGGCCTCCTCTCTTTCTGAAAGGGTTTTACGGCAAGGAAGTGTTGCCGCGTTGCTTCAATACGTGTTGGCGAACTTTACATGTTTTCGAAATATTATTTTTGTCTTATTTCTCACACATGCAGGTTTCCAGTATCAGAACTTAAAATTGCAATTAATAATGTCATTAGTGCCGGCGAGGATCGAATCCCGTTTGCATGCGTACTGTGAAATTTACAGCAAGCTCTAACCATCTGAGCTATCATGCTTCACCAGCTATTACTGTATTTTTTTATTTCATATAGTTCAGAGAACCTTGAAATAAATTTTGATAAGAGTAATTTTCTTACGCCGATAGCACATGTCAATTACTACATCTATACGTATTAGATACTGTTTCTTTATATGTTAATGAAACTAAAGGTAACCACTAAGCGCTGTAAAGGATCGAAGTCATAGAATAACATACATAATCGGAGTCACGCAGTTTGACACAACACGAATTCAAACTTTTCTTTAAACTATGGCGTCATGTATCAACATTCGCAACACTTAGCGGGTTCAAGATGACTTTATCAAGACTATATGGACTAGTCGCCTCCCAAATTATATGCACAACGTAATGGCATCACAGCTTGACTCAATTCTTGAAGCATTGGCGGCCTTAGCTGATAAGGTGTATGAACTTGTTCCGGCATCTACAACTACATCATGTCGCTTCTATGGATGTAGCTCCCGGGTCGTTCGTTACTTCAGACATTGAAACAAATCGCGGTACTTAGGTGCCAAGTGCAAGCATTATCCCTCAGAAATCAGAGAAGATCATGCTCACAAAATGGACGCAGCAGACGAGACCGCAACCATAGTCACAGTCACAATTGGAATCGTTCTTAATCAAATTATAGAAGGTTTCCATTATGCTTTTATTATTACAAATTCGACGACAAGGCTAAAAAGTCTATAAAGCCTTGTGATTACCAACAGG
The DNA here is from genome assembly GCA_907164705.1 of Parnassius apollo. Classification (NCBI taxonomy): domain Eukaryota; kingdom Metazoa; phylum Arthropoda; class Insecta; order Lepidoptera; family Papilionidae; genus Parnassius; species Parnassius apollo. The sequence continues at coordinate 7,365,092 of CAJQZP010000478.1, read as the reverse complement.
GAAACGATCAGGGCAGTCGTTAATGGCGACGAATCCATCGAAGCCTCAAATATGGGATAGGGTATATTCTTACACAGTCACTATACGGTCTATAATATGTTTTTATTGCAATAAAATGAAAAAAGTCACAATCAAAGATATACTTAAATGTCTTTGGTCACAATCGAATTGTGTTACGGTGACAGTCAAATGTTATCGTCGTATTCGTGATAACTGAGCTGTCAGAAAGACGTGAATAATTATATACACGATATTTGTACATATACAATATTATTTTATCATACAGGTGGTTTACGTTTCGCCAAGAATGATGGCTGCATTTTCTTTCTGACTAGTAACGATCACCACTTGGAGATACAGTTTAGAAACTTCACCGCCGACGGACTTCCTTTTGGCTTTCTCATGCTTTTTCTCTTGCTTCTTTCATATATTTATAGTATAATTATTATATAAGTAATGTGCAGTTGCTAAGGTGAATAAAGAAAAGATTAGCGTGGTTTCAAATAATTTATTACAGTATTCGTAGCAGGATAGTCGGGTCGTATCGGTAACGTCAGCCAACTTTCTTTTGGTTAATATTTTAGCTTATTATTCTGGATGACATTTTTTACAGTCTGAAAAAAATAGGGTATAACATGTGAACGGAGTAGGTAGAAGCAAATTAAAATCATATCCACCTTACTTTACGAACGGCAATAAAACAATAAGTTTAGTAGGCATCTTTGAACTTGTCATTTCGTAGGGTCACAGGCTAGGGTGGATATGATTTGAATTTCGATATATTTTAATTAATTAATTTTATTAATTCAAAATTTTGTTTTTATTTTTTTTGTAAAATATCAGTGCCAGAAGTTTCTACTCCGTTCACATGTTACACCCTATTTTTTCCAGTCGGTCATCCAGTATATAGTAAAATGGACATTCAAATGCGATTTAATAAAGGTTTGTACATACACATAAACCGTGACAAATATACCAATTGCCTACCATGATAAACATTCAATTTGGCTAAATTTATTTAATAAACTTAATATTTTAACGCCGGGTCGGTTCAACTGGGGAAAGACCACGCTCTCACAGAATACCAGCGTAAAGTAGCAGCTCACTACTGCTGTGTTTTGTATTATGGTGAGTGTAGAGAACCGGAGACCCATTTCAATGGAAACGAGGTATTCCATCTTAGTCCTCAGAGGGGTGACAACGCTTGCATCAAAATGCAAGCAAAGCAAAATGCAATCAAAATGTAAGCGATTAAGAATCAAAATTCTTAATCGACGATAGATGTAGATGTCGATAGGCCACAGCATCCACTTACTATCAGATGGACTGTGTGTTCCATAGAAATATAAATATATCTATGGTATGCTCGTTTGTCAACCTTATTCTATAAAAATGACGAGATGTGCCAAGCTAAGGAAAGTTAAGCTAGTGGAGAAGTGTAGAAAGTCCTTTATCTTCTTATCTATATTATGCGACTTTAGATGGTTAGTATCAAGTGGGTTGACGTGAAATATTCGAGGAGCCTTTGTTAATTGTAACATAGTATCATTGCGGTTTACGCTTAACTTACTGCTAAATTACTATTTTAAGAATTTATATTTAAATGTGCTAAACATAAAAACAAAAACTCGGTTATATCAATGACCTCTGGGAGTGTGAGTAACAAAATAAGATCCCCAACAAAAAAGGTCTACTGTCATGACCCGTAATACATTAATTGTATTAACTTACTAAAATTCCATAATTGGAACGGTTTTTGATCCGAATAAAGAGATTTAGAAGCCGGACCAACTCACATATGGTTTTTCAGCAAGCGGTGACGTCACCGGATGTGCTAAATATATTTTATGCACCGTCCGGCGCTGTAAATGACAGTGGACGTCGACGACGAGAAGGCATGAGTTCTCAAGACGAACACCGCGTAAGTTGTTGTCATTGAAATGAACTCAAGATTGCAACAATGCACCATCGTGCACTTAATAATACACTTTCATAAGCAATTCCGATGTTTTTATAATGGAAGGCATTTTAAGACTTCCACTAATGCATGTTGCTTTTTTTAATATAAGAACGGATATGTTTGAAAAGATTATTAAGGCATTATTAGGTTTGTATAGCGGTATTATCGCCATAAACTTTGTTAGTGCTCAATGTGCCCTTTTTATTACTTACTTACGCAATATATTAGTGGAAGTTTTCTTTGACTTTAATATTCTATACGATTTTTTTTAATAAATTGCTTTTGATAATGATTTCTTATTTTACGCAAACACTACACATTGAATAAAACTAAATTTACGGATTCTATCGCGTTTATTTAACTGATTTTACTTATTTTTAATTCCCGACGTTTTGCGTAAATCGGACCAAAAATTAATATTCAAAAACTGAAGGTAGCCGGGCTAACTACGACATTGGGACGTCAAACATCTCAGTCCCCCCCCCCCCCCGTGACCATGGGTGCTGTAAAGCACCCGATTCGTCGGGATAATAAAAATAAGTAAAATCAGTTAAATAAACGCGATAGAATCCGTAAATTTAGTTTTATTTAATTGCTTTTGATTTAGTTATCTCCAAATATTACTAAGGTACGTGAAGGTCACCTTAAGCTTTGCCGCCCTATAAAACCAAAACTAGGAGGAGGACGGAGACAAAAACGCAAAGTCGTATACTATAACTAATACATTAAGAAAAAAACGTTACAAGATTTGGCAATAATTATGAACAATTCGAGAAATCAAATAAATAAAAAAATTAACTATACTACACCATACTAAAATCGACGAAATATTTACTATAATATCAGTTGTCAAAATGGCGTTCATAAACAGTTCCCTTCTGACATTTTGTTATTTGATTGACCGATGAAGAGCTATCGTATCACAAAGTCATATATACAAACAAGGCTGTAGTTTTATATGTATATACAGCGCGGCGGACACTTCCTTGGCCTAAAACCCTCGCAGAAATGAGGGGAGGCCTGTGCCCAGTAGTGGGACGTATATAGGCTGTAACTTTTAACTTTTTACTATACACCTATAATAATTACTTCGTACGTACATATCGTAGTGGCGGTGTAAGAATATCCATTATCCCATGCCATCCGGGGCTGTCGCAAGTGGCTACAGAAAAAAACAAGCTAGGAGATGGATGACAGTGTTTGCCTGATAACTAGAAAAAAAATTGCAATCCCTACTGCCAAGCGTTGCGACTATGACAAATATCCCCCCCCCCTATGAGGAAATCTATTTAGGAGGGCTATTCTCAACAGTGGACTTTGGTAATCTGTAACGGTAACGGAAAATATTAAAATAAATAATTTTTATTTCATTTCCAATTACGCATGTTTACATACAGGAACAAATATGATTACAATTAAATAAAGTACTTAATAGAAACAAGCAATAATAAAAATTAAAACTATATGTAGCTTAATAATGTAGAATCTTAGTATATATAATAAAGTTTATAATATTAGCTACCTGCCTGAACTAGGTTGAGTACCTGTGTTTCAGACCATCACTTACACTATGGGTTTATTAATGTAGGGTACAAGATAATTTAAATAATTAAGCTATATTATATAATAAATAAAAGAACTAAATACTTAACAATTATTTGTTACCTACAATTAATAATAAACTGTTTTAGAATTTCTAACAACTTCTCAGTGTTTTCGTAATTTAATTTATTAATAAATTCCCTTACAATTATATTACTTTTCTTATAACTTACACTATATATCTTTAGTGACTTTTTGAGCTTGTTATATAGAAATGGTCCTAAAAATATGTAAAATCTGTTCACACATGCGTGTTTGGTTTGAGGGTTTACACAAACTAAGTCCATTCTTCTGCTGTCTATGGATTTTAAGTTAAATGGAAGTTCCGTATGCTGTTTTAATATGATGTTCAGAATATACAACTGACAGATAGTACACTACATGCCAAGTAAATTTGATGTGTAGGAAATATGAAAGGACGGAAAATGGCTACCTTTAGAACTGCTCTCTGAGCACGTTCTAGTAGAAGCAATATTGTTTTAGAACCACGGACCCAATGGGTCAATAATTTGAATTTGGTTAATTGACTTTTCCTTTAAATATTAAAATTGAAGCGATTTTTTTTAACTAGTCCAATAGATTTACTAACACTGTATGTAAAGATTGTTAATGCGTAACATTAATATAATAGTATTAATTTGAGCAAAAAGCTATAGGAAGCGTTCGTAATATACGTACGCGAGATGTTAGCGCTCCCGTATCAGATACGAGGGCAATTTATCGCATGATTAGATTAAATCAATTTATCTGTGACAGTGAAATGGCCCTTTTCCTGCCACTTCGGAACCTGACATTATAGCTCGTTAACGTTAAGAATTCGACCGAAAACGCCGGATCTACATTGAGACCCATGAATGGCAGCGGGGATTTGCGATACGGAGTGCTCTATTGAAAAAAATTTCTAAGAAATGTACGTCCGCTCTCTTGGTAACACATAAATATCCAGTGCGATCTAGTGTAATGGTTGTTGAATCGTTTTTTGATTAGTTTAATGGTGATCATATCTGCCTGTACTATCAAATAGAGGTAAATAGTATGTACTCATGGAAGTGATTAAATGATCTGTTAATTTCATATAAATTAAAACATAAGTAATATAATTATAAGAGAGTGTAAGAGAGCCGTGGTAGCTCAGACGCTCAGACGGTTAGCGCTCGCTGTAAATTTCACAGTACGCAAGTAACCTAAGTTCAATCCCCACCGGCATCAATGAAATTATTCATAGCAATTTTAAGTGCTGATTTACCACATGCTCTGCGGTGAAGGTCAATTTGTGATGAAACCTGTATATCTGTGAAATTAGAAAAAAATATTTCGATGGCATGTGAAGTTCGCCAACACGCATTGGGATAGCGCGGCGGACACTTGCGTGCCATAAAACCCTCTCAGAAAGGAGGGGAGGTTTGTGTCCAGCAGTGGGACGTTTAAGGCTGTAACTTATACTTTTAAATTTAAAACTTAAGTTATAACTTACAGTCTACTAGATGGTAAGTGGGTGCTATTCCCTGGACACACCAACAACATCTATTCTTAATTAAAAATAAAAATGCTGATAAGATTTGTCAGTCTTGTAGATTAAGATGGAATACCTGGTCACCAATAAAAACTTATCGTTTCTCGTCACTCGCCGTACGAAACAAAGCAGCAAGTGGCACAGCAGTATCACGCTGGTGTTCTAATCAGCCCTGAGTCGTGGCAAGAGCAATGAAGAGCAATGGCAAGAGAGGTGGCAATGCATCTGCATTGCCACCTCTGAGGCTGCATCTTCATTCTTCATGCAGGACAAATGTAGATGTCTATGGGCCATAGCATCCACTTACCATCAGGAGGACTGTGTGTGCGTTTGTAATCAATATTCTATAAAAAAAACTTATAACCAAATTGTTGGTTGCAAATAATTTTAGTTGCATATGTGTACGTAACTTACGATAGCTTGAGCATGATTTTGGCTTAGTATTTGGATCACTTGAAATTGGTGCAGCTTTACGTTTTTCTTCTTTGTCTAGGAGATATACCACGTAAAATACTTATATACCTATATACTTTAAAAAATGTAAGTGCAAAAGTCATAAAACTTGACTTATATTTTAAAGGAAGTATTAAACTAAGCTTAAGAATATTAGTTTATTGACGTATTCTTCATGTTATTGTTGTACGTATCATTATAGTTAAGACCTTACCTCCGCGAAGAAAAGATTAGTTTTTTTCTACACCTCCAAGGTGTTTTGTTTTCTTAGCAGGTAAAAGATTTGTTATTCATAGACAGACAATTAGATAGAATGAAGCTTATTGTTGTAAATATTGCCAGAAATAACTAAATGCCCTTTTTAAGACTTATTAAAAAAGTTATTTTTTTGTAACAATTAAATGTGGTTTATTGTAACATAGTGCCAGATACTTTTTTCTTTTTGGATGGTTTTAGAACACATACAGAGAGACAGACTGTTGTAGAGAACATATGCGTCGAGGGATTATAACCAGCTCCCCGAGGACTAGCTTACTGTGTAAAAAAGCGATCACCCATCTGAGCCGTGGTAGCTCAGATGGTTAACGCTCGCTGTAAATATAACAGAACGCGAGTATAAAATTGCAATTTTAAGTGCTGATTTACCACGTGAAGGAAAACGTCATGAGGAAACCTGCATGTCTGAGGAATAAGGAAAAAAAAATATTTCGAAGACATGTGAAGTTCGCCATCCCGCATAGGGGCAGCGCGGCGGACACTTCCTTGCCCTAAACCCTCTCAGAAATGAGGGAAGGTCTGTGCCCAGCAGTGGGACGTATATAGGCGTATATATAACTTTACTTTACTTAACTCTTATAGTAACATAAAAATTGCGACAAATATTTTTCATGACATTTTTTTTTCAATTTGTTAACGTGTGCTTGGGATATTATAAAAACTACAGCATCGTCATAATTATCAAACCTTAAACAGTTTACTGGAGTGTTGGCTGGACGTGAGCCTTCCTTGTATAAGTATAGTTATCGCCACGCAAGGTGAGACGTTTGCATGGATGTTTCGGACATTTATTGCCGCTTCCCGTGGCCAATCTAGACATTTTGTGTCTGAGGTATGAGACATGGTTCTACCGCATTTTGTCAGTAGTTATACTTGACATTTTCCTTAGTAAAACTCTAAAAACCCTTACAAAACTTTAAACACCTAAATCACACGTCAACAAATTAATCATGTTAAGAACTGAATACATATTTAATTTCAAAACGCACAGCTATACATACGATATAGATCACCAATGATCGCTGCTTTATTGAGCTATATCGTTTTGTTTTTTGGTTAAAGATAAATATAGATATATACGATGATTCATTCAATGTGCAGTTCTAATAAACCTGGCAATAAATTCAGTCATTCGAATCTTCGTTCGTTCGTTTGTTTTGTTGTTGTGAATAGCGCTTCGTAAATCGATTAATTAAGATTTGTCTGGTTATTTCAACGTTCTGAATCACCGGCAATCTCAATTTATTATTCCTCTATTTCATTTTCAACGAATGCAATGTTATTTCAGTGATAAATCGTTTTCGTTATTGTCAACATTAACAATTCGTGATCGTGCAATGGTATTTTAGCGAATTTTTTGTAGTGTACGAGATTTTTTGAGGTTTTATGTATAGAAATTATTTTAATAGCATCGCGTCATCTTCATCATCACAGATTTTCGTATTTTACACAGTTAAATATTTACAAATGTGCTACAATGCTTACAAGAGTGCGATCACCTTTAACATGACAGTTGTAATTTATTTAAATGAATTCAGGATTCAGTGCAAAGAATGTTAGTTGACTTGTTACTTTGTTATACTTTTAGACAAGCTATATGAATCTATGTAATATGTTGCAATATGTTGCAATATGTACGCCTAATTACCGTAGTAAGTTACTATTGATATATTTAGAAAACCGGCTCCCGGTGCATTTTATTAAACGGCATTTACGTTTTACTAATAACGAAATGCAGAGGGATATTTTTTACATAAATGCCTTTATACGTCCCACAGCTGGGCGTATAAAGGCATAGGTATAGTGCATATGCATATATATATATGCATAGGCATAGGTCTTCTTTCATTTTTCAGAGGGTTATTGTTAATTGATGACTACTATTCATTCATTTTTTGCGCAGAATTGAAGTATTTTGTTACGTACGATATAATTCGGGTTTGAAGTATAAAACAAATAAAAATCGTTATATGCACTACTGTTTCCAGTTTGAGTAATTGCGAGCCAGTATTGTTAAAGGCTGTGAGGCCTTCCCTCTCCGAGATGACAACGCATCTGCTGTTGTTATTATATGTCTTAACTGCTAAAAACACGATCAATTAAGGCAACAAATGTTAATTAACGATAGTTTCCATTAACTTATCTCAGAGGGATCTTTGAAATGATTATCTATGTATTGAAAAGATCTATTTTTAACGATTTTATCACGTTTAATTTTACTTATTTTTATTACAGAGGTTTCGGATTTGGAAATTAAAAGTAACTTAAATCAAACGCGTTAAAATCCGCAAAAGTGTTTTATTCAATGTGTAGTATTCGTCTAAATATAAGAAATTAATATATATAAGTATTGTTTAGATTAAAGAGCAATCAAGTTAAAAATGGAAATATGAAACAGTATATTTTCGTTAGAAATTCTAAATATATTCCGACAGCGGGCTTACAAGAGAGAGAGAGAGGCAATAAGCCCGTGGATTCGCAAAATATTGCGTCCAAATTATTCGTAGAAACAGAAAGTCGAATGAAGATGGAATAAAGGTTATTTTTTATGCTGCGACATAAATATCTCTATTGCAAAATGGAATCGATTATGATTCGAATAGAAAATTCTAGACGTTTCAAAGTTTTAATTACGGTTCGGTTGAACTTTAAAACTATTTTGAAAAGCGTGGATTTTTCTGTCGCTGGAGTTGACATGTCATTTTTCGGTACGGTTCGTGTGGCACGAGACGGCAATGGAGACCGCAGTTTCAACTTTTTACTCTTATTGGGCACGCTATAAAAGTTTCGCTCTACCGCAGAAGCCATAATGGCGCTAGGGCTTATGAAAGACAAAACTTTAAATCCCATACTATGTTATTTCACTTTTTTATGTAGATAGTCATACCTCAATGTGAATAATTTCATGTAAATAATCAATGATACCTTTACTACAATTATTGTAGGGAATACGTCAATAATTATTATCATCATTTGATTATATACTTAGGTACCCATGTGATATTGGCTATATAAAATCAGTCTATCGTATTTTAGGAGTTTTACATTTAAGAAAGTTATAATATTTAGGTGCTGTAAGAATGTTGCTGTTTATACAATAATAGCAAAATATCACGTATAACGTCAATCCATAACGATTATCATTCTAGTCCCTCTCGAGTCCATTGCTGGACAAGGCCAATACCAGCGTAAAATAGCAGCTTAGTACTGCTGTGTTTCGTTTGGTGAGTGTAGAGATCTGGAGACCATTTTTTACTGGAAACGAAGCATTAGATCTTAGTCCTCAGGGGTGTCAACGTGTATACGTTTTTATTCTTAATTGATGATAAATGTAGATGTCTATGGGCCACAGCATACACTTACCATCACGTGAACAGTGTACTTGTTTGTTACCCTTATTCTATAAAAAAAATCTTCTAGGCTTTGAGCGCATTTGGCATGAGTGCTCTTTTCCGTTTTTAGTATTCGATCTGAATTATGTTGCAATGAGGAGGATTTCTGTATGGTGTTTTTATTATAAAACAGTGAAATATTTTGGCAGCGATTAGTAATTTAAGTTGCTGGTGGCTACGTGGCACATGTTGCGGAGGTGAAGGCCGTGGTTTCGGGTCGCGGGCTTATAAATTACTGTTTCAGGTGGATGTTTATCCTTGTGCAAAATACGTATGTAAACTACTTTCACGCTGAAAAAATTTTTGCGTGGGGGTAGTAGTGAAAATGTAACGTTCTTATTAAAAAAAGTGGGTCATTTAAGGAAACACAGGGAATCGGTAACAGGAGATGGACAGTAGCATTTTACTGATAACAACCGAAAAAAATGTAAAATTGCGTTTGTTAACTCGCCTGCCACGTATGGCAACTATGGCAATGTCATTCCTATGGGGTAATTTATGGCGTAGGCTTATGTTCAGCAATTTGATAGGCTGTAAATAATAAATGAATGTGTTACTTTAAATATGTATAGGTAAAAAATTTAAAAAATCGCTGTGTAACTAACGTGTTTGTTTTAGCTACCAAGTACCGATGTAAGTTTATTTTTTGTTTAATGTTTTCAGAAGTTACGGAATAATATTCTGTGATGATGATGACAGTATCTGTATATAAAATTAAAAGGTTCTGTAACACTAATATCTAAACCACCATAGATTGGTAATTATTAAGTAATTACTTAAAAAATTGTGATGAGCACTGCACGCGTGCATTCTGGGTCCAATTTTTAACCAAAAATAACATTTTAGTCAAATATTTTTTTTTAATTTCTTTAACTTTATTTGATTATCGTTATTTCGTATCAAAGTTTTATTCAATAAATGTTATGACCGTTGTTTCCGACTTTACAACGCTTTGATATTGGGTGTTCAGCATGCAGCTTTCGAAGAGACCTCAATAGAAGGCCACTGAGGAGATTTCTATCGACAAGTAACGTTACGAGCAGAATGTTCAATACGCGCTACGGATATTTTTTTAACATGAAGGTTATTGACATCCATCAGTATATAGTATGGTTAGAATAACAAATGCAATAAGATTTTGAATTAATTGAGTATAATTCATAAAGGTGTACACATTTTAAAGTGGCTAAGTGGGAGAAAGAAAAGCGTGTTTCATGTATTTTGGCTAATACACTAACTCAATAAGTCGACTATGTAGTGTTCGATGAATTTCTTAATTCGAAGAACTAATTAATTGCAAAAAGGTCTCAGAGGATAGGTATTCATTATTAAACATTTATTACACTCCAAAATGTGGATGTTCAATTTGGCTGTTTGGAAGCGTCGACTGCTTCTTCATCGGACTGGAATCTTTGACCTTTGATTTTTCTTAATTTTAGGAAATGTAAAAAAATCGTTAGGGCTTAGGTCAGGACTGTATGGATGATGGTCAAGAATTTTTACGTTTTCCTGTTTTAAATACTCATCTCGTTTGACCAGCGCTGTGTGAGCTTGCGTTGTCATGGTGTGGGATGATGCGTCGCTTTGGGATAGATGACTTGTGGTACAAACAAACAAACTGTGGTATACCACTCTACATTAACCGTTCTACGATCTTCAAGTACAATCGACGCAACATGGCCGGTTTTCGCAATGAACATGGCCACCATTTTCTTTAAAAGTGCTTCGAGAGCGAACAACATTAGTCGGCTTGACCCAGATCGTAGATTTTTGTTGAGGATCCGGATCGTAGGCACAGATCCAAGATCTGTCACTACTAATGATGTCGTAGAAGTGTTTTGACTCTCCTCGATTGAATCTCTGAAGAATTTTCTAACACCATCTGACGCGGCCTTATGATCGTCGGAAAGCCAGTGCGGGATCTAAAGACAAATGAGCGTTCTTACACCAAGCGCTTCATGCAAGATCTTCTGAATGGTTGTCTCTGAGATGCCTAATAACGCCACTATCTCTCGATATATCACATGACGATCATCGAGAATTAGTTTTCTCATAGCAACGTCATCTTCAGTGAAGGCGGATTTTGGACGTCTTTCACGAGATTTGTCACTAAGATTGGTATGTCCACGCTGGAATTTTAAATACCAGCGTTCAACAGTCCTCAGACATGGGGCTTTATCATGGCATACAGAAGTTAGCCCTTAAGAACACTGAAGCTGTGTTAGACCTCTTCGAAAGTTGTAGAAAATTATTGCACGGATATTTCCCTTAGTAAGATTCATTTTCATACGTGACCTGACAGATTCAAAACGAATCTGTGACTAAACAATAGCATTAATCCCCATACTTTCAATTGTTTTAAGATTCTGACTTTAAACATATTTGAATATTGAAAAGTTCCAAATTCAAAATTGTCGGTAAATATGTAAACGGCAGAACTTAAAAGGCATGCTACTAGTAATATATGAGTCAATGGTAATTACCAATGATTTCAAAAGGAAGGATAGGCCCATCTAATTATTTTACTCATAACTTTTTCATACAAAAAAGTAGCGCATATGTCATAATACAAACGTCATATCAAAACACGACGTAACCAGGTCAGATTTCCGTCGAAAAACGAAATGTATAGATATAACTAGATGCGTGACGCCAAAATCCCGGCACATGGGAAAAAAGAAACGTGAAACCTCAAACGTGATATATATATTTTTAAATAGTATAATTTTATTTTCCATGTACAATATTTTTGAGGATCTGAATCCAACCCTGGCCTAATCTTGGTAACGTAACTAAACTAACTATAAAATAAAACTTTATGAATGCGTTTACATAATAATTTAATTGTAACAAAATTAATATAAGGTTATTTACCGATGGTACGATATCCCATGTTTCTCTTATCTTTGTATCGTAATTTTTGCATTCTTTTACCACGCAACTAGACATATTTGTGACAGGCAAATCTGTCCTGCGCGCGCACCACACATGCACACACTCGACCGATTCACGTTGGCCCTAAACTGTAATTTAGGGCCAACGCATTGGTCCGTTTTAGTTGTTCAGTCGGCCCGGTCCTTACGCTAGTAATATATAAGTCAATGGTAATTACAGGTTGTACGGCATTCTATCTTAGTTCTCAAGGGTGAAAATGCATCTGTAGCCTTCTGAATTTACTTGCAGGCATTTATGGGGTACACCTAACATCAGATATGCTGCAACTTTGATTATCATTTCAATTTTATCTAAATGATTATTAATCTGGAATTGATTCGATTTGGCTTTATAACACTCAAAAACACATCTGTTTAGCTGCAAGTATTGTTTACCATCTGGTCGATCTGCAACTCATTTATTACTAAAAAGTATAGTAATATAACTGTAGATCTGAATTAACATACTAACACAAACACTACCTTTATTTATGTAAAAAAGTGATATACATGATTAAAACTACTTTTACGGATTTTGTCGCGTTTATTTTTATTTTCTTACTTTTTTATTTTTAATTCCCGACGTTTCGTGCGCTTTCCAGCACCCATGGTCACGGGGGACTGAGATGACTGACGTCCCGATGTCATTGTTAAACCCGGAGTACCTTCAGCTTTTTTAATTATTGTTTATGGTCCGATCTATGCAAAATGAACTGACTATGTCCTGAGGTCTTGCAGTGGTATGCTTGGGTTTAGTTTTAATTTTATTGATTATAGGATCCAAAGCAGGTGGTAGTACCCAGCCTCCTTCTCTATTGAAATTAGGATGTTTTTTAATTTCAATAGCCTCACGTATCATCCTCGGTAGGAATCGGTGTTCTTTCGCGAGGATTTGTGGTCTATCAAATCTGATGTAATGGTTGGGGCCGTCTAGGATATGATCACAAACTGCAGACTTCCAAGTCTGCAGTTTGTGATCATATCCTATCCTGCAGGAAGACCTGTACGTCCCAAGACAAGAATAATAAATGGTATGTTCAACTCAATATAAAACGTTAAAATTTATAAAAAAAAATGTAACATTTAACGCACTGCATTTCTGTGAACAACCCCGAATTAGATTAAACGCCGTGATAGACATTTCCTCAAAACAACTAGAGCCAAGTTAATACAAAGCGGTAAATCGTAAACTCAAATTATTTATTTTAAACGATGCCTTAATAGAGCACTTTATAAGCAGTTTCGTTTATGTTACAATAAACTTTGTAAATTATACGATTATGCTCGTTTAGTCTCGTAAATAGACGTGAATACAAATAAACATATAAAATTGTAAACCTTTTTATTAAAAACGATAACAATAAACTATTTAAATGAATAATTACCGCTTACGACTGCAAATTAATTTTTTAAACATTTGCTATACACATACTATCCGATAAGCAAGCTTTAAATACGTAAAATAAAGGAAGTCATTTTCGGTTGCGTGAACACCCACACAATTTTTTTTAATATTCAAATTCAATACTAACCATATTTTTTTGCGAAACTATACTGTATTCTTTGGATATTAACATTCCATCGTACGCTTTACTACCGTGTAATAGCGATGTAGCAATATGCACTACCCCGTACCGTCATACCCCATACCCGAGGAGATGTGCAGAAACGCCTTTCTATTAACAACTAGAAAATGGAACACTATGGTTGACAGCCCGCCGCCAAGGGTGGCAACCTTGGCAAATGAGGCAATCTACAGCGGTAAATGTAGGTTTAATTATAATTTAATAAAACGATAATATCATGTCTACTTGATTTCGATGATAGAAAAATATTAATTACTTATTTAATACCTCTCAATCATTTTTGTCAAAAAAATATATAATATTTGTCATCGCCAATTTAAAATTTTATTATAAGTACAGATAAATAATTTTTTCAAAGTTATAAGGTTACAACTGATATACGGCACATATCTAATCACAGGCCTTCCCTCATTTCCCAAAGGGTTATGAAGCAGTCGGTTCGGTACGCATCTCCAGTGCGTGTTGGCTGAGTTGACATATCCTCGCAACACTTTATTCCTTGGACATGCATACACACATAGGACATAGGACATAGATAGTACATCTGTCCTAGGACCTAACTAGGACATCTGTCCTAGGACATATATTGGATATCTGTCCTAGGACATAAATAGGACATCTGTCTTAGGACAAAGATAGGACATCTGTCCTAGGACATAGATAGGACATATGTCCTAGGACATAGGTAGGACATCTGTCCTAGGACATAGGTAGGACATCTGTCCTAGGACATAGATAGGACATCTGTCCTAGGACATAGATAGGATATTCCAAGTCTGCAGTTTGTGATCATATCCTATCCTGCAGGAAGTCTGCAGTTTGTGATCATATCCTAGACGGCCCCAACCATTACATCAGATTTGATAGACCACAAATCCTCGCGAAAGAACACCGATTCCTACCGAGGATGATACGTGAGGCTATTGAAATTAAAAAACATCCTAATTTCAATAGAGAAGGAGGCTGGGTACTACCACCTGCTTGGGATCCTATAATCAATAAAATTAAAACTAAACCCAAGCATACCACTGCAAGACCTCAGGACATAGTCAGTTCATTTTGCATAGATCGGACCATAAACAATAATTAAAAAAGCTGAAGGTACTCCGGGTTTAACAATGACATCGGGACGTCAGTCATCTCAGTCCCCCGTGACCATGGGTGCTGGAAAGCGCCCGAAACGTCGGGAATTAAAAAATAAAAAGTAAAAAAAAATAAAAATAAACGCGACAAAATCCGTAAAAGTAGTTTTAATCATGTGCAATGTTCGCGTAAATATAAGAAATCATTAAAGTGATATACACTCTGTAAACACTATGTACAAACACAAGCTAGTGAAGTCCCAGAAAATATACAAGGTATGTCTATTACCAACTTTAAATATTCAATTAAACAAAAACTGTATAAAAAGGGTTATTATAGTATAAATAAATAGATGGTTGATAGCAACCCTTCCAAGCTGTTACTAAAATAAATTTTGTAAATAGTTTGTAATTATACATATTGTAAAATTTATTAAAAAAATTCCCATTGGGTTTCTTTCCGGTTCTTCCCAGGACAGAGGATTTTTTCGAACCAGTAGTAAAGTAAAATATTACTTTCAATAAGAATTACCTACATGAGATCTATATTGAATAAAAATATTCCATTCTATTCTATTCTAACAAGCTTATTGTTGGGTAATGTGTGCAATCCGCACTCTCTCCTTTATCATTTACTATTGTAACTAAAACACGTAAGGGTTGGGTTATCGGGGAAGGACCACACTTGCATAGAATACCAGCGTAAAATAGCAGTATAATGTTGCTTTGTTTCATACTGTGAGTTACTGCACCGGACCTATTTACAGATAAAACGGCATTCCATCTTTGTAATCAGGGGTATCAATATATCTGTGTTTTGATTTTTAAGATGTAGATCCATAAGCCGCAGCACCTTTTATCATTAGGTGGACTGTGTGCTTCCTTGTCATACTTCACACACTATCACTATCATATCATCCCTCCACAAGTCCACTGTCGAACATAGGCCTCCTCAATTTTTACCACAAAGGCATCATCATCCTTTTCCTACGATTGTCGTCATCATTACGATAAAAAAATAAGTGTATTTATTCTGCATTTCCAAAACGATTATTCACTTTAATATTCTAATGGCACATTAGCTTATATATTAGATATTGGTGCGTTGACTCGTATTTTTCTTTATTTGCTACAAATGTGACTAGTCTGCGGATGTGAACCATCCATCACTATTATCCTATGTAATGGAGGTGACTCAACATATTCTTGTTCAGTTCTCTGTTTGAAAGCGATGTATTTTGTGGGCTTGGCGTTACATTATTGATAGGTATTAGTTTACTTCTTTGAAAAAAGTTAAAATTTCTTACTTTAGGATTTTCTCCTGTATCGTGGAGACGTTTTACTTACACAAATTGCATACGGACAAACATACAGACTGAATAATTATTTGTAGGCAAAACAAACGGTTTTTCTGTGCGGGAATCAAGTTCGCAGCCCCATAGCGTCCGAACGCTTAGTCACTGTGTTAACGACTCATTCTGTAAAAGGATTAAAAAAGTTTTTGCTTTAATTATATGCTATTTCTTGTAATTAAAAAATTAATAACGGGCAATAAGCCATGCTTATGTTCTAAAAGCGCTTGCCGTAAATTTTATAGTATACAAGCAAAACAACATCGATTTCACTATTACCGCAAAATTTTTCACGTGCCTGGACATAGGACACACATAGCATAGATATCCTATCTATGTCCTAGGACAGATGTCCTATCTATGTCCTAGGACAGATGTCCTACCTATGTCCTAGGACATATGTCCTATCTATGTCCTAGGACAGATGTCCTATCTTTGTCCTAAGACAGATGTCCTATCTTTGTCCTAGATTAATATATGTGGACAGATGTCCTATATTTGGTCCTAGGACAGATGTACTCCCTATGTCCTATGTGTGTATGCATGTCCAAGGAATAAAGTGTTGCGAGGATATGTGAACTCAGCCAACACGCACTGGAGATGCGCGCCGAACCGACTGCTTCATAACCCTTTGGGAAATGAGGAAGGCCTGTGATTAGATATGTGCCGTATATCAGTTGTAACCTTATAACTATGAAAAAAATATTTATCTGTACTTATAATAAAATTGTAAATTGGCGATGACAAAATATTGTATATTTTTTTGACAAAAATGATTGAGAGGTACTAAAATAAGTAATTAATATTTTTCTATCATCGAAATATGCAAAGTAGACATGACATTATCGTTTTATTAAATTATAATTAAACCTTCATTTACCGCTGTAGATTGCCTCATTTGCCAAGGTTGCCACCCTTGGCGGGCGGGCTGTCAACCATAGTGTTCCATTTTCTAGTTGTTAATAGAAAGGACTTTTCTGCACATCTCCTCGGGTATGGGGTATGACGGTACGGGGTAGTGCATATTGCTACATCGCTATTACACGGTAGTAAAGCGTACGATGGAATGTAATATAATATCCAAAGAATACAGTATAGTTTCTCAAAAAAATATGGTTAGTATTGAATTTGAATATTAAAAAAAATTGTAGGTGTTCACGCAACCGAAAATGTCTTCCTTTATTTTACGTATTTTTAAAGCTTGCTTATCGGATAGTATGTGTATAGCAAATGTTTAAAAAATTAATTTGCAGTCGTAAGCGGTAATTATTCATTTAAATAGTTATTGTTATCGTTTTTAATAAAAAGGTTTACAATTTTATATGTTTATTTGTATTCACGTCTATTTACGAGACTAAACGAGCATAATCGTATAATTTACAAAGTTTATTGTAACATAAACGAAACTGCTTATAAAGTGCTCTATTAAGGCATCGTTTAAAATAAATAATTTGAGTTTACGATTTACCGCTTTGTATTAACTTGGCTCTAGTTGTTTTGAGGAAATGTCTATCACGGCGTTTAATCTAATTCGGGGTTGTTCACAGAAATGCAGTGCGTTAAATGTTACATTTTTTTTTATAAATTTTAACGTTTTATATTGAGTTGAACATACCATTTATTATTCTTGTCTTGGGGCTTACAGGGTCCAAGTTCATGAGGGACTTAAAAATAAAAAAAATTGTTGACTCTACAGGCCATCCCTGAACTTCCCGCTAATTTCAAATGCAAAGCGCTCCAAACGTCGGGTTTTACCAAATTAATGTATAAAACGCGATAAATCCGTAAAAGTAGTTTTAATCAAGTTATTTCCGTAAAAAAATGTTTTGTTTTTTCAAGAATGTCTTGGATAGTCGGTTCATTCGTTCGTGAGATATCTCACGAACGAATGAACCTAAAAACTTTTATTTTCCAACTTCGACATTTCGCAACATATTTGTACTTAAGAGCTGATTAGTTTTAGAAATCGATCGGTAAAGCCGTTTAAAATTTATTCCAAAAAACAGTTTTTCAAAATTTTTATTTTTGAGATTTCTCAAAATCTACTCGTCCGAATCAGTTCATATTATCACCAAATCTATTCCACATTGAGATCTTTAGAACGCTGCCGTATCCGCATCCCAATCGATAAAGATGTTCAAAAATTATGAAAGGTTTACATACTTACACACACACACACACACACATACATTACATACATACATACATACATCCGTACAGACGTCCACGTGAAATTAGTCAGAATAGCTTCCTGGGGTCTCAAAACGTCGAGATCTGATGAAAACTCAATCTTCGAAAATCGGGGTGATACCAATAACTTCCCCATTTTTGAAAATTTTCAATTTTCTTAGCGGGAATTTAAAAAAATGTGCGAACTTTGTTTACCTAGCACGCCGTAAAAGACAACTAATGAGTATTTGATTTGTGATTGTGAAGGCGTAGAGGCGGCGATGTAGGATGGTCTAGCCACGTATAACTTTTTGCACAATTCCCTATTTACACTCATATTTACTGGCTAAACGACGCTAAGTTATAATATGATATAATGTTATTGATACCTAATTTAGGTGGCAGTGTTAACGAAGACTAGCTCTCTTCGTAGGGCAGGATTATAGTGCGTGTGTGAAAGCTCAATTTACACTTTTTATTCCCTCACTCTCATAGTACGTTTATCCATTGTCTGTTACTAGGTGTGAGGAATACTTTCTGCTGAGGAGTTCATCTGGGAAGGCAAGACGTTTTTACCTATTTCTGCCGACAAATATATTTTTTTGTAGTAAAGGGTGACAAACAACCACACAGTCCACCTGCTGGTAAGTGGTTGCTGTGGATCGCAGACATCTACATTACTAAGATGGAATGCCTCGTTTCCAGTAAAAAGGGTCTACGGTTATATAATAAAAAAATTAAATAATAAATAGCAGCAATTTCACTAATGAGTTCCGACCTGAAGGGTTTAAAGATCGAGTATAACTACCAGGACTACCTAGTTGGTTTACTGGTTGTAGTGTTTTGACTGCAGATCATGAGGTCTTGGGTTCGAATCCCGGGTCGAGCCGAAAAATGAATTATTGAGTTTTTCCATCAAGATATTAAAATATCCTCTTATATTTAATTTTATACATTTACCCAAACAATAAAAACTTAACATTAAAAATATATCCCTTCGAATTCAATTCCAAATAAAATAAAATGGCACCTTGGATTCAACATAAAGTTAATCCTATCACCTGATAGCCCGCATTGCAGCACTGTGCCACATCGCTGGTGTCGTTTGTCACAATGTACTCATATTGTTTAAAAAGAAAAATATATAACAATGTCGAAAGCTATAAATGACGTTAATGTTTTAAATATAAGCCTAAATTATGTAAACTAAGATGGCCTTTTTTATAAGTTTTAATTATCGCTTACTTAAGTTAATGTATTAATATAATTATCTCCAAACCTGTCTCTTTTATTATCATTTAGTAAAATGAAGAGCAACTTTAAGCGTTTCTTAAATTGGATTCAATTATAACGAGTAAGACACATAGTTAACAAAAATTAAATGCAATTTACTCAAAGGTTACATGTATATAAAAACACTCATAATGGATCTTATTTGTATAATTGGAGAAAACAAGTATTATTTAATGAACTCTAACGATAGTACTCTGAAATTATCTTTTGAAACGACCAAATTAAAGCACGAACTTTCTATATTAAAATTTTCACAATTATAGCAATTTCGATCTCTGCTTAAAAAGTAATTAAGGTGGTAGAGAATAATGATTGGTTCATTAAAGGTCGAGAATTTTCTTTAAATTGTTAAGAGAATACAGTACTCTATATTATCACGAGGCTGACGTAACAGGCGACGGAGTAGAATGAATCAGGATATGAGCAGCAGCATCTTCATAGGTTCTCAAAGTATTAAAAAGCTGCGAATACTACCCGACTGCCACGCGTGGCAACTATGGTGGCTAACCCTATGAAGCAATATATGTGGGAGGCCGATGTTCATCAGTGGACTTGTGAAGGGCTGTAATGGTGATGATGAATGTAATGAAATAATAAAGTGTACGGTCGGTCTCTATTTTAATTAACTAAGTGGATTTGCACTTAGCTGTAATAGACTAGAACTAAACGAATCTAGCGTAAAGGAAACTACCTTTTAACGTAGACTGGGGGAGAATATTGTTATTTACGAAGAGGATTAGGTTTAGGTTTGAATATAAAACTGTTTTCCTATCTTTTACATTATCCTATACCTTTAAATGAGAAAGTTGGGGGCATAATCATCTGTAGGATTTATTTTTTAGAAAATTCTTTTTTTTTTTTAGGAATGAAGTACAATATCGTTAGAATAAGAAGGTAAATTTTGACAATTTATTAACGATTACAAATGGCTTAATTGGTATATTGGGCGGTCACAAAATCGTAATACCATGGTTCGAGCCCAGACCGACCGATCGAACTTTTTTTATTTTTTTTTTCAAGTTCCTTTCTTTTTCGAGAAAATCTATTTTTTCGTGCCCTTTTTTTAGTATTTTTTTTAAAACAGGAAAATTTAAATTAAACTAATTGCACTCATGATTTTTTATTCAAATAACCAGTTCAGTTTTTTCTATTATGTCGCTACGATCAAAAAATATTATTCGTATTTCATCAGTATGTAATTTGTATCTAAATATAGTTTCCAAAACACACGAATTAAAAAAAAAACCGAGCGAAAAATACCGAGCAAAGCTCGGTCAACCGGGTACCTCTACTACCTCATTAAATGAAAAGAAAATTGAGTAACTCTGAAAGATATATTTGTGAAGAGTATTTCTGTTGTTTTTAAACTTATACTTAACCTATTAGCTATGTAGTGGTGGTGTAAGAATATCCATTATCTCGCATCCTTCCGTGGCTGCCGTAAAAAGCGATAGAGGAAAACAAATAGTAGAGGGGCAGAACCATCTTCCTGATAATAATATCGGATTTTTATATGCTGTAATGGAATGAAGTTATACTTCAACAGAAATACGATTTAGATAAATATATCGTATAGGTACCTATGTTGTATAAAGTTACAGCCTATATACGTTCCACTGCTGGGCACAGGCCTCCCCTAATTTCTGAGAGGGTTTTAGGGCAAGGAAGTGTCTGCCGCGCTGCCCCAATGCGTGTTGGCGAACTTCACATGTCTTCGAAATATTTTTTTTCTCTTATTCCTCAGACATGCTGGTTTCCTCACGATGTTTTCCTTCACCGCCGGGCAGGTGGTAAATTAGCACTTAAAATTGCAATTAACAATTTCATTGGTGCCGGCGGGGATCGAACCCGGGTTACTCGCGTTCTGTTATATTTACTGCGAGCGTTAACCATCTGAGCTACCACGGCACCTATGTTGTATAAAGTTATAGCATATATATCTAAGTCCCACAGTTGGGTCTTCTCATCTCTTCTCATTTCTAAGAGAGCTAACAATAAATGCCCGCGCTGCTCTAGTGTATGTTGGCGGATTTCGCATATTTTTTTTCGAACACGCTCCTGATTTTGTGATTTTCCTTTTTGGCATTTTGTCATTATAGTCAATTGTGAAAATGAGTTATTTTGGTCTCTACTACAAAGCAGCTATGTGTCATCGTCTCTAAAAACATGTATTGTGTAAATTTATACGTGGTAGAGCCACGCTGCAGCAATATTATGGTTGTTGCACGAATTGGTCGGCAGGACTGGGGAAGGACCACGCTATCACGGAATACCAGCGTAAAACAGCAGCTTGATGCCGTTATGTTTCGTATGGTGAGTGTGGAGAACCGGCGATCCGTTTTACTGTAATCGAGGCATTCCATCTTAGTCCTCATGGGCGACACATCTGCATTTTGATTCTTAATCGAGGATAAATGTAGATGTCTATGGGTCACAGTATCTACTTACCAGCAGGTGGACTGTGTGCTCGTTTGTCAGAGCTACACTGCATCTATGCTAGCTATACATAGCTGCAGTAAGAATGGGTTGGCTCGACCGTGTAAAAACCAAGCTCTCACAGTACACCAGCTTGAAACAGCTGAATAAAGCTGCTGTGTTATTGTGGTGTGTGTAGAGAATTGGAGACCCTTTTACCGGTACCCTTTTACTGGTAACGAGGCATTCCGTCTTAGTACAGTAGTGCATTTTGAATCTTAATCGACGACGGATGTAGGTTGTAGGTATTTACTCGTATGTTTCATAGAATGCACTTACCATCAAGTGGGTTGTATGCGGTTTGTCACCCTTATACTATAAAAAATATCTCAATTGATCAAACTGTTCAGAACTTTCATGATTATTAAGGACTCATCAATAATTATATAATTTTTTAATTTATTTCGACAACAAAAAGATACTTTACACTTTACATTTACATAAAACGTAAAAAGATCAGATAATCCCAATAAATCTACATTAACGAACCATATCTAAGTAACATTGTGAATCAACATAATATATTTGGTCAACAATTTTACTGCAAAATCTGTTTTAAAGGAGACCGTCCTAAATTGTTTGAAGCTTAGGCCTGGTTTTGTACAAGTGGGGAAATAAATTAAAATAATATATTATACCACTTTTGGTCATTCAAATCCACGAATTTGCCTTTATTTCACAAAATGCAACATTAGTGTTGCAGTTTTTGGTAGAAAATTGGTGGCTAATTGATGGTCGTTTTGACGTTAGCTGTCAACTGTCATGAGGTTATTGATCAATTTATTGACAGATATTAGAATTCTGAAATGCTGTGTTATTCTTATCACTGTTAGCCTATCAATAATATATATATATATATATATATATATATATATATATATATATATATATATATATATTTATAGATACAATTGCTAAAATGTCTCGAAACTTGGGGATGTGCTATTTTGGTCTTGGAGCAAGTAACGTTCTTGTTGATATTTCCATATCAAATAAAATTTCATATAAAATATCACACTACCTACATAATTTCATGACTCAAGTCACTTGTCAGACATAACATTTGACATATAATTTTATGACTGGAAGCGCGCCATCTTGTAAAATCATCAACAATTGGGATTTCGTTTTTATTTTTAGTAAGTTATTTAGTTTGATTTATATTCTTATTTTATTTTTAATAAAATCCCTGAATTCTTCGCTTTTTACGGTATAGTGTACAATGTACATATACTGGGCCTGAAACGGACCGACTTCTTTATATTAAGAAGTTTAGAATAAATACTTCTTACACATGTTGGTGGAACGAATGAATGAAACCGATGAGGTATAAATAGTTGTAAAGAATGTGAGGAATATTATACATATGAATATATTTATGACTCTTATCGTCATCAGCTTGTAATGAATTGTTTGTGATAACCTTCACAATCTCAAGGTTTAAAATAAATTCACCTCATTCAACATCCTCATGAATTTTAACATAAAATATATGTTTTTCGCATCCAAACACCTAAGTGTCGCCCAAACACGGTTCGTAAATGTCCATAAAGAACAGAAACGTGTCAGGAATGTAATGAAGAAATGACGCGATGAACGCCCGGTTACTTGTCCGTCCACTTGGCTTAGGCAGGAGCGAATTACTTTGTATTATTCTCTCCCAATCCCTAGAATTGCCTTGTTAGATTCTATTCATTCAATACTTGTGACATCTGCCAAAAAAACCAGCAGTTCATGGGATCTTAGTCGTGAGTGTCGTAAGCAAAAGCTGAGTCACCTCCGATTACTTAAATATAATTAAGATTAAATACTTAGTTTATATTACCAGTAGGCGAGGTATAGGGCGGCCCCATACTAGAGCGACCTGGTAAAACATGCAAGTCAATAGATGCAGGTGGCTCAGGACCGTGCTTTGTGGCATTCTTTAGGGGAGGCACAAACCCGCCTAAAATCAGAAAACCTATAGATTGTGTCACAAGGTCTCTTATACAATAAATTAGTAAGAAACATTTGTGTACTGTAACGTGGTAAATCGAAAATAACTGCTGAATTTTTAAATTACTTTGGTCTGTAACGACAATTTTTTAAGTTCTTAGAATAATTTCAAGAAATGTAAAGTTTTATAACACATTAAAATCTTAAACATTAAGAAACCAGAAAACCTCTTATAAGCTTAGGACGCATCGCAAGTATGTTCGTACAATTTATGTTCGTACATAGGCATTCGGTATAAATTACTTTTGATATTCTCATAATATAGAACACTTATAAATCTATTTCATTGTTAACTTGGAATAACGTTGGATTCAGTGCTCTATTATTTAAGAAAACGTCGTCGAGAATCAGTCCATGAAAGTCATATTACAATTTCACATTGTCCCTCATCACCTTTGAACGGACACGACGAGATCGGCTCAGATACGTCTTATATCAACACGTGTCAGTTTTATAAATGACTTTCGTCCCTCACTTTGATAGCCGCCGCAGCCGTGGGACAGAGGCGACGGACATCGCCCAAACCGGTCTATACCACCGGCTCTGATTGATATTGATGGAGTAAAACTGGCGTACACTGGCAACACAGCTCGCCATTGCTCGAGTTATATCTGATAGCAATCAAAATCACCTTAGGACGTAGGAATATTTTACAATGTATAGCATTTATTATATATATATATATATATATATATATATATATATATATATATATATATATATATATATTGCAATATGCAACGTAATTAACGCACACCCTCAGACACTCCAATTAGTATATTATGTTATAATCATAATACATACACTGAATTTGTAGTTAAACATTTTTATGCACTGATTATTTATCAAATTAGGTACACTAATTCCTGAAGAATGGTCATGGTGAAAAAAATGGTGGTCACAGTACGAATCCACAAACGCAAAGACTTTAACGTGCATGAAATAAAGTTCATTTTTCTTTATTTTTATTGAATGACAGAATTAGTAATAATACAAATAAAACTGCACTCTTAACGTTTGTTTTGACTGTACAGATTTAGTGTGACTGTAATTTACGTAGTTTTAATTATTTTTGGGATAAAAAATTACCTATATTAAAATGATTAGGAATCGATTCAGTAAACGATTCTTACTCAAACTTCTTTTATTTTTTGTATAATATATATATATATTTTATATTTTATATATATATATATATATATATATATATATATATATATATATATATATATAATATTTTCGTATTTTTGAACTTAAACTTGAATAAAGGGAAAAAGCTAGACCAGAGACAGGACGCGAACCTCGGAACTCCGATATCACGCCCGACCGACATCCCACCTGAGCTGTAACGATCGTTAGTGACCTGTCGAAATTTACCTTCTTATATTGTAGCAGTTTTTTTTATTGCCTGAAAACACGGACAAAAGGACATTTTCTAAAAATAAATCCTAGCTAGATGGATTTATTGTCCCCGAAACTCCCTGGACAATAAATTATATGAAAATCGTTGGAGCCGTTTCCGAGATTCCGATTATATATATATATATATATATATATATATATATATATATATATATATATATATATATATATATATATATATATATATAATCGATACTAATATTGTACAATACGAGTATTTCAAAGTTAAGTCTGTAATGACCAATTTTAAATATTTGACTGGTGACATGTTATAATAATGATGATGAAACGCTTTTCCTGTTATATATACATGAAACAGAAAAAATGTCAAACAGCTCTGCCTCTGATCTTTTATGTTTTACTTAAAACAGATTTATGTTTAGATAGTCTAAAGTACAGGTCTTTTGTTGAAGTAAGGGTGAAAAACGAATTCCGTCCACGTTATACTTAGAGGGTGCTGAAGCTTTTAAACATCTTTTGCGATATTCCATTGAGGAATTCCATCTTGGTACCCGACTGTGGCGAAGCCCAATAAGTGAGTAATAGTTTTGACTAGTTTATATTTACGTATAAAGTAACAGCTCATGTACGTCCCAGTGCTGGTCACTGCCCTCTTTTTATTTCTGAGAGGGTTTTAGGGCAAAAATATATCAGCCTGCTTTAATGCGTGTTGGCGAATTTCAAATTTTCCTTCACCGCCGAGCACGTGATAAATCATCACTTAGAATTGCAAACAGTTTCACTGGTGCCGACGGGGATCGAACCCGGGTTGCTCGCGTACTGTGAAACTTAGTCTTTGGATTTAGACAGATATATATCTCAAATGATTTGTCGTGTTCTAAGGTCGTAAATATGCGCGGCTAATATAGAGTATACAGCTATACACGTTGACCTAAAATGTGACCTCAGAGCAAAAACTACGACTATCAAAAAGTTGAGACCCAAAAAATAAGCAATTCATGTGTCATTCATAGTTTGAAAAGTTTGAATATGAGTACATTCCAAATATATAGTAAAATATATTATGCATTCATTTGATAAGGGTGAACCTTATCAAATGAATGCATAATATATTTTACTATATATTTGGAATTTTACACACATTACATTTTACGATTTTAAATTCTGCAAAACCCTTGTGCTTTTCTTGAAAATGTTATAAATTGAATTGAAAACGTTTTTAGAATTTTAAATGAAGTGTTCGATTTTAAGAGATAATATTGATGGTTGTTCTGAAAAAAGGGGCAATATCTTTTGCGTTTTTACAAACGTTCAACTTTTTGCAAAAACTGGTATTAATAAGCGCCCTGGAGATGTACTGTAAAGGTGCTTCCATATGTCAGTGAATACGATTGCAAGTTGAATACAAGATTACAAGTCCCAGAGAGATGTTATAATGCTAAATTAATCGTAAGCAATGCGTGTTACATTTGAATATATTTGGTAATATATTTTTAAATAACGAATTGAAAACAAAACTATCTATAGTCATGTTTCTGAAATCATTTTTCTTATATCTATGTCTTCTTCCCTCTTTTTCTCTTTTGGTAAATACTGCAATGCAATTGGTAATTTATCCATTTCTTTATCTATATAGCCTTCATTTCCCATTAATAGACGTAGCAGATATATATTAGTATATCTACATCTTAATAAAAATTCGTGACACTCTATATCAAAAGTTAAGTTTCGTATTATCCCTATGGCTCCACCCCTTCTTCAACCCACCCCACTTCACTTCACCCCACTCCCTTAAGAGCCGTGGTAGCTCAGATGGTTAGCGCTCGCTGTCACGCGAGTAAACCGGGTTCGATCGCCACCGGCACCAATGAAATTGTTAATTGCAATTTTAAGTGTTGATTTACCACGTGCTCGGCGATGAAGGAAAACATCGTGAGGAAACCTGCATGTCGGAGAAATGAGAAAAAAAAATTCGAAGACATGTGAAGTTCGCCAACACGTATTGGGGCAGCGCGGCGGACACTTCCTTTCCCTAAAACCCTCTCAGAAATGAGGGGAGACCTGTGCCCAGCAGTGGGACGTATATAGGCTGTTACTTTACTTTACTTTACTTCACTTTACTCCACCCCTTCTTATGTTTCATCCTTCGTAATTTCAAAATGGTAGTAATTTTATTAATGATTTGTCGTGGTTCTAAGGTCGTAAATATGCGCGGCTAATATAGAGTATACAGCTATACACGTTGACCTAAAATGTGACCTCAGAGCAAAAACTATGACTATCAAAAATTTGAGACCCAAAAAATAAGCAATTCATGTGTCATTCATAGTTTGAAAAGTTTGAATATGAGTACATTCCAAATATATGGTAAAATATATTATGCATTCATTTGATAAGGTTCACCGATTTTAAATTCTGCAAAACCCTTGTGCTTTTCTTGAAAATGTTATAAATTGAATTGAAAACGTTTTTAGAATTTTAAATGAAGTGTTCGATTTTAAGAGATAATATTGATGGTTGTTCTAAATAAAGGGGCAATATCTTTTGCGTTTTTACAAACGTTCAACTTTTTGCAAAAACTGGTATTAATAAGCGCCCTGGAGATGTACTGTAAAGGTGCTTCCATATCTCAGTGAATACGATTGCAAGTTGAATACAAGATTATAAGTCCCAGAGAGATGTTATAATGCTAAATTAATCGTAAGCAATGCGTGTTACATTTGAATATATTTGGTAATATATTTTTAAATAACGAATTGAAAACAAAACTATCTATAGTCATGTTTCTGAAATCATTTTTCTTATATCTATGTCTTCTTCCCTCTTTTTCTCTTTTGGTAAATACTGCAATGCAATTGGTAATTTATCCATTTCTTTATCTATATAGCCTTCATTTCCCATTAATAGACGTAGCAGATATATTAGTATATCTACATCTTAATAAAAATTCGTGACACTCTATATCAAAAGTTAAGTTTCGTATTATCCCTATGGCTCCACCCCTTCTTCAACCCACCCCACTTCACTTCACCCCACTCCCTTAAGAGCCGTGGTAGCTCAGATGGTTAGCGCTCGCTGTAAATTTCACAGTACGCGAGTAAACCGGGTTCGATCGCCACCGGCACCAATGAAATTGTTAATTGCAATTTTAAGTGTTGATTTACCACGTGCTCGGCGATGAAGGAAAACATCGTGAGGAAACCTGCATGTCGGAGAAATAAGAAAAAAAAATTCGAAGACGTGTGAAGTTCACCAACACGTATTGGGGCAGCGCGGCGGATACTTCCTTTCCCTAAAACCCTCTCAGAAATGAGGGGAGACCTGTGCCCAGCAGTGGGACGTATATAGGCTGTTACTTTACTTTACTTTACTTTACTCCACCCCTTCTTATGTTTCATCCTTCGTAATTTCAAAATGGTAGTAATTTTATTAACGGTACATGCGGATTCTTCATTTAAAATTCGCTTAGCCAACGACGTATTCTAGGGCTGCAGCTAATGTTACTTATCATGGGAGCTAAATAATCTAAATTTGAGCCCTTTTTGTTGAAAACCGTGCTATTGAAAACATTCAAGAGGTCATTTAAACATGGTAAAATAGAGTCTATTCATTTTTCAATGTTGGCCCTTGTAATAATAGTAATGTATGTATGCAAATGTATGCAGTCGTGAATACATATTATGTTAATGCCTTCATGGACATATTGTGATACAGGCTTACTGATTAATGATCTTTCAACTCCGCCAGGATCGTCCTGTGGCAGATTGTACTTTATGCAAAAGTGAACCATTTTCGACATTTTATTTTCAAAGTGAACGATTGTCAGCTTTAAAAATTTGTAAATAAAACTGTTACTTGAAATTATTGATTTTATTATTTGTTATACTACGAGGAGTCAGTGACTGAAAATTAAGAACAATACAAGACATTATTTTTGAATGTAGATTTCATTTGACAAACTACTAAGCTTTCATCGGTATGAATTACTAAATACACAAAATTTAGATATCAAGAACAGTTGGTTATCACTTACAAAAGGGTCCAAAACAAGCGCCAAATCGAGGTTTGAATTAACCCCTTTACTTTAAAAAAATAAGTAATGGTACATCTAAAACATCTCGCCCGTGTTGGTACAGATCATCATAGTCACTTCAGTTTTACACGACGATTCCCGCTAATTATTTCATAGAACATGATTAAAACTACTTTTACGGATTTTATCGCGTTTATTTTTACTTTTTATTTTTTAATTCCCGACGTTTCGGGCGCTTTCCAGCAACCATGGTCACGGGGGACTGAGATGACTGACGTCCCGATGTCATTGTTAAACCCGGAGTACCTTCAGCTTTTTTAATTATTGTTTATGGTCCGATCTATGCAAAATGAACTGACTATGTCTTGAGGTCTTGCAGTGGTATGCTTGGGTTTAGTTTTAATTTTATTGATTATAGGATCCCAAGCAGGTGGTAGTACCCAGCCTCCTTCTCTATTGAAATTAGGATGTTTTTTAATTTCAATAGCACACGCTCGACTGTGGTACTACCATATGTCAGAGTGCCTGCTGTACTACCATATGTCAGAGGTGTCACAGACAAGATTGGCTATATCTTGAAGCGAGCTTCTATTAGAACATTCTACAAGCCGCCGAAGAAGATTAGTCAGTTCCTACCATCCGTCAAGTGTCATATTCCTCTACAAGATGCAGGAGTGTACAAGCTTGATTGTGAATGTGGTCTCTCTTATATAGGACAAACCAAAAGATCAATTAGGACCCGCGTAAAAGAACATATAGCTGATGTGAAGCATCAACGTTCCGGGAAGTCTGCAGTTTGTGATCATATCCTAGACGGCCCCAACCATTACATCAGATTTGATAGACCACAAATCCTCGCGAAAGAACACCGATTCCTACCAAGGATGATACGTGAGGCTATTGAA
Source organism: Parnassius apollo (assembly GCA_907164705.1). Classification (NCBI taxonomy): domain Eukaryota; kingdom Metazoa; phylum Arthropoda; class Insecta; order Lepidoptera; family Papilionidae; genus Parnassius; species Parnassius apollo. The sequence goes on along the minus strand of CAJQZP010000478.1, from coordinate 7,334,690 downwards.
ATTAAAAACATCCTAATTTCAATAGAGAAGGAGGCTGGGTACTACCACCTGCTTGGGATCCTATAATCAATAAAATTAAAACTAAACCCAAGCATACCACTGCAAGACCTCAAGACATAGTCAGTTCATTTTGCATAGATCGGACCATAAACAATAATTAAAAAAGCTGAAGGTACTCCGGGTTTAACAATGACATCGGGACGTCAGTCATCTTAGTCCCCGTGATCATGGGTGCTGGAAAGCGCCCGAAACGTCGGGAATTAAAAAAAATAAAAAGTAAAAATAAACGCGATAAAATCCGTAAAAGTAGTTTTAATCATGTACAATGTTCGCGTAAATATAAGAAATCATTATTTCATAGAAAAGTAAATTACAATTAAACGAAGTAACAGATTCGTCACACGTCCTTCTACTTGTACTTGAAGTGGTGAACACAGTGACTGAGGTGTCCAATATCGGTCTGATTTCTTCATAATGTTTTCCTTCACCTACGAGAATTAGGTATATGTTTATGAATAATCGTACGAAATTTAAATTTTCTTATTCATTATCATCAGCCCATATACGTCCACGGAAAATTGTGCCTCTTCATCCCGTTTTAGGGAGGCTTTGAATTAAAACAGTTACAGCCCATCGTCGACATAGTCGCCTTTTTCTGTATCCACGGTACGAAAAAGAGTGTAGGATTCCCGTAGATACTGCATGACAAAAAATTTACTCCCTTATTTTCATTAATTATTGCTTACATAAATTTAGTATTATCTCTTTACCTGCCTCTTTCTATAGTCTTCTAGTGAAGAGAGATAGAGAGAGCAACTTTAAGCATTTCATAAATAGACATAAATTTATATGTGTAAGGTTGATAATGTTCAAACATTTTATTTTTAATTTAAATTAACAAAGAATTCGATATCTGAAATCGATATTTTGTTGTTCATTGCCTCCAGGATTGCAGTTAAACCGAATAAATAAGCATACCGAATAAGATCTAATCATAGTTTAAATGTATCGCGACACGCCATGACACTTCGTATTCGTATCGATCGACTATGTCATGGGAACTTTATCTTGATTCTTACATTGTCTGTCCACACTGCAGGAATATAGTAGCAAAGTAAAATATTATAATTCTTACTCGTATATGGTGAAAATATGTTCTTAGCTGATGTTTATCACAAAAACATCTTAATTTGACAAGGGTTTTTTTTAAATATATAATAAGGATAACAAAGAAGCACACATTCCACCTGATGCAAAGTTGATACTGTGACCATATACAGCCATATATATTCCATTGAGGAATACCAAGATGGAATTCCTCAATGGAATATCGCAAAAGATGTTTAAAAGCTTCAGCACCCTCTAAGTATAACGTGGACGGAATTCGTTTTTCACCCTTACTTCAACAAAAGACCTGTACTTTAGACTATCTAAACATAAATCTGTTTTAAGTAAAACATAAAAGATCAGAGGCAGAGCTGTTTGACATTTTTTCTGTTTCATGTATATATAACAGGAAAAGCGTTTCATCATCATTATTATAACATGTCACCAGTCAAATATTTAAAATTGGTCGTTACAGACTTAACTTTGAAATACTCGTATTGTACAATATTAGTATCGATTATATATATATATATATATATATATATATATATATATATATATATATTATATATATATATATATATATATATATATATATATATATAATCGAGGTTATAATCGAGGGTTTTAGGGTAAGGAAGTGTACGCCGCACAGCCCCAATGCGTGTTGGCGTACTTCACGTCTTCGAATTAGTTTTTTCTTATTCCTCAGACATGCAGGCTTCCTCACGATGTTTTCCTTCACCGCCGAGCACGTGGTAAATCAACACTTAAAATTGCAATTAACAATTTCATTGGTGCCGGTGGGGATCGAACCCGGTTTGCTCGCGTACTGTGAAATTTACAGCGAGCGCTAACCATCTGAGCTACCACGGCTCTTAAGGGAGTGGGGTGAAGTGGAGTGGGGTGGGGTGAAGAAGGGGTGGAGCCATAGGGATAAACGAAACTTAACTTTTGATATAGAGTGTCACGAATTTTTATTAAGCCTAAGATGTAGATATACTAATATATCTGCTACGTCTATTAATGGGAAATGAAGCTATATAGATAAAGAAATGGATAAATTACCAATTGCATTACAGTATTTACCAAAAGAGAAAAAGAGGGAAGAAGACATAGATATAAGAAAAATGATTTCAGAAACATGACTATAGATAGTTTTGTTTTCAATTCGTTATTTAAAAATATATTACCAAATATATTCAAATGTAACACGCATTGCTTACGATTAATTTAGCATTATAACATCTCTCTGGGACTTGTAATCTTGTATTCAACTTGCAATCGTATTCACTGAGATATGGAAGCACCTTTACAGTACGTCTCCAGGGTAGGCTTATTAATACCAGTTTTTGCAAAAAGTTGAACGTTTGTAAAAACGCAAAAGATATTGCCCCTTTATTCAGAACAACCATCAATATTATCTCTTAAAATCGAACACTTCATTTAAAATTCTAAAAACGTTTTCAATTCAATTTATAACATTTTCAAGAAAAGCACAAGGGTTTTGCAGAATTTAAAATCGGTGAACCTTATCAAATGAATGCATAATATATTTTACTATATATTTGGAATGTACTCATATTCAAACTTTTCAAACTATGAATGACACATGAATTGCTTATTTTTTGGGTCTCAACTTTTTGATAGTCGTAGTTTTTGCTCTGAGGTAACATTTTAGGTCAACGTGTATAGCTGTATACTCTATATTAGCCGCGCATATTTACGACCTTAGAACACGACAAATCATTTGAGATATATATCTGTCTAAATCCAAAGACTAACTTATAAGCTCTCAGTAGTGACTAATAGTGTTCTGTTCTTGATTGTCATGTGTTCTGTGTCAAGGAGCTACGAGTCGACATAGAAACGGACATTATATTATTTATTATACATATATGTAAATAGAGAATTGTAATACGGTAAAATACGTAAATAGAGCCGTGGTAGCTCAGTGGCTAAGCGCTCGTTGTTAATTTCACAGTACGCGAGCAGCCCGGGTTCGATCCCCGTCGGCACCAGTGAAACTGTTAATTGCAATTCTAAGTGATGATTTATCACGTGCTCGGCGGTGAAGGAAAATTTGAAATTCGCCAACACCAATTGAAGCAGGCTGATATATTTTTGCCCTAAAACCCTCTCAGAAATAAAAGGAGGGGCAGTGACCAGCACTGAGACGTATATGGGCTGTTACTTTATACGTAAATATAAAATAGTCAATACTATTACTCACTTATTGGGCTTCGCCACAGTCGGGTAAAAGCAAACAGTGCCTTTACTATCCGTTATTTTTATTAATGATGGAATTTTTTTAAACTTTAGACAGTAGGAACTTTTACACTAGGTTTTTCTCCTGTATCGTGGAGGCATTTTACATAATTAATTGCAGAAGGACAAACATCCAGACACGGAACAATTATTTGTAAGCCATACAAATACTTGTTCCGTGCGAGATTCGAACCCGCGGCCCCCAGCGCAGCCACTCATTGCTAAGTCACTGCGCCACGGAGCCGTCAGATTATTCAAATTATCGTTAAATTATTTTACAGTAGTTTAATTCTTATCCGAGAATCTTCTTATTCTAAAAAAACCTAATGAATGTACTCGTAAATGGATATTAATAAACTGAAAGCTAATAGATCGTGTGACATACTTACTTATTTTCTAAGATTGTTGATATGCCCCCTTTACACGAGAATAGTTTGCATTTCAGTAATGAAAGCATGGTAATTTAGCACTTATATAATTTGCAAAGTGAAGTTTATTCGCGTGAGTATAGCTGGATACTTGTTATCTTATTCATCGTTTTGCAAAGTTTAAGAGAAGTTCGCTTTGTATTTAGTTGTGTGATGATCGGAGCGTGAGTGGAGTCTTTGATGTGTAATATATTAATAATTCAGACGTTGGTTAGATATTTGAATAGGTGTATAGGTAAGACTATAACTATGGTGTATTTAAAGTTGGGTGACGAATTTTACCTACTAGTGATGGTGTAAGAATATCCACTACTCCATATCATCCCGTAGGTGTCGTTAGAGGCGACGGAGGGAAACAAATCAGGATATGAGCAGCTGCCGCTTCTGAATAAAGAACTTAGAAAAATGCTGCGGTTGCAAACCCGGACGGAGATGAGCAGCAGCTTCTTCATATATATATATGACCTGTTTACCGCCTGAAAAAAAATTGTGTGTAACATGTGAACGGAGTAGAAGCCTATGGCACTGATGTTTTACAAAAAATAAAAAGAAGATTTTTAAGTTAAACGTTTGTAAAATTTTGTTTGAACATCACTTTGCTCTTTGCCCTTGAACCTGTGACCTTACGATGTGACCAGGTCAAAGATGCCTACTAAATTTTATTGCTGTTCGTAAAGTAGGGTGAATATGATTAAATTTTGAAAGATTTGAATTAAATAATTAATTTAATTCAAAATTATGGTATGTATATATATATATATATATATATATGTATATATATATATGTATATTTGTATATATATAAGCGAAATATCACTGTCTGACTGACTCTCATTAGATACTCTCTTCGCTCATTAAGAACGGATTTTACGACAGGCCATCAAAAAAATTTGCTGATATTTTCAATCTATGTTCCGCAATAAAATATTATCATGCGCGCAGCGAAGGGAGCGAGTGTCAGCTAGTATACATATGGAAAAATTCTTCTGTCCGTGTGTATGTGACTGAGCTTCTAAACGGCTGTACTGTGTGTGATTAATTCGATGGTTTACATTCACTATTGGATCCGGTAGGTGGTGCTGTTGTCGAGATACAGAAATCACCCGTGCGAAGCCGTGGCGAATCGATAGTATATGTTTATATATATAACAACTAAAGGAAATTGTCAGTCGTAGGACTGCACATCAGAAATGGAAACATCTCAGTTTCACAGTGGTAAATATTATTTTATTATATACTGGTTGTTTTTTTACCGCCTGAAAAAAAAGCGTGTAACAGATGAACGGAATAGAAGCCTATGGCACAGATATTTTACAATTTTTTTTGCTTTTACATTAACATATTATGAAATTGATCTATCAATAAATACTACTAATTGAGTATGCATTATTTTAATTTCGATAGTTTTTAACTTATTTATTTATTAGGTTCAACATTTTTGTTTTTATTTTTTTAGTATCGAAATTTTATTTCAAATTAGTAGTATTTATTGAAAGATCAATTTCATATGTTAATGTAAAAGAAAAAAAAATGTAAAATATCAGTGGCACAGGCTTCTATTCCGTTCACCTTTTACACCCTATTTTGTTTCAGACGGTAAAAAAAGATTAGACAAAAGTGCCTAAAGTTTTCACTTCAATAAAAAGCTGTAGTTGCCAATTCACCAGCCAGAAATGGTAACTATGGCAAATATCTATAGGGATGCCTACGTTCATTACTGAATTTCTTATATGTTCAGTCGTGGTTGCCCACAGCTAAGTACATAAATTTCATGTTATAGGAGAATCCCGTACGTGGATGTTTTATCTCCGACGCCTGAGGAATTGTTAATTGCAATTTAATTGCTTATTTAGCTCGTTCTCGGTAGTAAAAAAACATTATAAAGAAAGCAACATTTCTGAGTAAGAAAACGTATAAAAGAAATGTGAATGCTAATTCGTTTTGTAATAGTAAGGGCCGTGGTAAGGGGTATTGTTTCCAGCTCATATATATATAATATGTATGTAGGAAAATGTGTATGTAATGTAATAATATATATTACTATACCAGTTACGTGACTCACCGAATCAGTAATTCATTTTCAGACAGATGTTTACGATTTTACAATAAAATCCCAGAAAATATACAAAATTTGACCTGCTCAAAGTTCAAACACATTATTAAGCTAAGTTTGTATAAAAAGTGTTATTATTTATGGATGATAATAACCCCTAAGTAAGGTGATCACTACCAAGCTATTTTGTTTTGTTTTGTTTTGTGTTGTTATAATAATTGTAATTGTAAAGTGTAACATGCATGCCGGTGCTTTTCAGGACCGAGGTTTTTTCCGAATCAGTTGTAAATAAAACAAAAGTGTGACTTTCAATAAGCATTATATGTCAACTACATTGAATAAAAAAAGTTTCTCTTTCTATAAATACATACACAACCTATGTTTTATATTTTTTATTACATAATGATTAAAATTGTACATAATATAGGTTGTTACTTTGCTTTTATACCCGACTGCGAAACAGTAAAGACAGAGTTACGTTTTTCAAGCGTATCATGTATATTGCTATTGTTTAAAACGAAGTAATCAAATTAACTAATATTATATCTGATTATAGTACTAAGTTAATTTAATTACTTGTGGGCTCAAAGAAAGCATATTGGGTTTCAGTTTTAGCCGGTGAAGCCGGTGGCAGTCTTTGTCCGGTTTCGATGCGAAAACTAATCATACCTTGGATATAATATACACAATAGTAAAAGCTTTTCATGCTTTTATTTATACTAGTTATATAAAGGTATATAAAAATTTGTGGACATATCTGGATATTTGTTACTCTATCACGTATCAACGGCTTAAGGGATTTCGATGATATTTGGTATGACAGATAGATCACGCTATGAATTATTACATGTAATACTTTTAACTAGGGAAAACAAGATACTGTGAGAAAGTTTACAAATAAGCTTTTGCGTTTCTATACAGGCTTAAACACGAGTGGAGTTAGTAAATGCTGTACGTTTCTGGAAGGCGCTTCCATTAGTAATAAGAAAATCCCCTAACAAGTGGATTTTTTGAAACAAAGGTAAAACAACATTATACGTACTTTTAGTACCAAAAATTAAATAAATAAAATAAATAAATAAATGATAAAGTATAAAGTTGGTGGCACTTTAAGTTCCCTACAAAGAGTTGTATGACGAGCCGTTTGTATGAGGGACCATCAGTAGTCCAATTCGACGGGTAACAAAGGGGAGGGTCCAACTGACCTATGGATAATTAAATTATAACGGCTAACAAAGAAGTAAGCAACACTTACCGATTGGCGGAGGTAGGGTTAACCACAGGGCATTTGTCAGGTGAAAGGTGATGTGCATGTAAGTGGTGTGCAGTAATGT